>CM034304.1:2371275-2896989 GCA_019925795.1 Dendrobium chrysotoxum
TTTTGGAAATCGAAACACTTCTGAAGGATATTCCATCACTAGACCACCTTTATTTGAAAATATTTCTTTTAATTTTTGAAAATTTTGAATGTCTACTTTCTTGTAATCAGTAATTTATTGAATGTGGCATATAATTCAATTTGATTATTCTGTACCATCACATATTATTGATGGAGTCAAAACTGATATCCTATTTTTGAAATGGAGTAGAGTAGAATAAATTTATACTCAATTAAATGCTAAATGTATGAATTATTTATTCTATGCTTTAAATTTTAAAGATTATATGAGAATCTCTACATGCACTACTGGCAAGGAAATTTGGAATACTTTATATACTACATATGAAGGTACTAGGTAAGTCAAGCAATGAAAGTTGAATATTTTTATGCATAACTATGAACTCTTTAGTATGAAATCTTATGAGACCATCTTAGATATGTTTACTAGGTTTTCATAATTATTAACATCATTGTATGTTTTAGGTAGAAAAGTTTCAAACTTTGAAAAAGTAACTAAAATTTTATGATGTCTACCTAAAAAATTTAATGCTAATGTCACTACTATAATTGAATCAAAAGATTTTAATGATTATACTATTAATAATCTTATTGGCTCACTGATTGTTCACAAGCAAAGTGTGACTCAAGGTCTTTTGGATGCTAGTGAAATGATAGTGCTTAAAATTAAAGACACAGAGAAAAAGCAACTCAGTAGATGATGAAATTAAAGAGATAGCATCGATAACAAGAAAATCTGAAAAGCTTTTGAAGCGCAAGTATCAACATCAATAAAAGAGAAATAAAGGTAAAAATGGTAAGGATATTAAGAATTTCTCTAAAGTAATTTTCTTTTAGTGTAGGAAACCTGGACATATGAAAAATGATTGCCCAAACTTAAAAACTCCTCTGCAATGAAAAAAGATCAAAATAAGCAAATTGCAACAAGGGCAAATGATAAAGAGAAAAAAATCTCCTGGGCATACCTACCTTCTGAATCATCAGACTAGGAGCAAGATGATGTTTAAAGTTTTATTTATGTGTTGTTTATATGTGCTTGTAATTTTCTTTTTCTCTGTGAATGTGTTTAATTTTCAGTGTTTTTTATGATATGTTTATTTATTATCTTTTTATCATTTGTAAAGTCACTCTGATCAATACATACATGTCACATTTTATTTTGTATACACTTTAGAGAATCAAATCACTTTCAAAGATCATTTTTTCTAAAAATGAAAAATTTACCTCCTGTTTACTTGAAATTATATGTAAGCAGTGGCTGACTTCTCTAAAAATAGTCAATGGGAGAAAACTCATGATTTTGTCTCTCTATCTGATTTCTTTAAAGAGGCTTTTTTTTTTTGATTCAACATTTGTATCAAATTATAAATTAGATTTTGAAATTAAACTTTTTCATCTCCTTACATTTTTTTATCTCATAGAGATCTTTTGCAAGTTATTGAATCCACTTCATCATTTTCTTAATCAAGATGGTTATTTTTTTTGTTGGATCAGATTTGCTTTATAATTTATTCTACCTTATATAAGAGAGAGAGTTTTCTTCTATTATATTTATAAGATAATTTTACAACTAAGCTTTTAAAGATTAAGAAATAAAATAAATTGTAAAAATGAAAAGAGGCACAAAATGAGCCCAAATTGAAAAGATGCATAATGTACGCCAAAATTTTAAGATGCACGAAGTGCATAAAAAATCAAAAAATATGCACTGGGCATCAATTAATAAAGAGACACAAAATGAGCCCAAATCAAATTCCTTTCTTGTATGACTTTATATCTTAGAAAATCCATGTGTTTATTGATATGTTCGATACTTGAGTTTGAAAATAATGATTCTTGATTCATCATTTTGCATTAATCTTCTATTAGATATATTTTATTAAAGGATTTTTGGAAAGATTAATGCTTTCTTCTCTAATTTATTCCTTGATTTAAATGTTTTAGCCTTTAAGGAGGAGCCTGAGCTATGATTAATAAATTATGAATCTCTAACCTTTCTGAGTTATGTGTTATAAATTCATGCTATACTATGTTTTTGAATAAAATTAAGAGGTAACTTTCTTATTCTAAAAAAATTGGCTGAAATTTCAAATTGATTCTTCTAAAACATCACCTTCACTGGATCAGGGCCCGTTTGATCTTTAGTCTATTTTTTTCTGTTTTGTGTTTTTTTGTTTCTCTTCTTTTAAATAATATCAAAGGGGGAGAACTTATTATTGTATTTATTTTGTATTGTTGAGAATGTACTGTTGTATTTGTTTTATAATATTATTTTTATTTTATTTATTATGTTGTTATTAAAAAAAGAATATTATTTTAGTTTCCCTTATTTTTAAAAAATTATCTTACTGAGGGGGAGATTAGGAGAGAGATAAAACTTAATTTGCCATCATCAAAAAGGGGAGATTGTTATGACTCAAGCTCAGGAGTTTATATTTTTGATGATAATAAACATTATGGCTCACATCTTTGTATTTCATAGTATTTCTCATTCTATACTTATTTTATGTGTATACTAATATTTCAGGAAAATCATACTCCAGACTGTCAAAAACTTCAAGATAGATTAGATTATGATTTCTTATAATGAAGTCTGTAATTTTTTTATTTTTCTTGGGTCTGAGAGAGTGTGATTGTAGTTAGGTAACTATGCACACTCATACTGGGGAGTGAGTCAAAACTTTAGATTTTAAAACTAATCATACTGTATAATTTTAAAATCGTACTGTACGGTTTGTCATAGTAGTTCCTCACAAAATGAAGTTAATCAAATCATACCAAAAAAAAATTTTTATTCTATTTATACTGTACAATGTATGATTCATATAGACATCTCACAGAGTATAAAATGGGGTCATCCAAATTCATACCAAATAAAAAATGATTTGTTTAAACAATTCATACTTTATGATCTATGGTTCATACAGACGACTCATAGTGTATGAAATGGGTTCAAACATAATCGTACCGGACAAATTTGTCAGTTTTAAACTATTCATACAAATGATGTCAGTTCGTACAGATGACTAGCAGAGTATGAAATCAAGTTTGTACAAGATCGTATATGGACTTTTTAAATATTTGCACAGACGAATTTGAACTATTCATACGAGATAATATACATACATATGGATGACAAAATTAGGTTTGTATCAGTTTCTACAGACAAATTTGAACTGTTTGTATGGGACAATATACGTTCGTATGGATGGATCCTAAAGGGCTATATATGATCGTACAGTATAATTATAGGATAGTTTTCTTGTAAATTTTAATTTTTGGAATGTTCTTCATGTCTTTTCTTTATAAGGAGTCCTAAAAACTATCACTAAACACCTTTATTTCAAATTTCTCTTAAAGATTGACTATTGAGTTTGAGTATTTGGGAGAGATTGTGAGAGTGAAGTGCGACAGATCAAGTTAGGGGGAGTTATGCGGGATTCAGAAGGTCGCCCAAAGTGAGGATCTCTTTGTCTTCTTCAAGTTTCTGCCCATCTCCTCTGGAGGCTCTTAAGTGAAGTTCTTCAACATTGTGTCAAGGTTCTCTGCCTTCACTGGGAGGGTGAAAAAGGATGACAATTCTCTACCTTCACCAGGAGGGTGAAAAAGATGACGATTCTCTTCCTTCACCAGGTGGGTTAAAAAGGACAATGATTCCCTGCCTTCACCAGAGAGGGTGAAAAAGGATGATTGTTCTCTACTGTACTAGGTTCGTGGGAGAGAGTTTGTAAGGGCTTCTCTGCCTTACTATGGGGGTGAAGGGGGAGTACTATTTTTTGTGTAATACCTAAAGAACAAGTATTTAGGGATTGGACGTCGGTCTAGTTGGACCGAACCACTATAAAATTTGTTGTTTTTCTATTCTCTTTTATTTTTCGTATTATTATTTTATGCACTTTAATGTTTTGTGGTTAAAAAATCTTTTGTGAAAATCATACTCAAATAATTGCATACTTTAAGGATTAAAGACTTAATTTTCTAGAAATGGTATTAAAAAATTCTAAGAAATTTTTAAATAACCAATTCACCACCCCCCTCTTTATTAGCCTTGGGGCAGTTCTATTAGGTTTAACAACCTACACAAACTTTCATAATTGTCCTTTGGAGGCCTAATTCCTCGAGCCCACTATGATAATGCCTTGAACTGGTTGATGGAAAATATAAATTAATTTCATCCTTAAAATTAGCAACTTATCAAATTAATTAAAATTTAATGTTCCTTTAATACCTAATCAATTGAATTCATTTAACAAATCAATCTTTAACATACATTCTAAAGTAAAATTTAATCCATTAACATCCAAACTCAAACATAAATTTACCCTTCAACCTCCAACAAACTCGAACATCAGACAACTCTAATAAATTAGCCAGCTTAGGATCTACCACAGCCACAAGGTCTCTAACACACACTTTAGAAGGTTTGTTGGGATAACCAACTCTAGTCGAGGCTAAGCTGGTGTTTACATTTACTACTGTGATCTAAGTTTTTTGAGTTTTTATTGTATCCTTTGAATGAAAATTAATTAATGTGAGTGGTTACTTACTTCAACTATAATATATGAATTAATGTGATGTACGGTGGATTACTCTTAGGCTAGGACTGATCTAGTTGCTCACTATATTTTTTGTAGGTGGCCATGCTGATGTAGAGTAATAAAAGGGGGTAAAATTAATAATTATTATAATTGTTATAGGGGCATCAGCTACTTAGCCCCTAAATAAGTAAGAACATGTCAAAGTGTGATTTACTTTCTATTATATATATATATATATATATATATATATATATATATATATATATATATATATATATATATATATATATATAACTTGTGATTGATTTAATTTTAAATGCTTAGGATAATCCTATAGGAGAGTCTAAATTTTTTAGTTTATCATTGATGGAATTTATTTAAAGATTAGAGTTATGAATGTTGGACAATTGAGTCGGGTACGAGTATCAAAAATTAGATTCTAATGGGAAAATGATACCCTTTCGGGGTCCATTTGGAAGCCCAAGTTTGGATCATTTCACTACCTACAGTGAAAAGAGTAACCACCTCTTCAGAGGAAGAGTTCTCTTTCTCATTTGGATATTTGGATACGATGAATCCAAGGAGCCCGAAGAAGGGATGAGGAGTTGAAGACAATGAGTATCTCAATTAAAGTCAACATGCATCGATCCTAGAATTAGAATCTGGGTTTATTATTAGTGGTGCCCGACCACTTTTAATTCATGTAAATTCTGGATTATAATAAACAGGCAATTTATCTTTGGACATTTATTTAGTTAATTTGAATGATTTACGTTACTTTCTTAAAGGATTACCATCTTTTCTTAGTTTTTTTTTGTGATTTATATGCCATTTTTTTTATTTTAGCCTAGATATGCGGAGGCTTATGAGGGCACGTTAAAACCTTTTCTACTTAAATTTAAATAAAATTTTTAAGACAACATAGAAACTCTAACATTTTAAGAAGTAAGCCTGAAATAACCGGGAGTCCATATAAGCATATTTAGCATCTCTTCCTTTTTAGGAACATCCCCGCCTATATGTTATGGCAGACAACCTAGCCTTTCAGGGTGCAAATCTGTCAAGGGGATGTTATGCAGTCTCTAGGGAAAATATTTCAAGCCTTTTTATAAAATTGCTACATGCCATTTAAAATATTTAATCGAGTCTATGAACATGCATTGGATTAGAAATAAATTTGGGAGTGTCTAAAATTTTAATTACATTTGTTTTAATCATTTTCACCCAACATAAGTCTAGGGTCCAATTAAGATCCCCTGTAGGCATTTGTCCCAATTCTTAAGAACTTTAATTATAATGTCCCTACCACTCTTTCATTAAAATGACCAGACTCATGGATTTTAAATTGACTAGGTAGTTAGCTAGCTCTCCAATCTAGGTCAGGCAAGTTCAAGTTCTCCATTGCATTGGTTAGGTTTGGGCTAAGGTGGTCTAGTGCCTAATTTAGATTTAGGATCTACGGTAGATTTTGAATTATAAGGCCCAATCTCCAGGAATATAATCCCAAATTTCTAATAAATTATTCAATTCAAATTAAAGATTTTATTAATCTGAAATTCAAAGCCCAACACATAGATTTGGTTGGGATACTTTTGAATTATTTTAAAATCTCAAAGTGTCTCCTACCTCTTCTTTATTGACTCTAGAAATAAGTGTTTAAAGTTCAATTTAATCCCAATTGAAACTCCAAATTCACCACTTTTGATATCACTCCTGAAAAATCTCTAAATAGAATTTTTAACGTTATTTTAATCATGAGTATTCATAGGAAATTCATCCTCCCTACGATGTAATTAACTACGAGAGCTTGCACTCGTAGAAGACTTAGGTCTGACATCAACTTTTCAAAAATTAGTTTTCAAAATTCAATTAATCTTCTTTGGAAAAATCAAAATCAATGAAGATTGTTATCGTCATATTCGAACAAATTAATAATAAATGATTTTTTTTTCTTTGGGGAGATATATCATTTGTTGATAAAACTTTGAATATGAAATTAATGATAATTCATCTAGATTATTGTAGGGTAATATTCGATTAAACTTCACTTAGACCCTTCGGGCCATATGTCATTCTTCCGTAAATTTTGTTATAATATTTAAGATGGAATTTGCAATTCAAAATCTAAACCCCATTTTGAAATCTTATTTCTATCTTTCGAGGTGGTATACCTTTTTGAATGGGATGTTAGATTTTAGAATTAAAATTCAAAATCAATTTAAAATTCCTAAAGAAATTGAGGCTTTTTGAAAACTCTTTTCAATTCAAACAAAAATTGACAACTATGGCGGTACTACTCTCCATCTATAATAATGGCAAAATTTTATTTCATTAGTAGTCCTAACTACCTTTTCTTTGTTGGCATCTCCACCCATTTCTTCCTTGTGGGAGCTTAGCTAACCTCTAAAGTTCATATCAAAAGAGAGGTGAAGCCTCTCTCCAAAAATCTGACTTTGACCTCCTATCCCCAAATTACTAGCGAAGCGATAGTGTGAAGTCAATATCTTAAAATCTCGAAGTTGATGTTATGAACATGCACTATTAAGTCCACCTCAATATGTTGAGTTTAAAATTGCAAGGAGACTTATTGGTCTTGTTTCCATGATCTTTTATTTTTCAAATTTCTAGCTTTGTCATTCCACCCCTGAATTAATCAATAATGTAGAAGAGTCAAGCAAATAACTCACTCGAATTTTCTTGCTGATTTGGTAAGCTTTGAAGTTGAGTGAAAACCCAACCTATTGTATTTCAAAATTTTGAGGAAATTCATCAATTTTTCAAAAATCTAAATCTTTTTAAAACTCAGTTTGAAATTGATACTATCATATGGTACACTACAACACTCCCTTGTAGTCGAGTAAATGTAGTAAAGATTTTAATCTCCTTTAGACCATAACTAACTTTTGTACTCTATCATCATATGTTGGGTTGTAAATCCTATAAATCGGCATATGTGATAAAAATAGGGTCCATTATGATTTTCAAATTTTAATTTCAAAAATATCTAATTCCAATTCTTCTTTCAAATTCTAGAAACTCAAACTCAATTCAATGGCCGACAAGCTAATCTTTACCTTTAAGAAGGGCCTAACTTATGAAGAGATGGATTATAAAAAAATAATTCAGTTTTGTTTAGGCTTCAAGACAATTGATTTATCAGTGAACAAGGAGACATTAGTTGACCTGAATGCTGCTGAGTTAGATTGCCCTGTGCTAAAGCTGGTCCTAGAGTCAGGGGCTAAATCCCTCAGTTCCAATAAAGAGGAGGGAGAATTAGAAGCTCCAGTTGATATTGCCAAAGTAAACTCTATTTTTAAATAAGGATGAAGTTATGGTATCCCATTTACCAGTAAAAATCTGAGAAAGAATTACGTGAGGAAAGTTAGGAGGAAGATTACAAAGGCAAGGAAAATTATGTGGTTAAGACTCTAGGCCAAGTAGAGCTAGAGGCTGATGAGAATTTGCCTAATTATTGCATCCTCTCCACTCCTTAAAGGGAGTCATTTCCACCCCTTGGCTTCTACTATATGGGAGGAGAGGGTGACTAAGATAGCCAGTTCCTCGCCATGCCCGATAGACTACTAAAATAAAAGGACTCCAAAGGTAAAATGACTGCAGAAAACTAGGACCTTAAGGAACATAATCCACACCTGTGCTGCCTAGGCGGGTGAAACTCAGGAGCAATATGTGAGACATCTGAAAGGGATGATCTCACATAAGTTTAAAAAGGAAATCCTTAAGGAAGAAAGATCTACAATAACTACAACAACATCAAGCCTTTGTCCCACTATGTGGGGCCAGCTACAAGAATCCTTTTTCTCCATTGTGCCATGTTAAAAGTTAAATTCTCATTTGAATCTAATATAGAAAGATTATTTTTAATATTTTCTAACCAAGTCTTTTTAGGTCTACCTCTACCTTTCTTAACATAAGTCAAATCTAATACCTCTATTTTTCTAATCAGGTAATTGCAAGGCCTCCATTTTATGTGACCAAACCATCTAAGGTGATTCTCACTAATCATATCTTCCACTAGAGCTAATCTAGCCTTTTCACATATATGCTCATTTTTTACCCAATGTCTAGGGGTAAAGCTACTCATCCACCTAAGCATCATCATCTCTGTAACCCTTAACTTAATATTATGCTTCTCTTTTAATGGCCGATATTCAACATCATAAAGCATTGCAGGTATCACCACCATCTTATAGAATTTTCCCTTAATTTTAAGAGGGACTTTTCTATCACACAACAACCCCGATGTATTCCTCCATTTCAATCCTCCAACTTGAATTCTGTTGATAATATCCCCATCTTTTTAACCATTAATCTGAATAATTGATCCAAGAAATCTTTAAGGAAGAAAGAACTAAAGAAAGAAATTTAACACCTCATCCTATAAGATAAAATAAGAAGTTTGTAAGATAGCTAGCTACTTTTGAGTTGGTAGTTGGTTACCATAATGTGCCACGCCCTCCATCCCCTAAAATGGAGGAAATTATTCTTACTGGATCTGGAGAGGGCCATCATTCTACTAGCAGGCCGTTGGTCCCCTCACAAAAATTTGTGAAGCTGGCCTTAGTGGTGGTCAAAACTAAAAAGGATCTTGAAATTTAAGGTTCTACTAAAGCTAAATGCAAGAGGCCTAATTCCTTCAAAGAAAATATGTCCCTAAGAATATTAGTGGAGTTGATGTTCCTCTACCTCTAATTAAGCCACCTCAGTCTTCAGTCAAGCTATCACAGATCTCAGTTAGTATCGTATCAACTCCAGTTGATTCAGAGGATGCCTAGTTGACATTCCAGTTGTCAATTACATTGATGTTTTAATTGTTGATTTTATTGATGATTTTGTTGATGTCCTGAATAGCGCCTTGAGATTCTACTTGTTATCCCTGAGCTCCCTATTTAAGGATCTAAAGACTTTACCTTACCTGATGTAAATGATATCATTCTCTAGGCCCCTATATCACCTCTTAAGGTAGATGTCCCTCACACTGTTGGGGATGTCACCCTTCAGACTACTGACCTAGGGATAGTTGAAGGGGAAGGAATAGTCTAAGATGAAGACTAGAAATGATTGAACATTTAATGGAAGAACCCCCGATGATTGATGATCTTAAATTATAAGCCATCTTTTCCAAGTTACAAGATAAGGAATTTTATGACATGATGGATTATAAAGGCTACTTACCCATCGACCCCAAAGCAATAGGGGAGTAATCAGTCGATGAGGTAGTACCTGAGATCAAGGAAATTTTGAGGAAGAAAGAAGTTGAAGAAGAATTTAAACTAAAGTTTGATGATCTCTTGATGGAAGAGGAAGTAACCATTAGAAGTATTTGTATAGTTGAGACCAGCTGGTCAACCAAAAAAATTGAGTCAATTAAATATTGTTCTGGCAAGGAGGAAGGCTCAGTAACTGTCAATTCAAATTCAGATAGATTAGTTAGGGTAAGGGATATTAAATAACATATTAAAACCTTGAGGCACAAGTCATAGGCATGTTGCTATAGGTTAAGGAAATGCCAAAGCGCCTAGATAAAACCTAACAACCACTGCTCAAACCATAATAGCCTGTTATCCAAGTAGTCACAAACCAAGTTAAGAAGCCAGAATCCAACTCTAGGATTCTTAAGTCATTTTCAACAGTCCATCAAGTCTAACAACCAGTTCTGTCAGTTCCCCTAGTGCAACCAACATCTCCAATAATATTCCCAATCCCTCCAGTACCATCTAAAAGAGATATCAAGTAGATGATCGAGGACCAGGTAAGGGAGGCCTTAGCTCATTCCAAAGGAACTGTATCTATTCCAAATGTTAGACCCTACCCCGAGGAATATAATTTATTTCCTTATCCTAAGGGCATTGTATCACCATACTTAAAAAATTTTTACTAGAATTGAAAACTTGAGGTAGCATCTGGCCCACTTTCGAACATTCTGTTATAATGTAGGGGGTCAGATGCTCTACTTTATTGCTAGTTTATTAGTAGTCTTTCTGGTATAGATTCTGAGTGGTACATAGATCTTCCTAGCGATTCTATGAAACTTTCAATGAACTTTAAAATCTATTCTTAAATATATTTTTAAGAGCATAGCAGTGTACAATCATGGGCAATCTTGTCATTGAAAAGCAAAAGCTAGGAGAGTCTCTGGTTAAGTATATCTTGAGGTGGTGAAACCTCTTGATAAAGTGTGACCCCTAGGTTCCATAGCAACAGGTAGTGGAGATTCATCTAAAGAATGACCATAGGCCTATTGCTTTTCTTCTAAATGGTTTCACAATTAAAACATTTGAGAAGCTTCTAAATAAGGAAAATAACCTACATGAAGATTCTCCCTAGATGCCATTCTTGAATGATCTTCTTGGTGACAAGGAGCTCCAAAGCTAGTGAGTATTTTGAAAAGAAAGCATCCACTGTGTCGACACTTGATAAAGGAAAGCAGCCGGTAACCAGCCAGCCTAGTGCTCCTCCCCCACTGCCAGTTTAAAGATAACCCTTCCAAATAACTCCTCAACCTTCTAGAGGGCCTTGCTCCACCTATATTAAAGAGAGCTTCGCTAGACCATACCCTTTTGAGAGAGTGTCAATAAGGAAGATCTTTAGGAGTCTTCTGAAGAAACTAGATTTCTGGTTACAAGAGGCTAAGCACTTGAAGGATGCAGACAAGAAAGATGATCCTAAATGCTATCCTTACCACCGCATGCTCAGCCATCCAATTAAGGACTGTATTATTTTCAAAGACTGGATAGAGAAGAATTATTACAAATCTGGGCCCAAGTATTGTGATTGTGATGATAACAAATATTATTATTTCTTTACTATGATAATGTTTGCATATTTATTTTGTTTTCCCTTTTCACTAACCTTTTAGGTCCACCAGTTTACTTGCAATGCCAATCAGCTCAAGATTGAGTAGACCAAGGTTAAGTTAAGTCATGTACTTTTAACCTATCTTAAGTCAAGTCATGTATCTGGTGGATCCTAAGCTAAGTAACCTTACACACACATACTCAAGGGGGTGAGTTAGTTAGTTAAAAAAAAATTTATTTTTTGAATTCATCACACACTATGATATATATATCATTTAGGTCAATTAGTTATACAAAAAAGCCTGATGAGGGCACCCATTACTAAGTGAGATTAATTAACTAATCGTACTGGATGATTCAGATCATATAGGATGATTAGTTCCAGACATGAAAAAAGCTGCCAATCATAATGTAAGCAATTTCTTAATATTTAAATTATACTCTAATCATATAGTATGATCTCTATCGTACTGGATAATTTATGACAATCATGCCTGAATTGATCCTATGATTAGAGACTAATTATGGTTAAATTGATTAATCATATTATACAGGACAATCATAGACGATCATATTGTATGATCAGATCCTAGCATGGTATGATATTTAATCGTCACCCATCATATAAGAAAAAAACCATAATTTGTCAATTAATCGTAAGGGACAATACCCCTGCTTCATGCTGGATAAACTGATTATTGCATGAGATAATATTTAATCATTGAATATCATACTCATTAACTTATCGCCCAGGATGATCGAAAGATCGTACGGGATGATCTATATAAATACTTGAATTAATCATAGATCAATATAGTTTGAACTGGTTGAATATGTTATTTTGTACTAACCATACAGGGCAATCTCACGATTGTACTGGACAATCTTTGATGGCAAATTAAAAATTAGTACTTCTTTTGGAGGCTCTTTATTTAAGCTCTCATATAATCTTGAGAGAAATCTTTTGCTATTGAGTGGTCTTGAGAGAGAGCTTAGAGAAGGAAGAGAGAGAGCATGGGAGAGAGAGATCCTTGTGAGGGGGAGTTGTGAGGAATTCATAAAAAATGCTCCAAGCAAGGTTTCTATCATCTTCTTTAAGCTGCTTTTCTGGTTCCTTGGTGGCTCTGGAGGAGAGTTTTATCCGCATTAGATTTAGGTTCTCTGCCTACTCTAGGAGGGAGCAAAAGGATTTCAAGATTTTCTTCCTACTTTAGGAGGGAGTAAAAGGACTTTTAGGTTCTCTATCTTCTCTAGGACGGAGTAAAATTATTCAAGGTACTTTGCCTCACCGGGTCGATGGAAAATTTTTTTAAGGACTTCTCCGCCTTACTATGGGGGCAAAAGGAGGGACAATACTTTTAGGGCAATACCTAGAATGGAGGTCTTTAGGGAGTGGACATAGGTCAAGTTGACCGAACCACTATATATCTATTGTGTTCTTTCTATTTACATTTCTACATTTAATTTTTTGCATTTTTTTATGATTTATTCTATGTTTGAAATCTTTAATTTTTATTATCGTGAAAGTGTTCTACATCAAGAGGTTTTAAACTTTCATTTTGTTAAAGAATTTTAAAATAACCAATTAACCCCTTTCTTGGTTAGCCTCGGGTCTAGTTCTCTAGTGCTTAACAACCCTCGCGAACTTTTAAGTGGTATCAAAGCGGATTTCATTAATTAAGTTTTAGAAAACTTGTGAAAAATAATCCATGGCTAGTTTTGGTAATTGTTATACTGCGGAAGGATATTCAATCACATGACCACCTTTATTTGATAATATTCCTTTTGATTTTTGGAAAATTTGTATGTCCACTTTCTTACAATCAATTGATTATCGCATATGGATGTTAGTTTAGGAAGGATATTCTACACGCTTTAGATTAGTAAATGATATTAAAACTGAATTACCATTTTTTGAATGGAGTACAGATGATAGAGATTTAGCCCAACTGAATACTAAATGTTTAAACTATTTATTCTATGCCTTAAAATCTGTGGATTACATGCGTGTTTCTACTTATTTAACTGAAAAGAAATTTGGGGCAAACTATGTATGACATATGAAAAAAATAAAGAGTAAAGCAATCTAGGCTGAATATTTTGCTTCATGATTTTAAACAATTTCCCATGAAACATAGTGAATCTATTTCTAAAATGTATATTATGTTTACTTAGATTGTTACTTCCCTGCATGCCTTAGGAAAAGAGCATACAAATTACGAAAAGGTTAACAAAATTTCTCACTATTTACCTTCTTCCTATAATGCAAAAATCACTACCATGATTGAATTTATCTATTGATAACTTACTTGGGTTAGTCATTTTCTATGAGCAAGGGGTGAGTCAAAGGTAGCTTGATGATGGTGAAAAGAGAAAGGAGAAAACTGTATCCTTAAAGGCTAATGAATTTGACAGTGCTACTTCAAGATCAGAAAATGATGACATTGATTTAATAACTAAATAATTCAAAAGCTGCTTAAAGAAAAAGCAATAACATCATCAAAAATGGAATAAAGGTAAGAATAAAAAAATACCAAAAATTCCTTTGAGGTTATATGTTTTGAATAAAGGAAGCTAGGGCACCAGAAGTCCGATTGCCCAACTCTTAAAGCTCACCCAAGCAAGGAGAAGGGTGAAGAATAGCCTAAAGACAAAAAGGGCAAGCAAAGGACACAAAAAGTTTTCTGGGAAGACTCATCATCAAACTCTTCTAAAATAGAAGTAGAAGAGGAGGTAACACACTTATACTTAAAGGAAGATGATCATCTTGATCATTTTGATCAAGAGGAGATATGTATGCTTACCTATGATCAATTATTTAAAGTTTATGTAAAAATTCATGCTGCATATAGAAGCTTAAAAAATCACATACCTACCTTAAATTTGACTTTTTAATTCTGCAGAATGAGCATAAATGCCTTAGGAAAAGATCACTCCACTCTGGATAGCAATCACATGGCTTTGTTAAATGAATTTTATATTTTAAATAAGAAGCATTCTGAATTAACTGATGAGCATAATTCTTTAAAAGCATCCCATATTGATTTATAAAATTCATTTAAGAAATCAAAGGCATGTTTAGATGAAGCTGATAATAGGGACCATGCACTAAAAATTAAAATTTCAATTCTTGAAAGTGTAAACTAATTTCTATAAGTCAAGTTAAATGCTTTCAAAGAAAAAAAATATCACCTACACTTGCATATTTACATAATCCATCACCACAACATACATCATTCAAACCTAGGAAGATGTATCATTGCCCATATAGATTAGTAAACCCTTTTCCTGGTGTTAGATATTTTTCTTATGGCATGCTATGACACGTCTCCCATACTTTCACTATCCACCGTAGAACCCATTTGGTGTGGAGAACAAAAATTACATAATTCACAACATGGTATGCAAGCATTTCATCCCACATTCTATAAGGTGGAACCCAAATCTGACCACTAATGATTTTATGGGGGTGCTCTCACAAAAGGTATCATGAGAGCATGTTATTCCTAGACAGCAGATATTCAAGGCATATGACTAGAGATGCAAATCAATTCATTTTGCTGGAGGCCAAGGAAGGAGGCAAGGTGAAACTTAGAGATAACACCACCCAAAGAATAGTGTGCTAAGATATAATTAGCAAATTAAAAAAAACTTCATAATTAAAAATATTTTACTTGTAGATGGCTTGAAACATAATCTGCTCAGCATCAGCCAGCTTTATGTTAAAGGCTTAATCATAAAATTTTTGTCTACAAGCTACATAATAAGCTTAAATGACAAAACTATTTTATAGGGAAGGAGAATTAAGAATATCTACATGCTTAATCTTAATTACATTAAATTTGATACTACTCTTTGCCTAAAAATAGTTACAGATAAATTTTGGTTTTAGCATAGAAGATTGTGTCATGCAAGCATGAAAAATCTTAAAAAAATCACCCAAAAAGACTTAGTGAGAGAAATTCCTAAATTAGAGTTCACTAAGGACCACTTGTGTGATGCCTGTTAATTAGGGAAACAAGTTAAATCTTCCTTCCACTCAATCAAAGTCATTAACACTTACATGGATCTCTGTCAGCACTATAAGCCTAGGAGGTAAAGTCCTTGGGTATGTGATTGTTAATGATTACTTGAGGTTTACTTGGGTTAGATTCCTTTCTCATAAAAGTGATTCATTTGAGGAGTTTAAGTCTTTTTCCACTTGGATTCAGAAGAAACTAGGTTGTGAAGTTTTAACCATTCAGAGTGACCACGCTGGAGAATTTGAGAATGAAAATTTTTAATCCTACTATAAAAAGTAAAGGATAGATCATAATTTTTTAACTCTTAGGGCCCCTTAGTAGAATAGGGTAGCTGAATGGAAGAATAGGATCCTGGTAGAAGTCACGAGAGCCATGTTAGCTGAATACTCACTTCTTAAATACTTCTAGGCAGAAGCAGTGAATACGGTCTATTATATTCTGAATAGGGTAATGTTAGATTCAAGCTAAGCAAGACATCCTACGAAATCGTTAAGGGTAGGACACCTATCCTGTCTCACTTTTATGTCTCTAAATGCAAAGTGTTCATTCTGAATAATGGGAAGTCTCAAGTAGGAAAGGTTGACCCAAAATCTAATGTAGTGTTCCTAGGTTACTTAAATGTTGGAAAATCTTATAGAGTCTTCAATAAAATGACACTAGTTGTAGAGGAGACCCCTCATATTATATTTAATGAATTGGATAATTATGGAGGGTGTAGGGTGGAAGAAGATGTAGTAGTTAAAATTACCAAAGAGTAGAATCTACAAATTTGGATGAAAGGGTAAAACTTGAAAACACACTACCTAGAAAATAGAGGTACTCTTTGAGTTATCCTAACGAACTGATCTTAGGAGACCCATCTAAAGGTGTTAGAACTACGCATGGACCTAGAGAAGAAGTTAACCACTCTTCCTTCATCTCAATGACTGAACCTACAAATAAAAATTAAGCCCTATCTGATAAATCCTGGATCCTAGCCATATAAGAAGAGTTAAATAAATCAATTCATAAGGAATGATGTTTGGGAGCAAGTTGAAAGAATTAAAGACCAGAGTGTTATTCAAACTAAATGAGCTTTCATAAAAACAATGAATGATCTTTTGTAGTGGTGAGAAATAAGGCAAGACTAGTGGCTAAGGGGTATAACTAGATAAAAGGAATTGACTTTGAAGAGTCTTTTGCTCCTGTAGCTAGATTAGAAGCCATTAGGGTGATACTAGCCTTTGCTTATTTTAAGGGATTCAAACTATACCAAATGGATGTCAAGAGTGCCTTTCTGAACAACCCCCAAGCTTTGAAAATTTATAATTTCCTAATCATGTGTTCAAATTAAAAAAATGCATTATATAGACTGAAATAAGTACCTAGGGAATGGTATGAAATACTAAGCATATTCCTACTTGTAAGAACCTTTATTAAAGTAAGCATAGACACCACCTTGTTTCTTAAAAGGTAGGAGATGAACTACTGATTGTTGAAATTTATATTGATGATATTCTGTTTGGACCTTCTGATAAAATATTGTGTGATGATTTTTCAAAAATGATGAGTAATGAGTTTGAAATGAGTATAATGGGAGAATTTACTTACCTTTTTGGATTCAGCATAAGGCAGAAAGATGATGGAACTTTTACTTAGTCAATCAAAATATATTAAGGACATCCTTAAGAAATATGAAATGGATAAAGGCAAGCCAATCAACACTCCCATGAGCTCCATTGTTCAGTTAAATAAGGATTCAAATGGAAAATCTGTTGATCAAAAGAAATATAGAGGAATAATTAGATAACTTCTTTAATTGACTACCAGTAGACCTGATATTATGTTTAGTATTTGCCTCTGTACAAAATTTTAGGCTGATCCAAAAGAGTCCCACTTGATTGATGTTAAGAGAATTCTTAGATATCTCTTAGGAACCCAAGACTTAGAAATCTGGTATCCTAGGCATAGCACCTCCATTAAAATTATAGGATATTCTAATTTAGATTTTATAAGTTGTCGAGTTGATAGGAAAAGTACTTCTAGAACCTATTAATTTATAGGGTAGTCCTTAATCTCTTTGTCCAGTAGAAAATAGAACTCAATTGTCCCATCTACTCTGAAGCTACGTACATAGCCTTAGGGAGTTATGTGGCCTAAGTCATCTGATTAAAGAAATAAATCCTGGATTTAGGATTACCTGTAGGTACCATTTCAATCCTATGTGATAACACTAATGCCATCTGCATTTCAAAGAATCCAATACAATACTTCAGGACCAAATATATAGATAATAGGCACCATTTCATTAGGGACCATGTTACCAAAGGAGACATAGAGCTACACCATGTAGCCACTGAAAATTAAACTGTTGATATCTTTACCAAAGTACTAGCTTTTGAAACCTTCAGCATCATAAGAATCGGATTATGTATGATAGATATTCATGCTTGAATTTGATGCCTTCCATTTTTTATTTTTTTGTTTTGTTATTTTTCTATTTTAGTTTTATTTATATGTGTGTTTTAGTTTATGAGTTCTTATTTTAAGCTTTTGATTTTCTATTGTTTTTCCTTTAGTGTTTTTAAAAAATCAAATCAATGCTCACTTCCGATATTGAATTCTCAAATGACATTTTTGCCTTGAATTTAGTTTTAGAAATTAGTAAGCAGTGTTTAACTCCTCTAAAAATAGTTAAAGGAAGAAAATCTGATGATTATAACTCTTCCTCTAACCCTATTTATTGGTGTATTTTCTTTTTTGAAGTAAATTCTATTTCAAGTTAAAATTTAGGCATTAAAATAGAGATCTAGTTTATCTTCCAATATCAATCTATCTCATAAGAATAATTCTCTAAGTCTATGAATCACTTTTAAGTTTTATTAATCAGGTTGTTGCATTTATCATATGGATAGGATTCTATTTTATGGTTTACACTTCCTTATATTAGAGAGTTAGTTTTTCTTCTCTTATATCCAAAAGATAATGTCACAACTGAAGTCTTTAATGGTTTTGAAAGGAAGCAACCTTGCAAAAATAACAAGAGGCACAAAATGAGCCCAAAACTAAAAAGATGCGCAATGATCGCTAAATAATTTCAAGATACACAAAGTGTATCAAAAATTAAAAGATGCACAAAGTGCACCAAATAACTAAAAAAGAGGCACAAAATGAGCCCTTAAAGAAACAAGCTTCCTTCTCTTTCAAATCTTTAAATCTTAGAAGAATCCATGTGCCACTTGATATCTTCAAACACTTGAATTTGAAAATCATAATTTTTGGTTGATTACTTCGTAATGGTATTCTATCAGATATCTTTCTAAAACGAAGTTTGAAAAGATCACTTTTCCAATCTAATTTCTTTTCTGATTTAGATTTTTGTTTGAAAAGAATTTTAACCTGTAAGGAGTTCGAGCTAGGGTTAATAAGATTAGTTTTCTACCCTTCCAAGATTTTAGCGTTATCAATTCATTTTTTACTATTTTTTTAATCTACTCATAAGAGAAATTTATCATTTGTTGGAGTTGATCTATTAAAAAAAAACTGTGTTTTTAATTTTGATTTATGACTATTTTTTATCTTGTTTTTATTTTATTTTATGCATTTCATATTTTAATTTTTGTGTTGAGCCCTCCAAATTAACACATTCCATCTCTTGGATTTTTAAGGTTTTTCTCACATTATCCAGGATGATCCATATCATCCTGTACAATCTGAACCAAAATTCCAATCTCTGATTACAACACATCCAACAGCTGATATAAATCAATTAATTGTGATCATCTTGTACGATTCATACATCGTATTGGAAAATCCACATGGTAGAAGTCATTGGATGTTTTGAATGCAGTTGGGCCGATCCATTAAGGTAAATCATCCAGGATGATCAACGTGTTCATCTTATATGATCAACTTAGTCAACGATCGTACAATCTGACTCCTCAAAATGATTGTCCTATATCTAATCATCCTATACGATATCTGATCGTACTAGATAATCATATGAACTTTTTTGACAGATCATCTAGCTAAATTGATTATACCATATCATCCAGTACGATATGGTTGATTCTATTTAAACAAACAAAAATATTTAAATTCTCTACACCTTTCCAATTCTCTAAATGTTCTACTTTCCTCCTGAGCTTTTCCTTCTTAAAATGGCTGGTGGTAAATGATCATGGCACTAGTGGATAGTTCCTCTCGACAAACTATCGACCCTCACATCACTGAGACTGCTGATGAAGAAGCCTATCAGTAAGATAAAGCTGCTGGGATTACACCATCCAAAATTGTCAACCAGGATCTTTTAAATTTCTAGGTACTCAATATGTTTGCCCACATTACTCTGGGCTTCATCCTTACACTTGCACATCCCTATAATTCAGAACACCTTTTTGAATTTTTTGACAGCCTTCACATTAATAGTAAGGGTACTACCCTCCAATACGTTAATAGAAGGCCTGCCGAAATTACTTATTAGGACTTCTATGAGTTCCTCCACCTTTCCATAACTGTGAGAAAGTTCACCACGTCACTTCTTATACTAAATATAATTGTACTCAAGAAAATATTATTCTTAGGGAATCCAATGTTAACTACCACATACACCATGTCAACACCTTAGTTTCGGATGCCCGAATCATCCAGCACATACTTAGAAACACCATCATTCCTAAACCTGGTGATAGAATAAGCATTACTCCTACTCCTCTTACAACCTACTTCATTATGGCTCAAATTGATTTCAATGCTACTAACCTTATTATTCACTATCTTAAAAATCGATCAGTTATTAGAGATCCCTACCATCAGAGACAGACCAATCTAGCCTTAGGACATCTCATTGCCATTTTCCTAAAATCCAAGTATAATTTTCAAAATCGTGCCACTCCAGATCATCTTCCAATTTTTTATTCCATTAGCCTTTCCATATTGTTCAAAGTGCCACTCATCGCCACACTCGCTATCGTGACCTTGATCCAAAAGAATAAGAGGGAGGTCTAGCACCAATACCCGCACCCGCACTGAAAAACCAACAGACTTAGTATGATGCACTGGTTTAAAGATTTGATCAGTGGGAGCCTAAATTTTGTAGCTATGTAAAATAGCAGTAGCAACAACATGACTAGGATATAACTTGGTTTAAGAGTAGTCTGCTTCCATTCAGCACTTATTTCAACCACAACCACTACCTCCTCCACCTGATCATGATCCTTTCATTTTCTAGTTTGCTTAGTGTTTTCATTTCTGTGTTTGTACTAGTCATTACTTCTATACTATGTGATATACTTACTTTGTTCTGTTAGTTATTTTCTTTTTCCTACTTTTTGTGATGTCAAAAGATAGAGTAGTGTGTTCTTTTGTGTGTTGTTTGGTCCTTATATTTTAGTAAAATTAGTTTCTTTTCTACTTTCTTGTTTGTTTTTGTCCTTACTTATGCCTCACACTTTTCTTAATATATATATATATATATATAAACAAATATTTTTAAAGTCCCCTTTCTTTCAAAATTTCATCTTCTAAGGGGGAGTTTAAGAGAATGTCAATGGGCTTTGAAAATTTTTAACAACAATGTTTGTAATAATAAAAAAGGGAGAGATTATTTCAAATCTGGGCCTAACTACTGTGATTTTGATGAAAACAAACATTATTATTTCTTTTCTATGGCTATTATTGCATATCTATTTTATTTGCCCTATTCACTAACCTTTTAGGTCCATAAGTTCACTTGCATCACCAATTAGCTCAAAATCGGGTAGACCAGGGTTGAGTTTATATGTAATTTCAATTTTAGTGTACTTTTTACCTTTCTTGAGTCTAGTTATGGATTTGGTGGACCCAAAGCTAAGTAACCTTACACACACACACAGTCAATGGGGTGAGTTAGTGAGTTAAAAAAATCTTTTATTTTTTGAACTAATCATACAGTATGATATATATCGTATGAGACATTTTTTTTTGGTGAAACCCGCAAGGGGGCTTAAGTGTTAATAATCAAAAAGGGGTACAAGATCCTTAAAGGGGACCTTTAGCTGACTGCTGCTCGACAGAGCTATAGAAAAAGTCAAAGAAAAACCTTATAGTCGAAGGTCCCCTAATCTATTAAATACACAAATCCCTAATAACGTTCTAGGGCTGCAAGTAAACATTACCCAAAAAAGGATGGCTAGTGAGTAGTCTTTCAGTATGCGCTTCCTGCAAAAAATAATAAGCTTGGCCAGAAAATATTTCTTCCACCATACCTGCAAGATATAATAACTTCCAATACTAAACATAGATAGTAAAACTAACATATGAATCTAATTAAACATAAACAAAATGTAGGTGTAGGATACCCTTTCAGTAATAATGTAGAATAACCTGTTAACATCCATCTAAAAATTTTCTTTCAAAAACAAGTAATTAGAATACCATAATTTCCAAAACAGACTAGAATTAGCACACAAATTCCATCTAGACAACCTACTCCCCAACAAGCAGCCAACAGAGAACCAAAATGCCAAAGGCGATGGATTACAGTACCAGGTAGTAAAGTTTCTATTGATAGTAGTTAAGTAAGTAATGAAACAACCCTCACACAAAGAGCAATTAATACACAAACCAAAATCCTGAATAATATTTTCATCGCAAATAGGAAAGATACACCAGCTGAGGTAAGAAAACCAGACCAGAAAACTGGTAAAGCAAATATTTGGTTCGGTAGAGCTCAGGAATGTAGTAACTATATTGTTGTCATGAGTAGAACCTAATTGCCACTCTATTCTCCTCTCAAATGCATGCTTGCACACCCAAAATATGTAAAAGATGTTAGAAATAGCAACAGCATACCAGCAATAGTTGTGAAGTTCTCAGATCGCAATAGTAATTAATGAATTCCCAAGCCACCCAACCAGAAACAAGGAAGACTTAGTAATTAAAATCTAGAGGTCGATAATCAATAGGAAATTTTAGCAAAACCGCCTTTCCAAAAATAATCACTTTCAAACCCAACTAGTGTTACCTTCTATAAGGCCAACAAAAATTAACTTCAAGACATTGATATAACAAAACATCCCAAAAAAGTAGGCCCGGGGAGGAGAAGAGCAGTAGAGAAGTTTGAAATCCGAATACCAAAGTATCCAATCGTAACATAAATCGAAACCATTATTTATGATACCTCTAAAATCCAAAGTATTAAAATAGGGAAATAATTTGGCATCTTTAGAGTTAAAACCAATACAAAATTCACACCAAACCACAACCAACCACTCATTATGGAAAGATATAAGGCAAATAATAAATCCTTGCTCAAAAAGGAAAACAAAGCCAGCCCAATGAAACACAATGAAGAGAAGATTGAACTTAATTAAATAAAGATCCTTCCAGCCACACCCAACAGCATGGGAGGGAAACTGCCAAAGAACAAGCAGGAAAATCAAGTTGTGCCACTCACCAAAAGCCACAAAGAATGGTTAAAGAAGAAAATCATCAAACCCACCATGAAACCAAAGGAGTAAGAGAAACATACAAACATTACTCATAGAAACCAGACAAATTAAAATTAAAACGAAAATAAGGTAGACCACAATGATCTAATCTTACCAAACCTCTAAACTCGCTAGGTAAAGGCAGTTGAGAGAATTCAATAAAACCTAATAAAGAATGATCCATTTTGGCAATGGCATTGGCAACAACATTACCTTCATGCAAAATATGAGTAATCAAATAAGTAATAAAGGAAAGCCAATGTTTAATATCTCTTAACATATAGAAATTTTTTGAGTTGACAGAATTATTACCATTAAGATAATAAATCAAGAGCATAGCATCCACTTCAATACAAATATTAGTGATGCTTAAGGAAATGCAAAGTTGAATACCATACATGAGACTCTCAATTTCATCGTTAATAGAATTGTTAGTATAGGAAGAACCTGCAAAATCAACAATCACCAAACCATTAGAATCCCTAATAGTGCCACAACAACCAGCTTCCAAATTATTCCAGGAGCCATCAGTGTTAAGCTTAAAAAAACCCTCCAAAGGTTTCTTCCAACAAATCACTCTATCTTTTATCTCAATGGAGTGAGATCAAAAATTCAAACCAAACTCACAAGCAAAATGGTGACCCTCATTAAAGGAATGAACCATAAGTAAATTAGCAACATATAATTGATAAATCTTATTCTTAAATTTAGAAATAACACTTAAAGCATTAATCCTAATTTCCTCATGTTTAGAATCATTTATACTGCTCCATAAAAACAAACTAATGATGATTGGGAGAATGTTCCTGATATGACCTTTAGTAGGAATGAACTGATCCCTAAGAAGGTTGGAAACTGAGCTATACGTAGTAGAAGAAAGCACATTAAACATGTTATCTAAGTGTAATAAAACTTTCATGGCAATCGGTCCCTGAATGAACACATGATTCATATTCTCAATATGGTAACAATATTGACATTTGGAAATAATGTAAAAGCCTTTACGAATTAAAATAGGGTCCAAAGGTAAATAGTTGTGCAAAATCCTCCATAAGAGAAAAGAATAAGACAGAGGGATACTAACATTCCACAAAAGCAGAATAAAGAGAATCTTTAGTAAACCTTTGCCTAATGTAGTTCCAAACCTGTCTAATAGCAAATTTACCATCATTTGAAAAATTAAACAAAATACAATCCTCATTCTCCAAATGAATAGAGAAATTAAGAATTAAAGGGATAATAAAATCTAGCACATTATTATTAAGTAAAATAATATTCTAATTACCATTGGTAATGAAATCATTAACTTTGCAAGGAGAAGTGGAGTGAGTGTGTAAAAGATTGTTAATAAAAAAATTACCCAACCAATTATCTTGCCAAAAAAATATATTACCAGCTCCCATACCCTTTAAATGAACTATTCAGCTTCCCACATAATATAACAATCTTTTCCAAATAAAAGAGTCACCCCATCTTAAAGCACAAACTAGAGGATGATTCCCAATACAATACTTAGAGACCATGAACTTGGCCCACAAACTCTTCTTAGCTCTAAAGGCAAACCACAATTTATGAGAAAAGGTAATGACCATATCCTTGAAAGTTTTAAAACCTAATCCCCCCTCTTCAGTATCACCTGAGCAATTAGTCTAAGAACCCCATATAATAACACTTTTGTCATTCTTGGCACCCTAAGGGAATTTATTAAATTAAATCTTCATTCTACTACAAATATTTAAAGTAGGGCAAAGAGTATGAAGCAAATAAATAGGAATGGAACAAAGAACATTTTTGATAAGAACAAGCCTACCGCCAAAGGAAAGAATATTAAAAGCCCATGAAGAAAGTTTTTTATGAATAGTAGTAAAAATATCATTAAATAAATAAGAGCACTTTTTACCCTTATAAAGAGGGGTACCCAAATACTTCAAAGGTAAATTACTTTTAGTTAAACCAAATTTCTTCTCAATATTATTGATCCTGGTAGTAGATATAGAATTAGCAGGGATAAAGCAACTTTTGGCAGGGTTAAAAATTAAACCACTAGCATGCTGAAACTTCTTTAGAAAATTAAAAAGAATCTGAAGCAATTTAATAGAACCATTAGAGAAAATAATAAAATCATCAGCAAAGCTCAAATGGTTAATCAAAAAGCCACCATTAGTTCTAAACCGAGTATTAGGATGCATCCTAATGAGATTATTAATACCCCTCGATAAGAATTCAACAACAATAATGAAAAGCGTAGGAGATAAAGGATCTCCTTATCTAAGACCATGAGAAGACATAAAATACCCATGGGCCTTACTTTTAATCATAACTGAAAGGAAGTAATGCTCAATGCTATTCTTAATCAGTTTAATAAATTGCACATTAAAGACAAACTGGTTTAAAATAGTATAAAGAAATTCCCAGTAAAGATAATCATATGCTTTAGTAATATCCACTTTAAAAATAATATTACCACCAGTAACCTTAGCTTTCAAATCATAAACTAATTCTTGAGCGAGTAAAACATTATAAAATATTGATATACCATTAATGAACTCATTTGTTCCATCAAAATAACATCAGGAAGAATCAAAGAAAGTCTCCCCATAATAATTATGGCAATAAGTTTATAAAAGAAAGTATATAAACTGATAGGGAGATAATCATTCCAAAAATTAATAGCATTAGATTTAGGAGTTAAAGTAATAGAAGTAGAAATAAAAATTTTAGGTAAAGGATTGCCCATAAAGAAATTCACAATAGCATTAATATGGTCATCTTTAATAATCTCCCAAGTTTTTTGAAAAAAATTAGTAGTGAAGCCATCAGGACCAGTAATAGAATCAGAGGTCATATTTTTCACAGTTTGCCAAATTTCCTTTGCAGAAGGAATTTGACTCGATAATAAATTATCATCCTCCGAAATAAGAGAAGGAATAATCGTGAAATCAATGTTTAAGTTTGGACTAAAATCTTTGTTAAAAGCTTTTTCAAAGTACTCAATACTAGAAGCATAAATTAAATCAAGGTTTTCAATAATAGAACCATCAAGGGAATTGATCTTATGAATTTGCCTACTCACTTTGTTGTGATTAGCAAGATTATGAAAAAAGGAAGTATTACGACCCCCTACCACAAGGAACTTCGAAGAAGCTTTTTTCCTCCAATAAACTTCTTCCTTTTCCTGGAGCTTGAATAGAATCATCTTAGCTTCATTTAAAATAGATAAATTATCAAAATAAGTCTCCTGTATATAGGCCAAATCAGCATTGTCCACATTTTTTCAGTAACCAAAATACTAGTATAAATATTCTTGAAAATACATTTATTCCACAAGGTTAGTTTTTGTTTAAGGAGTTCAAGTTTAAACCAAAGATGATTCATACCAATAGCTTATCATAAGGGAAAAGGGGAGCTTTCCAATTACTTTCAACAATATTTAAAAACGTATTATTTAAAAGCCACATATTTTGGAATCTAAAGGGTTGAAAATTATTAACACTATTCCTAGTAATACTTAACAACAAAGGCGAATGATCGGAAAGAGTTCTAGTTAAATGATTAATGTGAGTTGATTGGAAAGTAGAGATCCATGAATTATTAAAAAGAATATGATCGAGTCTCTGCCACATAATACCCTTATTCCAAGTGAAAACATTGCCAAAATAAGCTGAAAGTATGAGATGTGCCAAGAGGGGGGAGGGGTGAATTGGTATTTTAAAAAATTAATCCTAAACAGGAGTTCTACTTTTTTTATTTTTAAAATAATAACCTAACAAGTAGAATGCAAAAGCTAATGATTCGTTCACAACTATGGTATTGGTGGCATAATTGCAATTCTCACAGTACAAAAATTACAATCGGATTTTTCACCGAGCAATTTAAAATAGTAAATAAATGCGTGAAATATAAAGTGTGAAAAAAATAGGAAAAAGTAAACTAGAAATTTTTATAGTGGTTCGGTCACTTGACCTACGTCCACTCCCTAGAGTCCTCCACTTCGAGATTTGCACTACTAAAAGTTGACTATCCTTTTGCTCCCACAGCAAGGAGGAGAAGCCTTTATAAGACTCACTTTCACCTCCCGGTGTGGCGGAATACCAGACGCTATGTCATCCTCCTGGTGATGGTAGCGGACCTTCTCCTTTTTCTCCCTCCTGGAGATGACAAAGTACCTTGAGGACTTGACCTTGAAGCCTCTCTTCCTAAAGAACCTTCCCAAGCCTCACCAAGGCCACAGGATGAGCAAGCATGCAGCTAGCTCGGAGCAACCGTGTGATCCCCTCACAGTCCTTCTCCCTCACGCTCAAGTTCACCTTCTCCTTCCTCTCACAAACCTTGGACCTCTCCAAAAGCTCCCCCTCAAGAGTTCCTTTCTCTATTAACCACGACCTCAACAACATCTCATTGAAAAATAAAAAGTACTTTTAAATCAGGCTTCAAAAAACCCTAAAAATTCCAATTTGATGTTTCTGTTTATATAGTATGATATAATATCATCAGTACGATCAGTTTTAAAACAGCTTCATCCAATACGGGAGAAGACGAACAGTTCACAGATTTTATGAAAATCGTACTCATGTTATTTTCAACTCTTCGTACGGGATGTTCTTTGGGATGAACGAATTTGTCTCTAACCATCATCCCACATTATACCCTTCGTACAGTATGGATAGATCATTTTCAGGTTATCGTCCAGTATGATGTAAATATCATTCAGGATGAATAGTACAAAAAACCTTGGTTTTATCTAGTATGATTTATGGGACTTTTGACATCGTCTCTATCCATCGTACAGTACGATTCCTAACGTACAGTATGAATGCAATTAATTAAGAAACCAAGATTTAATTTCCTAATTACGGGTGATAATTTTGGCAAGATTTAAAAAGATCATACAATATGATAGGTATCATACAGTGCGATTAGTTAAGAAAATCAAAATCAAAATCTTACCAAAGTTATTCTGGCGGCTAGGGTTTTTGAATATAAACAAATTATACAGTACGATAACCATCATACAGTACAATTAGTTCATAAAACTAATCTTTGAGAATTTAGTTGTTAGCTTGAGTATTAATGTCCTATCGTACAGTACGATTGAAAGTCATACAGTATGATTTATTTTTTTAAAAAAAATTCTTCTTAAAAAAAATTCCCCATGTGTGTGTGCATGATCACTTCTTTTACATACATACTTTTGTGGCAGACTCAAGAAAAGAAAAATAAAAGAAAATAAAAATACAAGATCTTATACATCCTATTCTACCCAGTATTGAGTCTCCAGCAGTCTTGAACTGTTTGTATCTTACCTGAAATGTTAGTGCTCATAGACAAGAATAAACATTTATAATTTTCAAAGAAGAATATATTAATTCAGTAAGTATTATTTGTCATCATCGAAATCAAGTCCTTGGGATCCTAGATTGCAACATAACCAATGTCATGAAGATTATAATTCATGATCATGTCATTAAAGTCCTCCATAGCTTGATAATTAGGAGGGTTACCTCCAACTCATTCAGAAGCATTAGTAATAGAGTTAACATCCCCCCCAACTAACCAAAAGGCATTAACAGAGGAAGAGAAGCGAGTAAGCTGATCCCAAAGAGCTTTCCTATGTAATCTATAGTAAGAAGCATAGACAAAGGAAGCATAATAGGATACTTGATTAAAATTAATATTAGTATGGATCAATTGGGGAAAATCCATGATAAAATCTGAAGACAAAGCATTTCTAAAATATCCAAATTTTATTTATAGAATTGCCAAAAGAAGAATCAAAACCCAATATAATCCGTATAGAATCTAATTTAATAGTAAAAATTAAAGGTTCAATTAAAAAAAGAATCTAGATATTATAGATCCTACATAAATTCTTAACTCTATCCTTATATAGAGAATAACCCACACCCCTAATGTTCCACATGAGAGCTTTATCCATTAATAGATTGGTTAGAAGCTCTAGTGACCCTAGGGGTAATGTCAGACATATTCTTAAAATTCTTACCATTCTTTTTTTAGACAGAAGTATGGCCTTCTTCAATAATTTTAGATTTGCCAGAGGGAGGAGACATAGAGTTAATATTGGAGCCCTTAAGATCTTCTTTTGGAGTAACAGTATCGTGAGATTCAATTTCCCCTTCCTCCATATCCTAATTCTTATCCCCGTTTGTCATCTGAATATTTTTAGAAGTAGGATCAGAGCCACTTTCACACTTATCCTCACTAACTAGGTTGACAACACAATCATTTTGATCATTTTCTTGACAATGTGATAATTCTTTCTCATCAATATTATTCTCGTCCATTCCTTAGATCATCAAGGATCCTATATTGATATGGCTTTGCTTATCCCAAATTTTCTCCACCACATCCACTAAAGCTTTTCCTTCAATAAAATTCACAAAATTATCTTTGTCTTCTTTATCCGACAAACTTTCACTCCTAAAGGAGTTATCTAAAGGGCCAATCTCTATGTCATCCTCTAAAGCTTTGGGTTCCTCCATATTTACATTTTGAATTTTTTTCCTTATAGATCATATGACCTCCATGCACACTTGGTTCTCTATTAATTGGTCCAACCACATTTTTATGGGCCACATTATTTTTCTAAGTTGGGGATGGGCAATAAAACAATCATTTATTGAATGACCATAAACTTTACAATGCAAAGAAAAATTTAGAACATTTTAAAAATTAAGCTTTTACAAATACCCAAAATTTTCAGAACCAAGCCAAATGTCTTTAGGATGCTTCTTAGTGATGTCCAATTCCACAAGAATCCTAGTCACCAAAGGCATCAAACGAGAGGTGGTGGCTCGATCCATTTCAAAAGGTCTACTAAAAATAGATCCTAAAGCATGCAGAACATGACAATTAAAAAAATGCAATCGTAAATTCAGAAAAGAGATCCAAATAGGAATAATGGGTGATTCCTCCTTGACATCAAAAAATGGTGTCCATTTCAATAATCTCATTTGACAGTTAAGAATATAGTATGTTTTTCCAGCAAAAACCCTACTATAATCAAGATCATTGGATAACTGAATTGCCACATGTCTAGCATCAAGCAAACTGATAGAAAAATTCTAAGATAGTTTTAGGTTTTGAAAAAATATTGTATCGCATAAAGGTTAGGTCAACGGACCGAGAACTTCCAAACAAGCGTAAACTGAAAAGGACTAGCAATTTTGAGAATATCATCATCAGGCCTAAGAAGAGTAAGAAAACCTTTTACCATAGATTTTGTGAAGTAGAAACTAGGATCCTTTGAAGAAGAAACTCTGGCAAGAACATTATGAAAAGATCTAAATTTAGAATAATTACCATCGTTACTTAAAAAGCCTTCTAACGAAGCAGCCGTAGTGGAAGGGAGAAAACCCCAAGGCCCCAGAGTAGAAGAGGATGAAACACCCGCCATAATATGAAATGAAAAATGACCTAAGGCCAAGCGGCCTTAGGAAAAGAAAAAAGGTGTGCACATGTATCAAATAGGAAACATAAAAAAGAATCAACTCCAATCTACAGTAGAAACCACTAAAGATCATAGTAGAGAATGGAATTGCCATAAAAGAGCCTGTAGAGAAGGAGCCGTTGTGCTTATAATGAGTTACGAGGAATATGATATCATACTAGATGATCAGTTATGTAGAAAACCTTTATTACAACACCCGTTATTAGGTGAGATTAATTAACTAATCATGTTAGACGATCCAGATCATACAGGACAATCAATTATTGACATGAAAAATAGCTGACAATCATAATATAGTCAATTTCTTAATATATAAATTATACTCTAATCATACAGTATGATCTCTATCAAATTGGATGATTTATGATAATCATGCCTAAATTGATCCTATAATTAAGGGACTAATTATGGTTAAATTGATCAATCATATCATACAGGATGATCAGAGACAATCATTCTATACGATCAGATCCCAGCATGGTATGATATTTAATCGTCACACATTAATAGGATGAAAACCATAATATGTCAACTATTCATATAAAATGACACCCCTCCTTCATACCAGATGAATTGATTGTTGCATGGGATGATATTTAAACATCGGTTATTGTACTGGATGATCAATATAGAATCATGAAGTTATCATCCAGGATGATCGAAAGATCATACGGGATTATCCATATAAATACTTTAATTGATCGTACAGACCAATGCAGTTCGTACTGGCTGAATATGCTATTTTATACTAATCGTACAAGACGATATACCAATCATACTAGATGATCTTTGATGGCAAATTAAAAAATTAGGGCTTCTTTTGGAGGCTCTCTATTTAATCTCTCATATAGTCTTTTGAGAAATCTTTTGCTGTTGAGTGGTCTTGAGAGAGAGCTTAGAGAAGGAAGATAAAAAGATTAGGAGAGAGAGAGAGATACTTGTGAGGGGGAGTTATGATGGATTCATAAAGGTTGCTCCAAGCAAGGTTTCCACCATCTTCTTCAAGCTACTTTTCTAGTTTGCTGGTGCTATAGGGGATACTTTCATCAGCATCAGATCTAGGTTCTCTACCCACTCCAAGAGGGAGTAAAAGGATTCCAAGATTCTCCACCTACTGCAGGAGGGAGTAAAAGGATTTCCAGATTCTCTGACTACTCTAGGAGGGAGTAAAAGGATTTCCAAATTCTCTGACTACTCTAGTAGGGAGTAAAAAGAATCAAGGTACTCTGCCTCACCGTGTCGGGGGAAAGATTTTGTAAGGGCTTCTCCACCTTGCTATCGGGGTAAAAGGAGAGACTACTTTAAGTGCAATACTTAGAAAGGAGGTTTTCTGGGAGTACATATAGGTCAAGTTTATCGAACCATTATAATTCTGGTGTATTTTTTCTATTTACTTTTCTACGTTTATTTTTTATATTTTTCTATGATTTATTATTTATTTAAAATTTATGATTTTTATCATAGTCAAGTGCTCTGATTTCACCTCAAGGGGTTTTAATCATTCATCCCGCCTCTTTTTTAGACTCGGGACTAGTTCTTTGGGGCTTAACAACCCTCATAAACTTTTAAGAATTACAGGAAAGGTAATATCATAATCCCTAAAGAGTATCTGGTGGACTCAAAATAAGGGCCAATCAAAACCCTTTTAGGTAATCCTTCTAACATTTCTCTTTGAAATTAAAGATGTCTGGGATATAGCCCTATCTCGGGTACTTAAAAAGTTAATTAATAAGTCTTTTCATCTTTCTCAATATTTGTCGATGAGAGCCCAGGGCTTGATTTTGGAGGTTGACTTGGAGGCTTCATAAGAGGATGTTAAGTCACTTTCCTCTGTAGTACTCGTAGGAACTACTATACTTAATGAAAAAGAAAAGAATGATATTTTTGTAGAGAGGAAGTGAATTGATGAGAGATGTATTTAAGTAGTAGATTGGGCATAAAATCCCCATCCCTGCTCCTATTATCTAACTTTTACTTGTCCCATCAAAGGCAAAGGGTTAGAAATTTAATAAAAAGCATCATTCGGCATCAATTTTGATGATTAACCATAAAGTGGAAATGCAAATTGATAATTCTTTAGAAGAAATTCAAATTTCTAATGAGATTAATTCAAGGGTTAAAAAATATGACCTTCCTAATTTGACCCCCCAAGGAGAAGTTGAACCTAAGGTCTTATTAGAGAGTGATTTCCCCCAAATTGTCTTCTAGGGAAGTCCTATCATGATAAATTTTTTAGATTCTAACTCCCATTCAAAAAATAATGATTTGATGACTTTAGAGAGTGAAGACTCCACTGTAGTTTACCATCTTAAAGATGTTGTGCAGGTGTATCTTCATGAAAGTAATGTTTTACCCCCTAGTCTCACCCCTCATGATAAAGGTAAATAAGTTGTATCCAATGATCCAATTCCAAATCCTCCTTGATAGTCTAATCTTCCTTCTACTCTGTTGGGTCCCGATAAAATTATTCATAAGGTTGACTATAATGTTCTAGCTCACTTTATGAAGTTACTAGCCAAGTTGAGCATCTACGATGCCCTCATCTGGTAAAAGGAAATGATGGAGTCCTTAATCAAATCAGTTCTAGACCCGAAGATCTGTCTTGCTCAACAATCTTTGACCTAAATAGATGAAGCCCTCTACTTTAAGAAAATCCTAGGAGTACCTTTTCAGATGAAGATCTACTCGGGTTACTGCCGACCACAATCACCCTCTTTACATTACAATAAATTTAGCAAACTTTAAGTTATCAAGAGGCCTTGTTCATCTGGGTGCATAGGTCAACATGATGACTGCAAAGTCCCTTGCCTATCTTAAAGTAGATACCACTAACCTCACCACTGACAAGTTGGTGCTACGCGGGTTCAACGAAAAAGGCGAGAGGGATTTGGGTTCGATCACCCTTCTATTGGAAATTGGAGAACTCAAAACTGAAGCAAAATTTCATATAATCGATTCAACTACATCTTTTAAAATGCTTTTAGGTAGGCCCTAGATCCATGAATATAAGATGGTTCCATCTACCCTACATCATTACATCATGTATCCATGAGATTGAATTCAATATGTTATTAAGGGTAATTTGCAACCATTCTCAATTCAAGAGATTGGGATCTAAGGTAATGCCACATATTTCATACTGATAGGGTCCCCTTCTCATCCTAAATTTGAGATTAATATTAATGAGAAAACAAGTGAATAAAGCTCAGGTCAAAATCATGAATCAAAACGATCAAAAGAAAAAGAAAAAGAAAAAGAAGAATATTAAAAAGTAAAACAATCAGATAGTGAGGATGACCTCAACATCATGGTCCTTAGGCCTCTAAACATGTTACCTCAAAGATGTGGGAGGACATACCAAAGGGCATGGGGCAGAGGCATTACTTCATTTGAAGGAAGAATAACTCTAGTATATATCAATCAAAAATCAAGTTCCAAAGAAGAACCAAAAAAATGGGGTGTTAACATTCCTTTTTTTTACCAATAACTTAAGCCTTCTCAAAAGTTTGATCTCACTTTAGAATAGGATAGTGACCCTAAGGTTGATGCTCCAAAAGTTCAAAGTGATAAGCTTGAATTGACTGTGTATAAAAAGCTTAGTAGAAGAATTGAGGTCCTATCCTTAACCCCACTGTTAGCTGGTAGGATTGTAGGGTTAGAGATTAAAGAGACCCCAAACCTAAGCGGCAAAGTAAGAAAAGTTTAAAAATATTTCTCTTGCTCGTCCTCCTTATGGGATGAAGGTTACGTAACCCTCGAGGAGACATATTCCAACAAATTAATAAAACTACCTTTTGACTACTTTCCTGTCTTTGTCAATAATTCTTTCTCCAAAGGTCTTGTACCATATTGATGGACTAAAGGTCAAGCTAGATACCATAAAAACATTTGGCAAATGAAAATTAAGAAAATATGACAAGTGGTATTGGCCTTAGTACCATTAGTTCATTTGATGATGATGAACACTGCTTAATGATAACTTATCATTTTAAATTATAAAATGTCCTTGTTGAAGTTGTCGACCCCTTGATGGACTCTATTTAAAGACTTTACATGATCCCGATGAACTTCAAGTTTGAGATGCGCCCCTTAAATTTGAGAAAGAGATTAAACTGACAGTCGATGAGTTGAGAGAAATTTACTTAGGAACCGATGATGACCCTCGCCCTACTTTGATAAGTACCCTGTTGAGTGAGGACTAGTATGAAGAAGGATTAAAAGGATTTTGAGTTATTTTCCTTCACTAGGAGGATGAAAATGGATTCAAGGTTCTCTACCCCATCGGGTCAGTGGAATGATTTTGTAAGGGCTTCTGTGCTTTTCTGTGGGGGCAAAATGAGAGACACTAACTGATTAGTGCAATACATGGAACGGGAGGTTCTGGGGAGTAGACGTAGGCCAGATTTGATTGAACCACTATAAATTTACTGTGTTGTTTCAACTTATCTTTCCACATTTATTTTCACTTATTTCTGTGATCTGATCTGTGTTGAAATCTCTATTTTGGTTATCTACTTCCATCTAAATTATTTCTGTTTTAAATATTCAAAAAGATTTTAAAAAGATTTTTCTTTTTTGCTTAAAGAATTTTTAAAATACCAAATAACCCCCCAACCCTCTTGGTTTGCCTCAGGCTAGTTCTATAGGGTTTGATACCCCTCATAAACTTTCAAAAAGTTGTGAAAACATAATGAATAAGTAGGGAGACAATGGAAATTAATTAGAAAACTGAAATAATCAAACACTTTTGTTAATGTTGACCAGCACATATTGTCATAATCTTGTTTCATATCAATTTTAACAGCTAGAAGTCCACTATTAGCCTTAGAAAATCTTAACTTGTTAAACATTTCTTGAGTAAGATGGATATGATCAATAGAGAACATCCTTTTACAAATGTAACTTCATCTTCAGAAATAATTTTAGGAAGAATTATTGTCAATCTATTTAGCAACGTTCTAGCCACAATTATATAAAAGGACATACAAAGACTAATTGGATGAAAATTAGAAGAAACCAATGGATTATGAACTTTAGGATTAAGGATAATAAGAGTATCCATCCATTCCACACACATCTTACCAGAAGAAAAAATTCATTAACAACCTTCTAAACATCTTCATTAATATTTGACCAGTAAGCTTTGATAAAAGGGTAAGTAATCCCATCAATCCGAGGTGATTTATAGTTTCCCAAATGCTTAATCACTTGAATAAGTTCATCCTTAGAAAATTTGGATTCCAAAAACAATCTATCATAATATTAAAGAACATGAGATGGCCATCCATAAATAACGCAATCCCTATCCCTCCATTTGTTCTTAGAGAAATTAAAAAAAATTTGTTCAATACTTTTTTGATCTTCAACAACCATACCATTGATGTCTTTGATTTAATGAATTCAATTCCCATTTCTTTTAGCACAAATAGAAGCATGGAAAAACTTTGAATTTGAATCTCCTTCTTCCATCCATTTTACTTTTGCACTTTGCCTCCACCAAGAACTTAATCGAGCTAGGGTAACATTCAACTCATTGACCTTAGTTCTTAGCAAAAATAATGTCTTCAGAAAGAACATCAGACACAGATTCCTCCATTTGTAATTCCAAATTTTCCTTTTTAAGGTTCTTCTTTAACATCCTTAACTCTTAAAGTTTAGCCTTACTCTAACAGAATAACTCTTTCAAAGTTTTTCTAAATTTTTTGTTCAGAATTTCAAAAGCATCACCAACAACAAATTTATTCCATGATTTAAAAAAGATAGCTGAGGAAGCCTGATATGAAGCACAAACATATTCAAATCTAATAGTCCTTTTTCTTCTAATAACAGAATGGAAGAGATTCAAAATAATTGGATAATGGTCTGAATCAACCCTAGCTAAATGCAGAGTGTCTAACAAAGGATAGATGAATAGTATTAATAGCTTTTGAATTTAATAAACAACTATCCAATCTTTCCAGATACGAGCTCCTCCACTTTTGTTGTTACACCAAGTTTATTTCAGCCCAATCACACCAATTTCATGAGAATCATTATTATTCATGAACATATTCGTTTCCCAAGGCCCTTGAGAAAAAATAAATTTCTTACCTCCTCTTTTATCTTCTTGAGACAAAATAAAATTGAAATCCCCTCCAACAAACAAAGGAACTTCACTAGAAGAAAATAATTCCAAGTTATCCCCCAAAAACCTCTTTTTATAAATATCCTTGCTTCCATAATAGTTGAAATTAGCCAATCTCCTTTATTTTTAACATTTCATTTTACCAATAACAAATTAAAAATTGGCATAGATTATGGAAAAAGATGAAATTTCAGATATCCATAAAACTAGAATTCCACCTAATAACCCCTCAGAAGGAAAATGGAAGAAATCCCAATCAACGAATCTATTGAATTCCATTATATTAATAGAAGAAATTGTAGCTTCCACTAGCCCAACAAAAAACAGATCACAATCTTTTATAAATTCATCCAAAGACAGGCTACCTTATTTTTAGTCCCTCTATAATTCAAGAAAGCAGTGGAAGTCATTACAAATTTAAAGGGAACAAAGCCCAATCCTTTATTTTTTTAACACATCACATTTTTTATTACGAGGAAGGTTGAAATCTTGCCTAATGACCTCAACTCATTATGAAGTTAAAATTTATTAGGACCCAAACAACCATCCAATACACCATCAGTAAAAGAAACACAATGATCTTTTATTTTATCACCTTTCATATTAGTAACATCATCACTTTCAGAAACAGAAGAAGTTTACAAGAATCTTTTAACAAAACTTCCTCATTAATAATCCCATTTAAAGCTTCGAACTTGTTAAAAACAATAGGAATTTCAGATGAAACAAGAAAAGAATTCATACCAATATCCAACTTAATCATTGAACCATTCAGATTGTCATTCACACTTTTCCTTGCATCTAATGCAGCAACATCATTAAGTGTAGAAACAACATTTAAATTTGTAATTATAAATTTTTTAGGTACATATTGTTCTAATACAAAAACTCTATTTGGTGCAGCAATCTCGTCTAAAAGTGCAACTCCAACTAATGCAGCAACTCCATCTGATACAGCCACTCCATCTAAACTAACAAATTCATCTAACACAAGAACCATATAAACATCAATTGGAACTTGAGAAATAGAATTTTTGGTTGAAACTTGAGTAGGCTGAAATCTATTAAAAATAATAGAACCACCTTTAGAATTGATAGAAGATTTATTTACCCCCAGACTTTTCTAAAAAACATTTTTAATATATTTGCTTGAAAAAGGTTTTTTGTTTCTTCCATAGTTAACATGAATCTAAGGACTATTTGAAGCCTTACTTCTAACTTCAGCATTATTAGGAACTCCATAACAGAAATCAACAGTTTTAGAATTTTCCATAATAGAAGAATCTTTATTGGCATCGGAATTATTAATCAAGCAATCATCTAATTTGTGACCTATCCTTCCATAATTAAAACAGAAAAAAAAATTTCTTGTATTCAAACTTTTGGAACAAACAGCCTATAGAACCTTCCACCCAAACATCCAAAGGAAGCTGACTATCAAGTTTAATACAAAAACAAACTATTGCATATTCTCTTCTACCCCATTAAAACATGTTACTATCAATCAGAAAAGGTATACCAACTTTAGAAGCAAATGTTGAAATATTTATTTCATCCGAGCATTTCAATGGTAATTATGGCATTCTAATCCATATCAGAGCTATTAAACCCTTCAGTGATGTGCGAGAAAAGGTAGCAGTCCATTTACCCATACCTATAATATGGCTACTCACATACCAAGGTCCTCTTGTTAGCACAACTTCCATAGCTTTTACAGATTGAAAAGAGCACAAAAATAGCCTAAACCAAGAATAATAAGATGAAACTGACCAAATTGAGTCCATTATCGACATAATTCAAAATAGATAAATTATAAAGGAATGTTTTTACCAAACACTTTAATAACAATAGCATTTTAAAGCTTTTGAGTATTTTCCATCTCATTTGCATCATGAAGTTTAACAGGAATTTCATCTTCTATTAGAACAAAATCTAAATAAAAAAACCCCAGCTTAATATTGGGATGTTTATCCAAATAGTAGAAGAACCATTCTTCAGATTAGACTTAGAAAGAGGCCTATCTCTAATGGTAACATTTATTTTATGCAAGCCTACATAACCAATTAGTCCTTCAGCATAAACCTTATTAGGATTATTAATATTAATCATCTCTTATGAGTCCAAAGAAGAAGTTCTAGTATTAGCTTCTAAATTAGAATGTGAAACTGAGTTTGAGTTTAATATTCCAAATCTATTTATGAAAATGTTTCTTCCTAATGAAGAAGAAGGCTCAGAGTCATTAGCCCCATTAAAACCATCTTTTTTAAGATTAAAACCTATGATGGGTTTTGGACTTTTTAAAGCAATATCATCAACTTTGCCTTTACCTTTGCCAGAAATAATAATCTTACTTTTTAACGCAATAGAAACATGCTCTTTAATCACCAAAGGAGCTTCAAGTTTTCTTTGTTTACGAAGTGAAAGAGATACATCAAAAGGAGTAAAATAATGACCATCATTTGAAACATCAGAAGGTTTGACATCAAATTTTGAATGAAGATGGGCCTGACCAGTAGTAGCAAATGGCCGATGACCATCTGCTACCGTAAGAAAAAAAGCTGCAAAAAAGCAGCCAAGAAAAATTTTTAAAAATAGGTTTAGTATAGCTCAAAATCTTTATAATAGTTTATACGATGATTCGTAAAAGTTTCTTAATGGATCATGATATTTGAATGAACAGTAGTACAATAGGATTAGTATAGCTCAATATAAGATCATATAGAACATTCCAAAAGTTATCCAAGGAGTGTTACGAATCTGGTTTTAAGGACTATGATTTTGATGATATCAAACCTTTTTATTTGTGTTTGAGTGTCTAATCTTTCAGGTCCACAGGTTCAATTATAATTCAAGCCAACTCAAGAACGAGTTAGTTTGTTTGTGTTTCAAGTTCAATGTACTTTTTCATTTTTCTTGAGTCAAATATAATGTAACAGATCCCCAGGCTATGTAACCTTGCATACACACACTCTGTGGGAGTGTTTTAGTGAGTTAGAGTTTCTGTTCAATTCTATTCAAATCATCCTAGATGATATTCATATCATCCTGAATGATCCAGTAAAAATAGAAACCCTAATTAGGGTGACCATGTTAAGTCAGTTTGATTAAGCAGATCATCCTGGATGATAGACCCATTGTAGAGGATGATATGCTCAAATCAAAAAAATTTCAGCCGCTAGATTAACTTAGGCAAGTTTTTATTTTTAGAATTTTAGTCTAATCATCATGGACAATACATGTATCATCCTGGATGATTCTTTATAATTATGCCTAAATTAATCTGGTGATTAAGGAAAGAAATTAAGATTTGATTGATTCGATCATATCGTCCTGTACGATTGTAAGATTATCCTGAACGATACATGTAAATCCTGACCATCCAGAGCATCCTACCTGGATGACCCGAGGAATCTACTGGATGATATTCTAATTTTGAACTAATCATACAGGATAATATATATATCATCCTGGATGATCAGGTCATTTCGAAACCGTCCAGCACGATTTGGCTGTACGACCCGAAGAATCTGCTTGATGATATTCCTAGTTTGAACTAATCATCCAGGATGATCACAAAATCATCTCGGATGATCAGAATAGATTTTGTCTTCTAATCATCAAGAAGAACTAGATCATTTAGGCCAAAAGGTTCTGATTTATACTGATCGTACATGATGATCTATTGATCGTCTTCGATGATATTTGATAATTAGTTGAGATTTAGGGTAATTTTTGATCCCTCCTATTTAAGATCTTTTTTTTGCTTAATCATAAATATCTTTTTCCACCTTTCTTTTCTGAGAGAAACTTGAGAGAGAGAGAGAGAGAGAAAGAGAGAGAGAGAGAGAGAGAGCTTGGGAGAGGGAGAGAGAGAGGATCTTGTGAGGGGGAGTTTATGAGGTGTTCATAAAGGTAGCTCCAAGAAAGGATCTGAGTCATTTTCTCCAGTTGTCATCTCTTGTCTTATGTTATTGGTGTCTCTGTAGAAGGATCGTCTGTAAGAAGATCCAGGTTCTTTGCCTGCTTCAGGAGGAAATGAAAGGAGTCCAGGCTCTCTACCTGCTTCAGGAGGAACCGAAAGGAGTCCGAGTTCTCTGCCTCACTGGGTTGGTACAAAGGAGTTTTGTACAGGATTCTCTGCCTTGCTGTGGGAGCAGAAGGAGAGTCACTTAGTGTTAGTGTAATACCTGGAGGAGAGGCTCCGTGCAGTGACATAGGTCAAGTTGACTGAACCATTATAAAATCTGGTGTGTTCTTTCTGATTATTTTTGGCATTTATTTTTCTGTTGATGATCGTGTAATTATGAGTAATATTCTATTATTATTAAACATCTGCACATCATCACAAAATTATAATTATTTTAATACATTTAGAAAGATTTGTCTAAATCATTTTTGCTCATGAATTTTTAAAATAACCAATTCACCCCCCTCTTGGTTAGCCTCGGGACTAGTTCACAAGGGCTTAACATCCCTAATGAACTTTCAAGTGGTATTAGAGCAAGATTCATAAAATCTAGTTTTGAAAAACTTTTAAATTTGATCCATGGCTAACTTTGGTAATAGAAATATTGCTAAAGGTTATTCCATCACTCGTCCACCTTTGTTTGATAACATTCCTTTTGATTTTTGGAAAACACACATGTCCACCTTTTTGCAATCTATTATTATCACATGTGGATGCTTGTTAAAGATGGTTATGAAGCACCTTTTAGACTTGATAATGGAATTAAGATTGAACTTTCTTTTGCCGAATGGATCTTTAATGATCGTGATTTAGCATAACTGAATGCAAAATGCTTGAACTATTTTTTCTGTGCTTTAAAATTTGAGGATTACATGCTTGTCTCGACTTGCACGACTAGTAAAAAAAATTTGAGATAGATTATGCATTACATATGAACGTACATCTGAAGTTAAACAGCCTATGTTAAACATACTGCTTCATGACTATCAACTCTTTTGCATGAAACCTAATGTGTCCATTTCTAAAATGTATACTAGGTTCACTCAAATTGTGACCTCTCTATATGCTTTATGAAGATAACTCACTAACTATGAAAAAGTGAACAGAATTCTGAGATATTTGCCTTCTTCTTATGATGCAAAGATAACTATAATTACTAAATTCAATGATTTGAATACTTATTTTATTGATAACTTACTTGGGTCACTCATTACTTACAAGCAAGGAGTGAACCGATGACAAATTGATGGAGGTGAGAAGAAGAAAGAGAAAAATGTGGCCCTGAAGGCCAATAATACTGACAGTGATTCTTCCGGATCTGATAGCAATAATGTTGCCTTAATCACTAGGCAATTCAAAAGATTTTTAAGGAAGAAACATAAGAACTTTCAGAAGTGGAACAAAGGTAAGAGTAGCAAAAAATTTAAAGGTTCTTCTAATATAGTTTATTTTAAATGCAGGAAGCCTGGATATATAAAGGCTGATTATCCTACACTTGAGGCTCACCCAAGTAAGGAGAAGGGTGAGGAGAAACCCAAGTTCAGGAAGGACAAGAAAAGATCCAAAAGGCTTTCTGGGCAGATTCTGTACCTAACTCTTATGAGACTGAAGTTGAAGAGGAGACTAGAAACTTGTGTTTGATGGCGGATGACCATCATGGTCAGTCAGACCAAGAAGAGGTATGTGAGTAACCTACGATCAGTTACTTGAAGTTTCTAAAAAAATCCATTCATCATATAGGAAACTTAGGAAAATGTATACTAGCCTGAAATTAGAATTCTTAAACTTGGAAAAAGAGTATGAAGTTTTGATTAAGGATCATTTTATGCTTGATAGTAATCACATGTTATTACTTGATGAATTTGATGAGTTGAATAAAAAGCATTCTTATTTGATTATTAAGCATGATTCATTAAAAGCATCGTATGTTGAATTAGAAGCTACATTTAAGAATTTTTAATCTCATGCATCTGATTTAGATAGTGATGAACATTATTTAAAATTTAAAATTGTAAGTCTCAAAAAGGAAAATAAATTTCTAAGTGTAAAAATTAGTGTATTTGAGAAAAATGAAACACCACCTACTTTTGCATAATTTTATAATCCTCCATCATTTGAAAAATCTCATTCAAAATCATCAAAGCATGTTTCATCCAATCATAGGAAGTGACATTATTACCCATGTAAATTAATTAACTTAACCTGGCATTAGATGTTTTTCTTATGGCATGTTAGGACATATCTCTTACACCTACACTATTCATAGTAGTACATATTGGGTGTGGAGGCCCAAATTGCATGCTTCACAGCACAACACACATGCATTGTATTCTTCTTTTTATAAGAAAGAATCCAAACCTGTTTGTGTTCCTAAATCTGACATTTGATGATTTTGTAGGGTTGCTCTCACACAAGTCCTCATGAGAGCATGTGGTACCTGGACAACGGATGCTTAAGACATATGATTGGAGATGCAAAATAATTCATTTTACTGGAGGCCAAGGTTGGAAGCAAGGTCACTCTTGGAGATAACACCACCAAGAAAGTGGTAGGTGCAGGTATAATCGAAAACTCCAAGAACCTTTTGATTGAAAATATGTTACTTGTAGATGGATTGAAATACAACCTACTCAACATCAGTCAACTCTGTGACAAAGGGTTTAGCATTATGTTCCTGGAAAATACTTACATCATAAGCATAAATAATAATACTATTTTGCAGGGCAAGAGGATCAACAACGTATACATGCTTGATTTAAATAATATTGAATGTGCTACTTCATTTTGCATAAAAATTGCTACTGATGAGTCTTGGTTATGGCATAGGAGATTATGTCATGCCAGTATGAAAACCCTTAGAAGAGTCACCCAAAATGACTTAGTTAGAGGTGTCCCCAAGCTTAAGTTCACTAAGGACCACCTGTGTGATGCCTGTCAATTAGGGAAGCAAGTCCAATCCTCCTTCCACTCCATTAAGGACTTCATCACATCTATGAGGATCAAGGGATTAGCCATAACATTTCAGCTCCTAGGACCCCTCTGCAGAATGGGGTAGCTGAATAGGAGAACAGGACCTTAGTGGAAGATGCTAGAGCCATACTTGCTTAGTATTCACTTCCAAAATATTCTTCGGCAAAAGCGGTGAACAAAATTTATTATGTGTTGAATAGGGTGAATGTTAGATCCAAATTGAATAAAACACCCTCTGAGATCATTAAGGGTAGAACTTCAAACCTGTCATGTCTTTGGCTATAAGGATTTCATTTTGAACAAAGGAAAATCATCCTTAGGAAAATCTGACCCCAAATCTGATGAAGGAGTGTTTTTAGGATATTCTAGTGTGGGGAAAACCTTAAGGGTGTTTAATAAGAGGACTTGTGGTGGAGGAAACTACTCAGGTGGTGTTTGATGAATCTGATCCTAAGGTGTCTAGAGCTGAGGAAGAAAAAGAGATATGAGAGATTACCCGAGGAGTTGAAAATGCAAATATGGAGGAAAAGGTAGAATCTCAAAATACTTTGCCTAGAGATTGGAGATATTCCTCGAGTCATCCTAAAGAACTGATCTTAGGAGGCCCGTCTAAAGGAGTTATAACTAGGCATGGAATTAGGAAGGAAGTAAACTATTTTGCCTTTATCTCAATGACTGAACCCACCAACATCAATTAAGCCCTTTCTGATAAATTTTGGATCTTAGCTGTATAAGAGGAACTGAACTAATTTATAAGTAACGATGTTTGGGAGTTAGTAGAAAGACCTAAGAATCAAAGTGTAGTGGGAACCAAATGGGTCTTTAAGAATAAGATAAATGATTTTGGTGTGGTGGTTAGGAATAAGGCAAGATTGGTGGCTAAGGGGTACAACCAAATAGAAGGGATTGATTTAGAGGAGACCTTTGCCCCTGTAGCTAGATTGGAAGCAATTAGGGTGCTAGTAGCCTTTGACTGTCACAAGGGATTTAAGCTATTTCAAATGGATGTCAAGAGTGCCATTTTAAATGGGGTTATAAAAGAGGATGTCTTTGTAGAGCAACCCCCAGGTTTTGAGAGCTCCCAATATCCAAAAAATATTTACAAATTAAAAAAGGCCTTATAAGGATTGAAATAGGCACCCAGAGCTTGGTATGAGAGGCTTAGCACATTCCTACTAGAAAGAGAGTTTGTTAAGGGGAGCATAGATACCACCCTTTTTCTTAAGAAAGTATGAGATGATCTACTCATTGTCTAGATCTATGTTTATGATATACTTTTTGGAACTTCTGATAAAAATTTATGTGATGATTTTTCTAAGACAATGAGTAAGGAGTTTGAGATGAGTATGATGGGAGAATTGTCCTACTTTTTGGGGTTTAGCATAAGGCAAATGGAGGATGGAACCTTTCTTAATCAATCAAAATACACTAAGGAAATTTTGAAGAAATATGAAATGGATAAAGCCAAGCCAATCAACATTCCCATGAGCTCCACTTTTCAATTAAATAAGGATTCAAATGGAAAATCTGTTGATTTGAAGAAGTAAAGAGGAATAATTGGATCGTTACTTTACTTGACTACCCAGCCAACCTGATATCATGTTTAGTGTTTGTCTTTGTGCAAGGTTTCAAGCTAATCCTAAAGAATCCCACCTAACTGTAGTTAAGAGAATTCACATATATCTCTTAGGGACCCCAATATTAAGAATCTGGTATCCTAGGTACATCACTTCTTTTGAGATTATTGGATATTCTGATTCTAATTTTATAGGATGTAGGGTGAATATAAAGAGCACCTCAGGAACATGCCAATTCATATGACAGTCTTTAGTCTAATAGTCCAGTAGAAAATAAAATTCTGTAGCACTTTCTATGACTGAAGCTAATTACATTGCCTTAGGAAGTTGTGTGGCCCAAGTCCTTTGGTTGAAGCAACAAGTTCTAGATCTAGGATTACCTATTGGCATAATTTTAGTTCTATGTGTTAACACTAGTGCCATCTGCATCTCTAAGAATCCTATCCAAGATTCAAGAACCAAATACATTGACATAAGGCATCACTTCATTAGGGACCATGCTACAAAAGGGGACACTGAGCCACACCATGTAGCAACTGAAAATCAACTTGCTGACATCTTTACTAAACCCCTGGCTTTTGACTCATTCAGCATTTTGAGAACCAGATTGGTTGCGATTGATATAAATGTATAACTTTGGTCATTATTGATTTCTGAAGTTTCTATTTTTTAGTTATTTCTTGTGCTTTTGTTTGATTTGATTATCTATTTCCTTTTTATTTTTATTCTCTCCTGATTTCTTTTTGTTGTTGTTATTTTTCTGATTTGAGTATTCATTTTGATGTGATTTCCTACTTGTTCTTGATTTAATGCTTTTCCTCTGAATTAGATCACTGCTCACTACTGCTAATAAATTGGATTTCTAACTGAGAGTTTTGTCTTAATTTTATTTGGAAGCTTGTAAGCAGTGATTGACTCCTCTGAATCTTTTAATGGGAGGAAACATTGATGATTGTTTCTCTTCCTCTAACTCCTGTAATGGTATATTATTTCTTTTGAATAAAAATCTTCTTCAAAATTAAAAAGTTACTTTTTGAAATAGAGATCTATTTTATCTTCCTACAATAATCTACCTCATATGAATAATATTTTAAAGCTTTGAATCATTGTTATGCTTTTCACAATCAGGTGATTGCACTTATCATATGGAGTATAATTTTATTTTGTGAATTACTCCTTATTGTAAAGAGTGAGTTTTATCTTCTCTTCCATCTGGAGGGTAATTTTATAACTGAGATTCTTTAACGATTATGAAAGGAAGTAATCTTGCAAAAAAAAAGGGTGCACAAAATGGGCCAAAAATGAAAAGATGCGCAATGACGCCAAAAAATAGAAAGATACACAAAGTGCATCAAAAAATTAAAAGATGCGTAAAGTGCTCCAAATAAATTAAAAAAGTGGCACAAAATGAGCCCACAAAGGAATAAGCTTTCTTCCCTTCCAGATATTTGAATGTCTTAGAAAAATCTATGCGCCACTTAATATTTTCAAAAGCTTGAGATTGAAAATCATGATTTCTGATTCCTTACTTTGCAATACAATTTTATCAAATATATTTCTAGAATGAGGCTTGAAATGATCTCTTTTCGAATCTATTTTCTTTTCTTCTAAACTAGACTTTCATTTACTATATGTTAAACACATTGCAGTGCATTGTAGCTATATTTTTTTTTATTTCATAGGATTGGTATTAAAACTTCTACTTCTGGAGAGAACATATCTCATTTACTGTATGCAGACGACATCATTATCTTCTCTGAGGATAGTCATCATAAGGCAAAGAAGATAATGAAAATCTTCAAAGAATATAGTCGGTGGACGGGGCAAAGAGCGAATGTGCAAAAATCTTCTTTGATCCTTGGGAAGTCGGTTGGAAGAAGGAAATCCAAAGCTCTCTCTAAAACTTTGGGAATAAAGTTGTTAAAGAATTATTTTACTTGGGAGTTCGTATGGCATTAAGAAGATTAACTGCTGCTGATTTTCAGCATTTGATTGAGAAGGCTTGTGACAAACTTAACTTGTGGGGAAATAGGTTCCTTACTTTATCTAAGAAGCTAGTTCTTATAAAATCTTCTCTTCTATCTTTGCCTATTTTCTTTGCAACACAATCTTTGGTTCCATTGGGGGTGTTCAAGGAGTTAGACAAATTGAGTAGAGATTTTCTTTGGAGGAAACAAGATCAAAAATAAGGGGCTCCACTATGTTGATTGGGAGACTTTGTGCAAGCATAGAAGTTTAAGAGGTCAAGGAGTTGTTTCGGCTATTGGGAATTCGAATTATTGGAGAGCCAAGTTTGCTTGGAACTTCATCACAAATTTGGGTTCCTTGCTTAACAGGATTCTTATCTCTAAATATGGTAATCAGCTTTGGAATGTAGAAGCCAGAACATGAAATTCCATTACCTAGAAGTTAATACTGCAAGGAACGAAAGTTTTGCATCCGGTGTTGAGATGGAAGATTGCTGACTGGAGTTCTGTTAGTACTTCTAAAGATATTTGGATTTTAGATAAGAGTTTAGATAGGTGGCCTACCTTTGTAGCCGGGTTACATGAAGACCAAGATTGCTTGAAGTATTTTATTCAACTAGGTAGTTGGAATGATTTGAAGCTTCAGCAGGTTTTTGGAAAGGACCTCCTGGAACTAATTAAGTCGGTTCCAATACATAGCTACATTCCTGCTGATGAAAGGGAGTTACTGTTTAAACATACAGGGAAATCATTGGCTTCTCTTATCTCAGAACATGGTACAAGTCCTTCGCAAGAGGATAAAAATTGGAAATGGTTAAGAGCTCTGCATTTAAGGTCACGGGTGGAGCTGTTTTGGTGGAGGCTGATGATTAATGTCATTCCTTCTTTTGAGTTCTTGAAGTATAGGAGGATTATCAACTACGATGGGTACCGGAGAGGTTGTAGGGAAGTGGAAAATGCTGAACACATTGCAGTGCATTGTAGCTATCTTCAAAAGGTGCAAAGCTAGCTGAATAAATGGGGTTATGCTGTTCCAATTTTTGTTTGCCTGGAAGCTTGTTACATGGAGTTGGCGGATCTGTCAAATTCTAACCAATTTATGGGAAATCTTTACTGCTATGTAGTTTTTATGACTTGGAAAAGTAGGAATAAAATGGTTCATGGAGATATAGAGGATGGTTTCATTACCATAGCAGCAAATGCGCTTAGTTTGGCTGCTTCCTCTTTATCCTTTAATCCTATTTTGGTCAACTGGGATTCTAATCAGCGTAAGCTATTTTCTTCTTCTTGGAATCCCCCTCCAACCGATTGGATTAAGTATAATGTTGATGCTTCACTAGATGGTTCTTATCAAGCTGGAGTAGGTGGAGTTATAAGAGATAGCAAAGGTAGATTTTTATTTGCTTTTGGATGCAAAAATCTGCACTAGGACAGCTCGGCTTTGGAGTTACAAGCAATTGTATCTTTGAGTAAAATGATTAAAGATTGGATGTATGAAACCAAAGGTATAATCATTGAAGGTGATAACTACAATGTTATGGAATTTGTGAAAAAGGTGCTGAATAAGGAGGTCTCTTTGGTGGTCGAACTCTACCAAGAGGAGTTTTTCTTTTTAAGAAGCTTTAATCAAGTTATCATTCAAGTTGTGAATAGGGATTGTAATAAGTTAGCCAATTATTGTGCTAAACTTGCTAAGTATTCTGATTTTGTTTTGGAGAGCTTAAATGATTTTAATATTCCTCCTTCTTTTGTAAAGTTGTTAAAGGAGGAATGTGAAAATTATTCTTTGTATTAGTTTCTTTAGGGTTCTTGAATAAAATTGCTTCTGGCATTCTCTCAAAAAAAGAACTAGACTTTTATTTGAAAGGAGTTTGAACCTGAAAGGTGTCCGAGGTAGGAGTTACGAAAGTTAATTTTCTAACTTTTTTGAATTTCAGCGTTGTCGATTTTCTTCTTGTTGGCTTTGAATTGAAAATCAAGGGAAAATCTTATTTACTAGAGTTGATCGATTAAAAAAAAATTCTCGTTATTTTATTATTATTTTCTCATTTCTATTTTTCCTTATTTTAATTTAATTTTGAATTTTCCCTTTTTGTGTGTTTTTGGGATCCTTGATCTTTCCTCTCCATCCTTCAACTTTTTCACTTTTTGGTCACATCATTCTGGATGATCTGTACATCATCCTGGACGATCCGATCAAGTCATCCCCATCATGATCCAACGGTTGAGATGCACCAATTATTGTTGATCATCTTGTACGATGCACCTCATTATCCTAAATGATCCACGTGGTAGAAGTTGAATGATTTAAATTTGGCCCGTCTGAGTCATTTTTTACATATCATCCTGGACAATCCATCTAATCGTCCTGTATGATACCTTTAGTCAAAAGACATCAAGCCTTTCTCCTCAAGATGATTGTTTGTGTCTAATCATCCTGGATGATATCTGATCATCCTGGATGATCTGACCGCCTTTTTAACCAATCATCTTGGATGTCATTTTTGCCCTATTGTCCTGGACGATCCTGCGATCGTTCTGGATGATCGGACAAACTCTATTTAAATAGCCATTTTCTTCACCATTTTTACACCTTCTCTTACAATCCTTACTCCAATCATATCCTAATGGCTGGTGGCAAATGATCTAGGCATCTGGGTGCTAGTTCCTCCTGAGAAAGTGTCAATCCCCGCTTTACTGATGCAGCCGATCAGGCTACCTTCCTACACTAGCTTGATGTGGGAATCACCCAATCCAAAATCGTCAACCCCCGCATCCTCATGTATTCTGTACTTGACCTTTTTGCGCACACTTCCCTCACCTTCATCATGACCCTCACTTTTCCTTTTAGTTTTGGGCTTCTTCATGTTTTCTTCACAAATCTTTGCATTGATTCATCTTACTCCTCTCTCCGCTCTTTTGTTAATCGCCGCCCTGTCGAACTCACCACCCAAGACTTTCACAATATTCTTCGACTTTCAATTACTGGCGACAAACTCCACCTTATGTCATATGATCCTAATTTTAACTGGAGTGTCGCCAATCATTTTCTTTCAAACACCAATGCCCACTACAATGATAATGCATGTTCTTCCCTAGTCATGGATGCAAGGATAATCCAGCATGTCCTTCACTCCTCCATCATTCCAAAGGCTAGAGACCACATCCATATTACCCCCTTACTTTCCATGACCACCTATTACATCATGGCCCATCGTGACTTCAATGCCACAGACCTAATCTTTTGTTACATTGAACATCTCACTAGTATTAAGGATCCAGGCCACAAGAGGTGCCCCAACCTTACCTTAGGCCACCTCATTGCCTATACCGTTGAGATAAAATACAATCTACAATACCCTGTCCCATATGATATGAATCCTTCCATCAACTCCAATAACTCCTTCCATGTTCTACACAGTACACAACTTCATCTGGAGCCCAGCACGGATGTTGAGGGAGAAGAGGAAGAAGCTTCTCCGGTACACGCTGCACCTGCCCCTCTCTATATACAGTCACCTCTTGATCACCTGGTGCACTAGTCTGATAAGTGGGAGGCACATTTTGCCTCCTACGTCGTTGCCCAGGAGCACCAGCATGCTGATGATGTTAATTGCTTTAATGCTTACGTAGCCCAGTAGCAGCAACAGCATGTCCAGGATATGGCCTTGTTTGGCGAGCAGTTTGACACTCTTCACAGTCGGTTTCAGCCATCACCTCCTCCTCCATTTGATCAGGATCTCCCTTTCTACTAGTCTATTTATTTTTGCTGATGTTTGTGTTTTTTTGTACTGTTTTCTTTTTCTATGTTTATGTTGTGTTTTTCCCTTTTTGAGATGCCAAAACAGGGAGTAGTTATGTTGTTTGTGGGTTATTATAAAGTTTTTGAATTATCAATTAGAAATGTTAATATTCACCATGTTTATTTACTAAATTTTGAATTAATAACAAAAGTTTGCCATCATCCAAAAGGGGCAGATTGTTGCGAATCTAGTTTTAAGGACTATGATTTTGATGATAGCAAATATTTTTGTTTCTGTTTGAGTGTCTAATCTTTCAGGTTGACAAGTTCAATTGCAATTCAAGCAAGCTCAAGATCGAGTCAGTCTATTTATGTTTCAGGTTTAATATATTTTTTTCATTTTTCTTGAGTCAAATGTAATGTAATGGATCCCTAACCTAAGTAACCTTACACACACATACTTAGGGGGAGAGTTTTAGTGAGTTAGAGTTTTTGTTTAATTTTTGTTTAAATCATCCTGGAAGATATTCATATCATCCTGGACAATCCAGTGAAAATAGAAACCCTAATTAGGGTGACCATATTAAGTCGGTCTGATTAAGCAGATCATCCTGGATGGTAAGTATAGGATAATATGCTCAAATCAAAAATTCTTAGCCGCCAGATTAACTTAGGCAAGTTTTTATTTTTAGAATTTTTGTCTAAACATCCTAGACAATACATCTATCATCCTGGATGATGCTTTGTAATCATACCTAAATTAATCTGGTGATTAAAAAAAGTACTTAAGATTTGATTGATTCGATCATATCATCCTGTACGATCGCAAGATCGTCTTGGATGATACGTGCAAATCCTGACTGTCTAGAGCATCTTACCTGGATGACCCGAGGAATCTACTAGATAATATTCTCGATTTTAAACTAATGGTACGGGATTATATATATATCATCCTGGATGGTCAGGTCATTTTAAAACCGTCTAGCATTGTTTGGCTGTACGTCCTGAGGAATTTGTTAGATGATATTCCTAATTTGAGCTAATCATCCAAGATGACCACAAAATCATCCTGGACGATCTGAATAGATTTTGTCTTCTAATCATCCAGAAGAACCAGATCGTCCTGGCCAAAAGGGTCTGATTTACACTGATTGTACAGGACGATCTATTGATCATCCTGGACGATATTTGAGCCCTCCTATTTAAGATCTTTTTTTTCTCAATCATAAATATCTTTTTCCACCTTCCTTACCAGAGAGAACCTTGAGAAAGAGAGAGAGAGAGCTTGGGAGAGAGAGAGAGCTTGGGAGAGAGAGAGAGAGGATCTTATGAGAGGGAGTTTGTGAGTTTCACAAAGCTTGCTCTAAGTAAGGATCAGAGTTATCTTCTCTGATCGCCATCTCTTGTCTTGTTTTGTTAGTGTATTCTAGGAAGGAACATCTGCAAGAAGTTCTAGGTTCTCTGCTTGCTTTAGGAGGAAGTGAAAGGAGTACAGGTTCTCTGCCTGCTTCAAGAGGAAGCGAAAGGAGTCCGGGATTTCTGCCTCATCGGGTTGGTTGAAAGGAGTTTTGTACAGGCTTCTCCGCCTTGCTATGGGAGTAGAAGGAGAGTCACTTAGTGTTAGTGCAATACCCAGAGGGGAGGCTCCGGGGAGTGGATGTAGGTCAAGTTGACCGGACCACTATAAAATCTGGTGTATTCTTTCTAATTATTTTCCATATTTTAATTTTCTGTTTATGATAGTGTGATTGTAATTAATACTCTATTATTGTTGAACATCTGCACATCATTGCGAAATTGTAATTATTTTAAATCCTTAAAAAAGATTTGTCTAAATCTTTTTGCTCATGAATTTTTAAAATATCTAATTCACCCCCCCCCCCCCCCCCCCCTCTTGGTTAGCCTTGGGACTAGTTCATAAGGGCTTAACATCCCTAACAAACTTTCAAGGAGCCCTTGTGAGATTCATGTAGTGTGATTATATGATCACATTGGACAAACCAAACTTCTTTCAATGATTCCTCAAGTGACTCATACAGTATGATATACTATCATACAATTTGATCTATAATTAATCTGATCCAATTTGACTACTTAATTAATTGACCTAATTATGCAATGATTTAAAAGATCATACAATACAAAATGATTATTATAGTATGAATAGTTCTAATTTCAAAATTCAAATGTGCCTATTTTAGGTAAGTTAGATCTGATGGTAGAGTTTCTTATTATAGCTAATAATCTAGTATGATGTAAGGTCATATTATATAATTTTTATTAGTTATTTTAATTTTTTAATTAAATTAAATATTTTAACTAAATTCTATTTTAATTGATCATATAGTACGATTAAGATCATATAGTATGATTAAATAGAAAAATGAAAATCTTTTTTTTTCACTCCACCCATGTGTATGTGAATTGGTCCTAACTAACATACACCTTTTTTACATTGAATGACTCATATAAATAAAAGGTATAAACTCTTGCATAAATAAGACCTATGCTACCTAATCTTGGGTCCTAATTCTCTAATGATTCATAATGTATGCTGAACATAAAATATTAGTACAAAGAAAAGATATGCAATAATAAAATATTTGAGAAACTAAATACAATCCAATAATATTTGTTATCATCAAAATATAAGATTTATTAATTTTATTATATTCGACCACTTACCTTATATATTTTATTGAAATATCTTATATTGGAAGAATACACTCATATCATCACCTCATTGTCCCAAAGTAGATCCTTTTAAATCTTTTGAAGGTTTACAACAAGGACATCTTTTATCTCTTGCTCTTTTTGTTATAGCTATGCATATATCTCAATAAGTTTAATTTTTTTTAAATAGAGTTGCTTCTATATTATTTGGATCCAAATGTTATTTGAAAATTTCATAACCTTGTGTTGTTGAAGATTTAGTTATCTTTATTAATGGATATATTTTTATTGGCAAGAAGCTTATAAAGTTTCTTGATCACTATGAGTTAATTTCTTAGTTGTCTGTGAATAAAAGAAGTGTAACTTTGTTCATTCCAAGTTTATTTCATTATGTCGGTCATTGATTTAGCATGTACTTATAAGTTTTACTAAAAAATATTCTTATTACTTATTTGATTGAATATCCATTTCAATGGTAGAATGAATATGAGATTTTACATAAAATCAGGTTTAAATTCTTCTCATTTAATTGTATATCATTGATTTGCATCTTAATGCAATAAGTTTATTAATGTAAAATATAGGTCTAAGATGCTTCATGCTATTATGCATGTTGAATGGAATCCTTCGTCATTTTAGGAATGATGGGCATAGTTAAACACATTGTTGAGAGATATATTTCTTGCTATATTGGCCATGAAAATGTTACATTTTATCTTGGTGACTTTTGTGCTTTTGGTTCTTTCTTCCATATTTTTTAATGTTAATGTTATTAAATTTAAAGTGAATGATTTTTAATAGAATGGTTTTTGTGATCTTAATAATTTGAGGCAATTTTATGAGAATGGTTAGATTACGTTGAACTTCAATTTCAATACATCAAATTGAAAATCGTACTTAGAAATCAATTTTATTAGTATATATATATGAAACATTTTATGAGCATTTGAGATCAAATCAATCAACAAATATTTGTAAGTGTACTTTCAATTCTTTTAGTAACTTCAAATGGACCAAAATATATGGGAATCAACATACTATTCTTGGTAAATCTACTTGCTCCTTTTATCAGACTAGCTATAAGAAAAAATACTCTCTAACTTGACATTCAAAATTCTAATATACTAGGTCATAATATTTATTTTTCCTGCTATTAGATCCCTCTAACCTTATTTTGATCAACTTGATTTTCTTATTAATAGAATCAAATAATCCAAAACCCATTAATATAATTCTAGTGATTTTAGCATGAGATAATCGAGTTTTATATTTCTTATCATACAAGGCTTCATAAGGAGCCAAACTAATATTGGACATGAATTTATTTCGATAAGATTACTCAAACATTGGGATGTAATTCTCTCAGCTTTATGCAAATTCTAAAGTATAAAACTTCAATAGATCTTCTAATACCTGAATAACTCTTTGATTGTCCATCTATCTTAGGATGAAATGTGGTACTAAATTTAACTTTGACCCAAGGTCACTTCTAACTCTAGTTCATGAATAGGATAGTTTTTCTCATGCAGCTTCAGTTATCTTAAGGCATAGGCTACTACCTGTTGAAATCCAGGATCCCGAGCACTTAATTTTGATGGTGACAACTAATACTTACTGAATCCATATGGACTTCCTTTAGATTACAAATGCTTATCCTTCTATATGAGCACTAACATTTCAGGTCAGATGCACACTGCTCAAGGTTACTGGAGACTCAAACCGGGTAGAATAAGATGTTGAAAAGTCTGTAATTTTTATTTCTTTATTTTTATTTTCTTGAGTTTGCCACAGAAGTATGTATGTGAAAGGAGCAACCATGCACACACACAGGGAAAGATTTGTTTTAAATGTTAAAATTTTTTTTAAAAATATCATACTGTACGATCAATTAATAATACTCAGGCTAACGGCTATTTTTCAGATGATTAAATTTGTAATCTAATCATACTGTACGATACTTATCGTACTGTACAATAAGATTCAATTGAAAAACCCTAGCCGCCAGAATAAGTTTGGTAAGCTCCTAATTTTGAATTGATCGTACTGTACGATTATTATCATACTGTACGATTAATTGAATACTTACCAAAATTATCTCCTGTAATCAGGAAATAAACGTTGGTTTCTTATTTAATGTCGATCGTACTGTATGATGATATATCATACCGTACGATAGACAGAGATGATTACATTCGTCCCTTTGATCGTACCAGATGAAACCAAGGTTTTTTATTCTGTTCGTCCTGGATGATATTCGTATTGTACAGGATGTTATCCTAAAATGAACTAATCATACTGTATGTGTAGTGGAGTTCTGGATAACTAACAGAGATGATTTCAGTCGTCCCGTGGATCGTACCAGACGAAACAAAGAATTTTTGGTCTATTCATCCTGGATGATATTCGTATCGTACAGGATGATATCCTGAAACAAACTAATCATACTGTATGACTAGTGGAGTGCTGGACGACTGGCAGAGACGAATTATTTCATCCCAGGGATCGTCCCACAGATCGTCTTGTACGAACAGTACGAATCAATATTATCGTCATGTACGATATACAGATCGTACAGTATGATATGTATAAACTTCGATAACTGTTCTTATGTGCTCGTACTGGATGGAGCTGTACTTGAACTGATCGTATTGTACGATTATATATCGTACTGTACAAACAGAAATGCAAAAGTTAAAATTTTTATGGTTTTCTGAAGCCTGATATAAAAACAACTTAAAATTTTTTATAGAGAGTTGTTGGTCTATCCTCTTGCTGTGAGAGGCTTTGAGGGAAGAAGGAGATTCGTGAAGGAGAAGTTTTTCCCCGAAGAGATCCAGGGCTTGAGAGAGGACGGTGAAGGTGAGCTTGAGCGTGAGAGAGAAGTAGTGTGAGGGGATCACTCGGTGGCTCCATGCTAGCTGCATGCTTTTCTTCTCTTGTGGCTTTGGGGAGTCTCGAGAAAGTTCTCGAGGGAAGAGTCACTTCAAGATCAACATCGTCAAGGTACTCTGCCATCTCCAGGAGGGAGAAAAAGGAGAAGGTCCGCTGCCGTCACCAGGAGGGTGACATAGCGTTGGGTATTCCGTCGCACCGAGGGAGGTGAAAGTGAGTATTGTAAAGGCACTCTGCCTTGCTGTGGGAACAAAAGGAGAGTCAACTTTTACTAGTGCAAATCCCGGAGTAGAGGACTCCGGGGAGTGGACGTAGGTCAAGTGACCGAACCACTATAAAAATCTCTGGTGTGTTTTTTCCATTTTACCATACTTTACTTTTTATGCTCTTATTTAGTACGTTAAATTGCTTGGTGAAAAATCAAAATTTAAATCTTGTATTGTGAAAGTTACAATTGAATTACCAATATAGTCGTTGTGAACGTTGTACTTGCTTCCGCACGTTATTCGTTGAGTTATCCTTTAAAAATACAAAAAAAAAGTAGAACTCTTGTTTAGGGTTGATTTTTTAAAATACCAATTCACCCCCCCCCCCTCTTTGTGTATCTCGTACTTTCACTACCTTCCCATATGGTCCACACACAACCCATACCTTTCAAAGAAGAATCACTATAACTTAAAATTCTTTCGTGCCTGTCGGAATAGTTAATAAAAGGGAAAAAATTTGACCACCTTCAGCTTATGGAAACTTGCCTCACATTTAATCATCCAATTAAATGACATATCCTTTTGAGTCAACTTGTTCAAAGGGATTGTAATCTCTAAAAATCCCTTGAAAAATTTCCTACAGTAACCAACTATGCCCAGACAACTATGAACCTCCATCATAGACATCAACATTAACAAATCTACCATATTGTACTTTTCAGTGATCCACTTTATTCCATCCATGCTCACCACATGTCACAAAATATAATATAAGTAAACCCAAATTCTTATTTTAAAAATTTAACATACAACCTCTACTGCCTTAGAATTTGTAAGATCAACCTCAAATGGTTAGAGTGGTCCTCTTATGATCTCAATTATACTACAATATGATTGATATAATAATAAACTAATCTAAATAATTCTTGAATACTCTATGTATCAAATCTATAAATATTGTCGGTGCATTTATCATTTTAAATAGCATTACCAAAACTTATACTACCCATATCGAGCAATGAAGGCTATCTTCAACCCATCCTCTCTTCTCTCTTTCAAATGATGATAACAAGATCATAATTAATCATAAAAAATATAAAAGCACCATAAATTTATCAAACAAATCATCTATTACAAATAGTTGATACATATTTTTTAAAGTTACCTTATTCAGCTCTTGATAATTCATATACATTCACAAAGATCTATCTTTTTTATAAATAACATTAGATCTCCCTATACGGACCCACTTGCACTGATAAAAATCTTTATCTAATAGCTCTTGTAGTTATAGTTTCAACTCCTATAACTCTTTTGGTGCCATTCTATAAGGGGTGTTAACTATTTGTGTTGTTCTAGGAATTACTTCAATACAAAACTCTATTTCTCTTTCTAAAGGTAAACCAATAATTTCTTTTGAAAAAATATTAGAAAATTCCATCATTACTCGAACATCCCCAATATTCTTAACAATTTCATTAAAATCTTTCACATAAGCTAAAAATATAAAATTTCCCTTCCCCCGAAACTTATCAACTTACAACATAGATTTCAAAGAAGATAAAATATTATAAATTTTATGTAGGATGTTCAGCCTAAGTGAATTTTCCCAAGGCACACCAACATGAAAGCAATAGTGTCACCCAATGCGAAAGCTAATACACTTATCGAGGGTTATAATAATGAAGTTGATAGTTTAATCATCACAACAAAATATTAACCACAGATTTTCAACATGCAATTTTTAAGATAAATAAATCATTGAAAAGTAAAGTGTAGAAAATAAAAATTAAAATGAGCACACCAGAATTTTATAGTGGTTTAGTTATACCATGACCTACGTCTACTCCTTGGAGTCCTCCTCTCTAGGTATTGCACTAAACCTTTACTAACTCTCCTTTAGGCCCCAGAGCTAGGCGAAGAAGCCCTTACAAAATCTCTTCCACCAACCGAGTGTGGTAGAACATCATTATCTTTTCACCCTCCTAGTGAGGCAGAGAATTTGGAATCTTTTTCCACTATCTTGGTGAAGGTAGAGAACCTATAATCCTTTTTCATCCTCCTAGTGAAGGTAGAGAACCTTGAATCTTTTTTCACCCTTTTAGTGAAGTAAGATAACCTTGAATCCTTTTCCACCCTCCTAGAGAAGGCAGAGAACCTGGAATCCCATTTTATCCTTTTGGTGAAGGCAGAGAACCTCGAATCAATTTTACCTTCACCAGTGCGGCTAAGTACCTAGGTCCTTTGACACAAAAGAGGCCTTCTTCTCAAACCTTCCCTTATGATAAGCCTTGATACGTGGAGGAACTCAGGTGTATGTTCACTGTAGCAACCATGTGAAACTCCCTCTCACACTCCCTTGAAAAGCACAAGGACCTTCTCCCTCTCTCACAAACTCAACTTTTTCTCTACCATACTCTAGTCTCTCTCTTCAAGCTTTCTTTGAATGAAATTTACTTAATAAATACCAAAAAGACACTTACAAAGTCTTATGAGAAAGCATAAATTTAGGGCTTAAAAAAACCCTAAAAATTTAATTCTGTTATCACTAAACGTACAGTACTGTCCCAGATTATCCCGCATGATTAGTTAAAATTAGCCTATTAATACTGTAGGAATAACAAGGCACTGCATATTAAATTCAAGCATTTGAGTTGATCATCCAATATGATATAATGGATCATCTAGTACGATTAGTTCATTCAGATTAGATTATCATCATGTATGATTGGCGATGAATAAATGTCATCCCATGAAAAGATTGGGTCGTATGGTATGATTGGTCCAATCATACAATATGATCTAATTGCATAAATTAATCAAAATTTGACCCCTAATTACAGGATTAATTTAGGCAAGATTTGATTATATCATATAATATGATACGTATCATATGATATAATTAGTACATATTTTAAATTTCAAAGTAATACCTAAATTATGATTGGCAGTCAAGATCTTGATTTTAATTCATCATCTTGTACTATGATGAGTTTAAATAGCTTTAATTATGACAATTAGCCATTTCAATGATTTTTTTGAATAGCTAATAATACAATACGATATGGATCATATAGTATGATTAGTTTAGAAAGAATTATAATTTTGATTTTTTTACTATCTCACTCCATTGAGTATGTCTTTGTGCATGGTCACCAGGCTAGCATACACCATTATAGGACTTAACTCAAGAAATAAAAAACAAAATAAATGAATATTATTAACTCTTTCTACACACCCTATTCATTCTACCAAATCTTGAGCCCTAAATAATTATTAAATGTTGCATAATATACCGAAAATATTAGTAAACACACAAACATATATGCAGTACAAATACTAAGAGAAATAAAGATGTAATCAATAATATTTGTAATCATCAAAAACATAAACTAGAGAGCACGAGTTGCAAAAATCTCCACCTTTTGATGATGACAAACATTATTGGTTGAATTTGTAAACTAACAATATTTTCTTCTATTCTCCCCCTCACAAAGAGAATTATATTAATATGGATATATATATATATATATATAAAGAAAATAAATTTAAAACTAAATAAGCATTCATGTATTTTGCTTCACATATACTAGTGACTTTAACATTAAAATTATCAAGTAGACAACATAGAATTTTATTGACCTTCTCAGAGTTTGAATATTCTCTCCTAATACATGCAATGATGTCATTATCTAAGTAAACCTGGTATACATGTCTGAGAAAGTCTCATACCGTTTCATGCAAAAAAGTTCATAATCATACAATAATATATTTAAGGTAGATTGTTTGACTTCACTAGTACATTTGTATATAATGCACTGTCTATCCCAAATGTCCTCGCTAGTGGTACAAGTAAAAACTATCATGTAATCTTCAGACTAAAGTGGACAAGAAAAAATAATTTAAGCATTTAGCATTCAGTTGTGCAAAGGCTTAATCTTCTGTACTCTATTCAGTAAAAGGAATGTTAGTTTTGACTCCATCAACAATATGTCATGATACAGAATAACCAGTTTGAATTATATGCCACATTCAACAAAAAATTTGACATAGATATTTCAAAAAATTAAATGGTATGTTATCAAATAAAGGTGGACGAATTATATAATAACCCTCCATAGTATTTGTATTTACAAAATGTGACATGGATCAATTTTTTCAAAGTTTTTTAAAATGCTACTTGTGAGAACCGCTCTGATACAAATTAAAAGATCGAAGTTGGATGTTAATCCAAAGTGAATTGTGCCTAGGCACACTAATGTGAAAGCAATACTATCACTCGTTGCTAAAGCTAATACACTTATAAAAGGTTACAATAATGATGATCATAGTTTAATCAACATAAAAAAATATCAACCATAGATTTTTAACATACAATTTTTTACATAAATAAATCACCAAAAAGTAAAGTGCAGTAAATAAAAACTATAATGAGTATACTAGCATTTTATAGTGGGTCGATCAAATAATAACCTAGGTACACTCTTTATAGTCCTCCTCTCTAGGTATTGCACTAAACCTTTACTGACTCTCCTTTAGCCCCCACGACTAGGCGGAGAAGCCCTTACAAAATCTCTTCCACCAACCTAGTGCGTTAGAGGACCGTAATCTTTTAACCCTATTGATGAGATAAAGAACTGGAATCCTTTTTCACCCTCTTGTTGAAGGCAAAGAACCTGGAATCCTTTTTCACCCTCTTGGTGAAGGAAGAGACCCTCGATTCCTTTTTCACTCTCCTAGTAAAGGTAGAGAAGCTCGAAATATTTTTCACCCTCTTTGTGAAACCAGAGATCCTCAAAGCACTTTCACCTTGGATGCTGCAATGGAGTAGTTGGAACTTTTGACAGTAAAGGGGTCTTCTTCCTAAAGCTTCCCTTAAGACAAACCTTGTCACTTGGAAGAAATCATGTGCAAGTTTATCCATGCAACCATGTGGTACTCCCTCTCACACTCACTTAAAAGGTATAAGGATCTTCTTCCTCTCTTATAAACTCCACCTTTTCTCTCCTAAGCTCTAAGCTCTCTCTTCAAAATTCCTTCAGAAGAAAAAAACTCAGTGAATGCTAAAAAGAATCTTAGAAAGTATTATAAGAAAACTTGAGAAGAGGGCTTAAAAAACTCAAAAACTCAATTTTGTCATCACCGATCGTACAATATGATCCCATATTATACAGTATAATTAGTTTAAATAGCCCGACTAGTACTGTATGAATAGCAAAGCACAGTACGATTAGTTCAAGCATTGGGTTGATCGTCCAGTATGATAAAATACATCACCTAGGATGATTCGTATAATCAAATTGGATTATCATCTTGTAGGATTGGCGATGATTGAATATCATCCTATATGAAGATCATGTCATACAATATGATTGGTCCAATCATATATTATGATCTGATGGGATAAATTAATCCAAATTTGATCCCTAATTATAGGATTCATTTTGGCAGAATTTAATTATATTGTGTAATACGTTACCTATCATATGACATGATAAGTACATATTTTGAATTTTAAAATATTGCATAAATTATGATTGGTGGCTTCAACTGATCATATAGTATGATGAGTTCAAATAGCTTTAATTATGCCAATTAGCCATTTCAATAATTTTTATTCAAATAGCTAATCGTATGGTAAGATATGTATCGTACAGTATGATTAGTTCAAAAAAATTACAATTTTAATTTTCTCACTATCTCACTCCTTTGAGTGTGTGTGCGCATGGTCACCAGGCTAGTATACACCCTTACAGGACTTAACTCAAGAAATTAAAAATAAATAAATGAATATTACAAACTATTTTAGCAGACCTTATTCTACCCAATCTTTGGCCATCAATCTTCATTAAATGGTGCATGTTGTACCTATAATGTTAGTTCACACATAAATAAATATGCACTATAAATACTAGGAGAAATATATTAATAATTAATAATATTTGTTATCAGCAAAAATATAAACTCAGGAGGACGAGTACAACAAACACTTATGTCAGCTTTAAATTGATCCACTTCTCCTTCAACATATAAACTAACCCACTTCTTATTGTAATCGTTTTGAGCTTTGTACTTGCTCATCCAATCCATACCCATAATCTCATCGAACCCTTTCATAGGAAAATAAAAAATTTTGATTCCAGCTTTCTATTTAAAATTTTCATTTCACACTTACACAGATGACTAGCAATTAGATAATCACTAGAAATAAACAAAACGAACAAATTTAATGAAAGATATATAGAAACTAAGCCTATTCTACACAAAATATACATGAAAAGAAATGAGTGACTTGCTTTAGAATTAAGTAAAACTTGTTTGGGAAGAGCACACATTAATGTTGTATGTATCGTTATTGACCTCATTTTGGAACTAGGATAACAAAACCATCCCTAATCATTCTAAGCCAAATTTCAATCCACTTCAACTAAAATCCAAAAATTTTTTTAAAAAACTCAAATCAAATCAAAACCTTTTTTCGACATTCACGTTATGATTGTCATTTGACCCATCACTCACTCATTCCAAATCACCTTCATGATTCTCAATGATATGAGTAATAAAATTCAATTAATTTATTTAAAAAGACCAAAATCAAATAAGGAGGAGAAGCACTTACACAAATTTCTTCCACCAACTCGATGTGATAGAGTAGACGAATCTCTTTCACGAATGATATAGCAAAGTAGTTGAATACCTTTAATCAATTTCCCAATAGAGTAGCTGAATACTGAAAGTTTGTTAGGGATCTTAAGCCCTCATGAACAAGCCCAAGGCTAACCAAGAGGGGGGGGGGGGGTGAATTGGTTATTTGAAAATTCGTAAGCAAAAATAATTTAGAAAATCTTTTTGAATGTTTTAAAATGTTTACAGTTTCGCGATGATGTGCAGATGTTCAACAATAACAAAATAATAATCACAATCACAAAATCAATAATAGAAAAATAAGTGTGAAAAATAATCAGAAAGAATACACTAGATTTTATAGTGGTTCGGTCAACTTGACCTACGTCCACTCCCTGGAGCCTCCCCTCCGGGTATTACACCAACACTAAGTGACAGTCCTTCTGCTCCCACAATAAGGTGGAGAAGCCTGTTCAAAAGTCCTTTCCACCAACCCGGTGAGGCAGAGAACCCAGACTCCTTTCGCTTTCTCCTGAAGTAGGCAGAGAACCTTACCTCCTTTCGCTTCCTCCTGAAGCAGGAAGAGAACCTAGATCTTGTTGCAGATGATACTTCCACAGAGACACCCATAAGATAAGAGATGATGACTAGAGAAGATGACTCAGATCCTTTCTTAGAGAAACCTTTGTGAACACTTCACTAACTCCCCCTCATAAGATCCTCTCCCTCTCTCACTCCTATGTTCTCTCTCTCTCTCTCTTAAAGCTCTCACAGGAAAGGATAGTGGCAAAAGATTTTTCTTGTTTCAACAAAAATATCTTAAATAGAAGGGCTCTAAAATAGCCCTAAATTACAACTTATCATCAAAGATCATCCAGGATGATCGGGTGATCGTCTTATACGATTAGCACAAAATCCCTCATATCAGCCTAGACAATATGGTTCCTCTGGACGATCAAAAGATAAAATTTGTTCTTATCATCCGGGACAATTCTACGATCGTCCGAAATGATTCGTGTAAACCAGGAATATCATCAAGAGGATAGCTCGGGTCATTCAGGGCAACTTAGGCTGGACAGTCTTAAAATGACTTGATCATCCCAGATGATATCGATATTGTCCGGTATGATTAGTTCAAAAATGCCAATATCATCCTGTATATTGTTTGGGTCTACAACTAATCCATGCTATATGATGTCAAAACAACCTGATCGTCTGGGGTGATTTTTATATCATCTCGTATGATTAGTACAAAATTTGGAATATTATCCAGAGGATTGTTCTGGTCATCCAGGTGAAATACAATGGACGTTCAAGATTTTTAATTGATTGTCCAGGATGTTCTTGCGATCGTCCAGGATGATATGATCTGATCACTGAAACCTTAGTACTTTCCTTAATCACCTGATTAATTTAGGCATGATTGTAATGAATCTTCCATGATGATACACGTATTGTCCGGGACGTTTAGATTAAATCTCTAAAAATAAAAACCTTGCCTAACTTAATCTGGGGGCTAAGAATTTCTAATTTGAGCATATCGTCCTATATAATGGGTGTATCATCTAGGATGATTTACTTAATCCGACCAACTTAGCATAGTCGCCCTAATTAAGGTTCCTATTTTTATTGGATCATCCAATATGATGTGAATATCATCCAGGATGATTTGAATAAAATTTTGAACAGAAATTCTAACTCACTATAACTCTCCCCCTGAGTGTGTGTGTGCAAAGTTACTTAGCTTGGGGATCCGTTACATTATACTTGACTCAAAAACGATAAAAATTACATTGAACCTGAAAACATAAATGAACTGACTCGATCTTGAGCTGGTCTTGAATCACAATTGATCTTATGTACCTGAAATGTTAAACACTCAACAGAAATGAAAAGATTTGCTATCATCAAAATTGTAGTCCTGAATCCAGATTAATAATAATCTCCCCTTTTTTGATGATGGCAAACATCTGTTAGTAATTCTAAAATCAGTAAATAACCATTGTGAATAATTATGATCCAAATCCAAAACACTGATCATCTGAACATTGATAATTTCAATATACTAAACTGAACTGAGATTAACATTTATAATGACCCACAACATAAACTACTCCCCCTTTTGACATCTCAAAAAGGGAAAACACAGCATAAACACAGAGGAAAAGAAAATAGTACAAACAATAACACAAAACATAAAAAATAGACAAAGTAATAGAAAGGGGAATCCTGATCAGATGGAGGAGGAGGTGGAGGCTGAAATAGGCTGTGAAGAGTGGAAAATGGCTCTCCAAAGCAGGACATATCCTAGTCGTGCTATTGCTACTACTGGGCTACATAAGCATTGAAGCGATTGACATCCTCAGCATGCTGCTACTTCTGGGCAACGATGTAGGAGTCAAAGCATGCCTCCCACTGGTCAAATTGGAGCACCAGGTGATCAAGAGGTGACTCTATATGGAGAGGAGTAGGTGCAGTGGGTACAGTAGCATCTTCTTCCTCTTCTCCCTCAACATTCATGCTGGGCTCCGGATGAAGACGTGTACTGTAAAGAATGTGAAAGGAGTGGTTGGAGTAGAAGTAAGGATTAATATCAGCTAGAACTAGATATTATAGATTGTACTTTGTTTTGAGAGCATAGGCAATGATGCGTTCTAAGTGTAGAATTTGGTGTCTCTTGTGGCCCGGAGCCCTAAAACTAGTGAGGTGTTCGATGTAGCAAAAGATGAAGTCAGTTACATTGAAGTCATGATGGGCCATAATGTAATAGGTAATCATGGAGAGCAAGGGGATAATATGGATGTGATCTCTAGCCTTTGGAATGATGGAGGAGCGAAGGACATGTTGGATTATCCTTGCATCCTTGACTAGGGAAGAATAGACACTATCATTGTAAGGGGTATTGGTGTTTCTAAGAAAATGATTGGTGACACTATAGTTAAAATTTGGATCAAAGGACAGAAGATGGAGTTTATCGCTAGTAATCAAAAGTTGAAGAATATCATGAAAATCTTGTGTTGTTATTTCAACAGGATGGAAATTAATAAAAGATCAGAGTGTAGAGTAAGAGGAATCGATGCAAAGGTTCGCAAAGAAAATACGTAAAAACTTAGAGCTAAACGGGAAAGTGAGAGTCAGAATGAAGGTGAGGGAAGTGTGGGCAAAAAGGTCAAGTATCGAATATGTGAGGATGTGGGGGTTGACAATTTTGAATTGCATGATCCCCATGTCAAGGTAGCACAGGAAGGCAGCCTGATCGGCTGCTTTAGGAATGTGGGGATCGACACTCCCTGAGAGGAACTAGCACCCTGATGCCTAAATTGTTTGCCACCAGCCATTAGAATATAATTGGATTAAGGATTAAAAGAATAATGGTGAAAAATGGTGGAGAAAATAGTTATTTAAATAGAATTTATCCAGATCATCCAGGACGATCGCAGGATCATCTAGGACTATAGGAGCAATAATGGTATCTAGGACGATTGGTTAAAAAGACGGTCGGATTATCTGAGATGATTAGATATCATCCAGAATGATTAGACATAGGTGATCATCCCAAGGAGTTAAGATGGAAGATCATTGATTAATAGTATTATCCAGGATGATTAGGTGGATCGTCCGGGATGATATGCAATAAATGAATCAGATGGGCCAAATTTGAATCGTCCAGTTGCTGCCACATAGATCGACTAGGATGATGAGGTGGATCGTCCAGGACGATCATGAATAATTGGTGCAGATCAGCCGTTTGATCAAGATGGGGATGATTTGATCAGATCATCCAGGATGATGTGACCAAAAATTAAATAAGGTGAAGGATGGAAAGGAATAACAAGGGATAACAAAACACATAAAAAGAAGGAAAAATCAAAATCAAATCAAGGCAAGGAAAAATAGAAATGAGAAAACAACAAATTTTTTTTTATTCGATGAGCTCTAGTAAATCATAATTTTCCTTAATTTTTAATTTAAAAGCCGATAAGAAGAAAATCGACAATGCTAAAATCCAGAAAAAGGTGGAAAATTGATTTTTGTAACTCCTACCTCGGACACCTTACAGGTTCAAATTCTTCTCAAATAAAAGTTTAGTTCAGAAGAAAAGAAATTAGATTCGAAACGGGATCCTTTCAAGCCTCATTCCAAAAAACATCTGATACAATATTATTGCAAAGTAAGGAATCAGAAATCATGATTTTCCATCTCAAGCTTTTGAAATTATGAAGGGGTGCATGAATTTCTCTAAGATATTTAAAGATCTGAAAGGGAAAAAAGCTTACATTTTTTATGGGCTCATTTTGTGCCTCTTTTTCAATTTATTTGGTGCTCTTTGCGCATCTTTTGATATTTGATACACTTCGTGTATCTTTCCAATTTGGCGATATTGCGCATCTTTTCAACTTTGGGCTCATTTTGTGCCCTTTTTTTGCAAGCTTGCTTCTTTCATAATATCTAAATAATCTCAATTATGGAATTACCTTCCATACATAAGAGTAGAGAAAACACACTCTCTTTAGTAAGGAGGATCAAAAACCTTAATTACTTTCCTTAATCACCTGATTAATTTAGGCATGATAGTAATGGATCGTCTAGGACAATACACGTATCATCTGAGACAAATAGACTAAATCTCTAAAAATAAAAACTTGCCTAACTTAATTTGGCAGCTGAGAATTTCTGATTTGAGCAAATTATCTTGTACGATAGGTGTATCATTCAGGATGATCTGCTTAATCAGACCGACTTAGTATGGTCACCCTAATTAAGGTTTCTATTTTTAATGGATCATCTAGGACGATGTGAATATCATCCCGGATGATTTGAACAAAATTTTGAATAGAAACTCTAACTCACTAAAACTCTTCCCCTGAGTGTGTGTGTGCAAGGTTACTTAGCTTGGAGATTCATTACATTACACTTGACTCAAAAAGGATGAAAATTACATTAAACCTGAAAACATAAATGGACTGACTCGATCTTGAGCTGATCTTGAATTGTAATTGATCTTGTGTACCTGAAATGTTAAACACTCAAACAAAAATGAAAAGGTTTGCTATCATCAAAATTGTAGTCCTTGAATCTAGATTCACAATAATACCTTTAATAAATGGTGTGATGGAGTAATCAAATCTCTTTCACCAATGGTTCAGCAAAGTTGCTAGTGGCCCTTTGACTTTAAGAGGTTGTTTTCGAAGTTTCCCTCATGTAAATCTTTAACTTATGGTGGAAGAAGATGGATGTTGGATGGAGCAATCGTGTGTAGAATCTTTCTTTCATACACCCTTGATCCCATAAGGTTATTCTCCCTCTCTCTCAACACACCTTTTTCTCCCAAGCCCAAAGCTTACCTTTGAAACTCTCTCTCACAGAGGACTCAATCCCCTTGACTACAAATGACTCTTCAAAATGGATTAAGCGATGTTTAAATAGTGGGCTTAAGAAAAAATCCTAATTTTTTAATTCATCCATCTATGTTTATACAGTATGATATGAAGATAGTATATTATAATTAGTTCAATTCTTTTTTTAGAGTTATAAGAAGAATGTTTCCTTGTGCGATTAGCTCTAAAGTTTTTACCCATTATCTAGAATGATCATCTGTTCATATAGTACAATTAGATCATTCAAATAATAGTTCATCCTAGATGAACCCTGGGTGTATAGTATCATCCTTTTTATCACTCAGTTTGTACAATACATTCACTAATTATAATTATTTCTTATTTGATTGCTTAATCATAGGGATTAATTTTGCTAAGATTTTTATTACATCATACGATATGATTAGGATCATACTAGACGATTAGACAAAAACTCAAACATTAAAATATTACTTAATATTAAATGGCAGTGGAGATTTTGATTATAAATTGATCATTCTCTATGATTTGAACTATACAATATGATTAGTTCATCTTAATTTTAATTTTAATTTTCTTAAATTAAATGTTTTAATTAATTTTTGAATGATAAATAATATAGTATAATATAAATAATATAGTATAATACAGTTCATTTAGTATGATCTTTAGAAAAAAAAATTAAAACCTTATGTTTCACTCCTCATGTATGTGTGTGCACGATTTTTAAGCTAACATAAATCTTTTGTAATACATTGACTCAATAAGAATAAACATATAAACTATTGAAAAATTCAATCCTATGCTACCCAATCTTCAGCCTTAATCCTTTGGCAGTGCTTGTTGTCTGTTATACCTAAAATGTTAGTACACATAGAAAAGATTTGCAATAATAACAAGTATGAGAAACTAAGTAAACCCCAATAATATTTGTAATCAACAAAATATAAGTTTGAGCTCTAGATTATAACAATCCCCCCCATTTTTATGATGATAAACATTATTAGTTGAATTTCAAGTTAATTTTATTTTTCTCCCAAGTTCTCCCTATTATTGACTGATATCTTCAAACATATTGGAAGATATTACTTTTTATTTTTTTGTTAAAAAATAAAAAAATATAATCATGAAATTAATTATAAGCTACATTGAACATAAACTACACTAATGATTAAAATAACTAGTATAAAAATATTACAATCTACTCCGCCTTTTGACATCATAAAAAGAGATCTACAAACTAGACAATATTACAGATCAACACGTTAGAGAATAATTGAAAAAAGAAAGGACAAAGTATAGTAAACACTACTCATATGAAGGCCCCTGATCAGATGATGGTGGAGGTGGATGAAAATATAATTTAAGTGTCTTAAATTGCTCTCCAAACCATGCCATATTAGCCTCATACTGCTTTTATTGTTTGCTAAGTGTCTCCAAGCACATCTCAAAATGGTGAAATCTCTCAATCATCATATTATAGTACTATGGCTGGTGTGCAGGTGCCAGTTCTTGGTATTGTGCTAGTGCTCCCCGTACTTTCTCTTGCTCGAGGATTGGTACATAATTTGCCTTGTCACATCTATCACTAAATAGTATGTGGATAGAGCTTTCTAAGTTGTAAACTAAGAGGTGATCAGATGGGGTAGGGTATGTCGAGATGTATTTGGTCTCTAAGACATAAGCTATAACATGTCCTAATGCTAGATTTTTCCTATGATAGATCCTAGGATCTCTAATTCTTATAGGATTTTTAATGTAATAGTTAATCATGTCTACTACATTAAATTTGATGCTAGTCATAACAAAGTATGTCATTATAAATAGAAGAGGAATAATGATGATCCTATCAGCTTCTTAAAGAACATTAAGTTTTTAAGGATGTGTTGAATGATGTGTGCAATTTGAACAAGTGTTCAAATTAATAGAAGTTGAAGATTTCTTGGTGTATTTTTAATGTGAGATTGATTTGGTTCTAATTTTAGTCAGGTGTAGATGCCATGGTGTGAGCTTTTGGCTAGTGGTGGAAAGTTATGAAATTTCATCGAATTATTGATAAGTAATAGCTACAGGGAGTCTATAAATATAGTATTAAAGTTTTTTGCCCTCGATGTTAACTTTTGAATTTGAAAAAAATTCAAAAGCTTCTTGAAGTTGAACGGAAAGGTTAAAGTGAGGAGAAATTGAAGCGTAGTGTTCATGAAATGTCTAATACTTAAAAGTATCAGATTTTTTTATTTAGGACTTTGGAGGGGGTGATGGTTGCATCTTTAATCAATGGTAGCCTTCCTCATTTGTTACTTTAAGGAATCAATCATCGATAGTTCACTGGGAGTAACTTGTTGCTAGAGCACTAGAATGCTTTTCCCAAGCCATTTGAAATAGTAAGGATAGTAACTAAAGGCTAAGAGAAGGGAAATTGGAATTATGTGGTTCAAAGCCTTAGACTTGCCATTTCCTAGCCTTAAAAGATTATATAGTATGATCTAAATCAAACAGTATGATCATAAAAATTTAATTTTTCCTGACAAAAAAATGCAAAACTTGGTCAAAATGTACAGTATGAATAGGATCATACTGGATGATATACGTAAAAAGCACTAATCTTAACAAGTTAGTCAGTACGGTCTTTTACCAAATATATTATATAATATGAATGGGTGTTCGTATAGTATAATAGTCAATTAAATAGTGTACTAACCAAATTAATTCATCTAATGATCTATGTCGCATATATTATATAGTAATAATTATTCATTGGTGCAGTATGACCACAAATAGTTTATTTTATCAGGGTCATTGGGTATGCTATATGGTGATGATTTGAGGATCTTTTGAGAATATATAGATTGAAGTACATCATACATCATGATGTGAGTAAATATTATTTTATGTGTGATGATCAGGGAAAATCCTACGAGCAAATTTCATAAACAATTAAACACACAAAAAATATAAACGAAAATAAATAGATTTAAACAATCATAGACATAAACATATAGTATAAATAATTAAACAAAATAGTAATTATAACCATATTCCTACCCATTTTTATTATGCATTAATATTAATGATACCTAGTGTCACAATTAAGGGGTTTTTCAAAGATATTTGCCAAATGATTTTTAGTAGCTATATGATGCAATTCTAGGTCTCCCTTTGTTATGACCCCTAATAAAATGATGTCTAATATCAACATGCTTTGTGCTGGAATATTGGATTGGGTTCTTTGAAATGTAGATAGCATTAGTGTTATCACACATGATAGGGATACTGCCTATAGGAAGTCCAAGGTTAGGATTTATTGCTTCAGAAATAAGACTTTAGCAACACAACTTCCTATGGCTATGTATCTCTCCTTAGCAGTGGATAGGACAATAGAATTCTATATTTTACTAGACTAGAAAACTATCGATTGCCCTGCAAATTGATAAGTTCTGGAAGTGCATTTCTTATCTACTCTATTCCGGAAAAAGTCTGAGTCTGAATATCTTATAATTTTAAAGGTGATTATATATCTAGGATACTAGATGTCTAAATTTTGACTGCTTAAAAGATATCTAATAATTTTCTTTGTAGCATACATATAAGATTCTTTTGGACCTGCTTGAAATCTTACATAGAAGCATACAAAACATAAAATTAGGTCTACTACCAATCAAATAAAGTAATGATCCTCTGATTCCTCTATGGTTCTTCTAGTCTACTCACTTTTTATCTATCTCTATTAAGTTGGATTGTTGAGCTCAATAGTGTATTATACTTTTAGAACTTCTTATATCAAAAATTTTCAATATCTACTTAATATATTTAGTTTGACTAATGAGGGCACCATCCTCTCTGTGCTTTATTAAAAATTTTTAAAAATATGTTCGCTCTTCCATCATACTCACTTCAAACTCCCTACTCATAGTATCTAAAAATTCATCATAAATTTTCATTGGTAGATCACATCTACATAAATTTGAACTATGAGTAAATCATCTCCTATTTTCTTATGAAATAAGGTGGTATCCACACTACCCTTAATAAATGATGTATTAAGCTCTCACACCATGCCCTAGGTGCCTATTTTAATTCATATAAAGCTTTCTTTAATTTATAAACATAGCTTAAAAAAGATGAAATTCTAAACTTGGGGATTGTTCAACACAAAAATCTTATTTAATTATCCCATTTAAAAATTCACTCTTAACATCCATCTGGTATAATTTAAATCCTCTAAAAAAGCAAATGCTAGTAGTACTCTAATGACTTCTAATCTAATTACAAAGGTAAAAGTCTCATCATATTCAATTTCTTCTATTTAATTGTACCCCTTAACTGCTAGTCCAGCCTTATTTCTAATCACTGACTAGAGTCATTCAACTTATTTTTAAATGCCCATTTAGTGATAGCTATATTTTAATCCTTGGGTCTACTTATAACAGCCCAAACTCTTAACTATTAAGATATTGTCAGCTTTGGCCTAAGAGCCTCATGATTTTATTTTATTGGTGTAACATCCTAGTAGGTCACCCATCCTAGAATTGCATTAGGATGAGTATGCTTAACCACAGAGTTTCTCAAATAAAATTCCAACCATTATACCAAAATGTGCCTCGATGTTTAAGTGTTTAGCTTCTTTTACTTAAGGGGTTTCATAATCTCCCCCACTAAAGTAACTAACATCTTCATCAGCATCTTTATCCTAGAATCATTCACCAAGTAGAGGAGATTCTAGAGGTGGCCCCTACAAGTTAAAGTGGTGGCTCTTGTTATATTACACTTTGTCCCATACATGGTTTAAGAGGTGGCTCCTATGGCATACCTCTTTGCTTTGTATAACCCTTAGTTTCCATCTTCTATCTGGTATATTACTCTGATACCATTTGTAATAGCCCAAACTCATAACTATTGAGATATTATCTTCTTTGGCCAAAGAGCCTCACGGTTTTGTCTGATTGATATAAGTTTCTAGTTGGTCACCCATCCCAAAATTTCTCTGGGACGGGCATGCTTAACTATGAAGTTTCTTAAATGAAATTCTAACAATTACACCAAAAGGTGCATCGATGTTTAAGAATTTAGCTTGTTTTACTTAAAGGGTTTCACACTACTAACCAATTCCATATATCATTCCTTATAAACTGGTCTAACTCCTCTTGCATGGCTATGATCTATAAGTCATCATTGAGGGCTTAATCTATAATAGTTCATTACTTCAGGGAAATGAATTTAGTATAGCTAACCTCTTTCGTAAGACCTTGCCTTATTCTAACCCCTACTGATGGGTTACCTAAAATAAGCCCTCTCGGGTGACTAAAGGAATATATCCACTATCTAGGCAAAGGATCCTGAGGTTATTCTCAATCTCCTAGGTTAATAACATCTACTCTATGGGTAATTTTTACACTCATCATCATCATCTTCAAACCTAGGCTCAACAAGTTTATTTAATTCATCAAACCCAACATGGGTGGATTCCTATACAACTAAGGTTCTTTGATGTAAGACCCCATAGACATTACCTATTGAGAAATTACATAAGAAGAATCCTTCATCCTCCTTAGAATCAAATTTTGACAAATGAGATTTACCATTGATAATCATAAAGTAATTATATCCAAAGACATTTAAATATGAAAGATTAGGTGTCTTACCCTTAAGCAGCTCATTGGGTGTCTTATTCAACTTGAATCTAATGTTTACCCTTTTTAGCACACAATAAGTAATATTCACTACTTGTGCTAAAAAATATCTAGGTAGGGTATTGTTGACCTCATTTTTGTATGAGGTCATTAGGACCCAGCCCAGATTCAAGATTAATCCTGACCCCAGATCAATCCTGACCCCAGATCAATACAATTTAAGATAAATCTAGATTCTAGGATTCTCCTAGACTTCAGACCCTAGGATCTATTCTAGACCTTAGGATTCTACCTGACTCTAGATCATATGATCCTCTTAGATCCTAGGATTCTCCTAGATCTATCTAGAGCTTAGGATTCTTCTAGATCCTAAGACTATTCTAGATCCCAGGCCCTAGGACTTCCAAACCCTTAGGATCTTCCTAGAAATCAAACTTTAGGATCTACTCTAGATCCTAAGATCCTCCCAGATCTTGAATCTTAGGATTCCTAGATCTTAGGATTCTTCTAGATTATAGGATTCTTCCAGACCCCAGATCCTAGGATTTCCCTAGGACTTCTAGATTCTAGGATCTTCCCAGACTCCAATCCCTAGGATCTATTCTAGACCCTAGGATCCCCTTAAGCTGATTTGGACCCTAGGATATATTCTTAACCCTAAGATTCTTCTGGATCAATTCAAGCTTCAATTCAATCTAAGCTTAATTCAAACCATGTCATTCAAACTCAAAATCCAGCTTAAAACCAGATTTCTAGATTCAAATCCAAGGCCAAAGGTCTAAGTCCTGAAAGCCTTTTCCAGCAAATCTTTGAATATTTCAAAACCCTATCAAATGACCTCTGATTCAGGATCTGTCAGTTCCACACTGATGTGACATGTCTTTAGAGGCAACCCTCCAAATTTGAGCTCATTCTGGGGTCTCTAACCCCAGAAACCAAATTGAAATCCAAAGGCTGTAAAACCTTCAAATATTTACATTCTATGCCACTGGACCTACCACCCAGTGGATTTTGACCCTGGAGCTTTCTCCAAAGCCTCCAATTACCTCCATACCCTTGATTAGGACCCATTGAGCATTAAACTGCATTTTGTTGGATTCAATTTGACCCCCAGTTGACCAAGGGTCACAATGACCAAAATACCCCTATGGGGTGTGAATAGTCACTTTGGTCAAATGAGCTCCAAATCAAATGCAGTCACTTCCAGCAAATTTCAAATGTCAAACCAAGCCCATTGAACCCAGAACCAGCTCCTGGGTCAACCTGGTTGACCAAGTCAACCTAGTTGACCTAGAAGGCCCCTTTAGGGTCAAAATAGGTCATTTTGACCAAATAACCTCCTCTGAGCTTAGGACCACCTCCATTGGTCTCCAAATGTCATTTCAAATCTGTTGAACCCATTGCCAGACCCTGGACCCACCTGGTTGACCAAGTCAACGAGGGTTGACCTAAAAGGCCCATTAAGGGCCCAAATAGGTCATTTTGACCAAACGACCTCCCCAGAATTTGAGACCACCACCAGTAGATTCAAAATGTCATTCTGAACTGGTTGGACCCAATCCCTGACCCTAGGTCAACCTGGTTGACCAAGTCAACCTAGTTGACCCATTAAGGGCCTAAACAGGTCATTTGATCTAGATGACCCATTTAAACCCTGAAACCACCTCCACTAGACCCCATTTATCATTTCAAACCATTCCAGTTCAAACCCTAACCCTGGGTCAACTTGGTTGACCAAGTCAACCCAGTTGACCTATTAAGCCCATTAAGGGTTCAAATAGGTGATTTGACCCAAATAACCTTTTCACACCCTCAAACCACATCTACCAGACTCCATTTATCATTTGAGATTGATCCAGCCCAGACCCTGGCTCTGGGTCAACCTGGTTGACCAAGTCAACCTAGGTTGACCAAATCAACCCTTAAGCTTTTATACTTAAAATCAAAATTTTGATTGCATTCAAAATCCTATCAAACTTTTATGATCACTTCTCCCAAAAGTTTAGGCATGATTAGACCTTTGACCTAATCAACAGTTGACTTTATTAACTAAATTCAAATCTAGTCAAACTTGATCTACGTATGTCACTTAATTGCATTCAATCAAATCACCCCCTTTTTAAATCTCATTAAACATTTAAACCTACTCTAATATGTGATCTCAAACTCTCCAAAATCATCATAGGTCATATCATGAGAGTTTTGACCAAGTCAACACTTGGACACTTGGTCAAACTAGCTCAATCCCTTCTTTTAACATTCAAACTCTAATGTCAAGCCATCAAACTCCCCTTGAATTAACCCAAGCAGCTCCCATGACCACTCCCTTGCCACCTCAGCAGTCCAAGTGGCCTTGGACTGGTCAAACAGTCAAAGCAAGGTGTTAGAGTGGTCAAAGATGGTCAAAATCCACCTTATACCTAATCCATTCCTCCCTAATCCCCACCAGCAGCTCTAAACTACTCTAGAACCTTCCTAGGACTACCCTCAGCCTTCAGATCAAGATCTAAGGGCTTAGATCATCTCTATATGCTTGAAAAAGGACAAAAGCCCCTTTCCACCTAAGTTGTCCTTTTGTCCTTGATACCTCCTGCTCCCAACCACCCTAGGGACAGATGGCATGCATCCAGGAGCTTCACTAGCTAATCCTCGCCGTCCATTCAATCTGGAGTGGATTGAATAGGGCAAAATGAGGAAAAAGGGTTTCATTTGAACCCTCATACTCTCTCACTTTCCCAGCTCCTCCAGATCAAATTTCCAGCTCCCCTGAACCCTAATCCTCTCTCACACCCATTCCAACTCGAACCCGACAGGTCAAACCTCGTCGGCGTCCAGATTCGGGTGAATCAAGCTCAAAGCCAGTCAAGGAGACATACTGCCCGATCCAGACGTCATAAGCTCGAGGGTTCTTCATCAAATATTTGCGTGGACAAACTACAAGTTCAGAGAATCCAAAAAATCCCAAATCCATCTGTAAAATATCTCAAAAACTCAAACCCTAATCTAGGATGCACTAGTTTAAATAGCTTTTTTCTTAGTTCATTTTAAATCAATCCGAGACTTCCACAAGATTTAGTTCATTCTAGGGCTCGGCCTGAAGTCTAGTCAGGCCATGCTACATCCCAACCGTTGATTTCTTGATCAACAGGTGTGATTTAGCCTTACCGCGGTCTTGATTGACCGCAAATTCGATCTGGCGGTCAGTTCTCTCATCTAACGGCATCTGAATCCTCCATTCGAACCGCAGGATCGAACGTCCGCCGTCTGATCTCTCCCTACGAGATTAAACCGTGGGATTCAATCTCAGCCCTCCGTTCGTTATCGCGGGCAATCCGACGGTCTAGGGCCGCTGCTGACGCGGATTAGTGAAACCACGTCCGCGATTTCATTATTCGCCAATCATTACCGGTGGCACAATCATTGCGCCGCCAGGCAATGATTGGCCGCGGTTTACAGCGGCCAATCAGAGGCCGCCACGTGGTCAACCCGCTGATTTTTTTTTAAAATTTTTTTTTAATCATTTTAATTCTAATTTTCTTTTAAATAAATATTAAATAAATATTAAATAATAATATATTATATATTAAAATATATTTCAAAGATTAAGAAAAATCTTAATTCCAATTACTATTAATTTAATTTTATAATTTTAATTGTTAATTATTATAAACTTATATTTAGTATTTAAATATTAAATACTTTATTTTAATCTTAATTATTAAATATTAATTATCAAATATTAATTATTAAGAATTAATATTAAATGGCATTATAACTTTAACTAATAATTTAATTATTTAATATTTTAAGTAATATTAAGTACCTTATAATATTAATTAACATTAAATAATTTCAAAGTTTTGATTAATATTAAGTCATTTAATATTATAATTAACATAAAATATTTTATACTTTTGATTAATACAAAATTATTTTAAAATTTTAATTAATTTTAAAATCACTTAACATTCTAATTAATATTAATTAATTTATAATATTAATTAGTATCAAATGATTTACAATTTTAATTAATAATTAAATTGTTTAATATTTTAATTAATATTAAATATTTTACAATTTTAGTTAAATGTTAAATGATTTTAAAATTTCAATCAATATTAAATTATTTAAGCTTATTTAAATGATTTTAAATATTCTAATAAATAATCAATTAATTTTCAATGATTTAATTAATTAATATTAAATAAATAATTAATTATTTTCTTTTAAATTATTCTAATTTTGAAATTAAATTAATTTAAATTACATCTTATGTTTCTATTAATTAAATATTTAACTATTAACTAATATTTAATTAATGATTAATAATTTAAATATTTTTGAAAATTAATATATATATCTATATAAATAATTTTAAAGTTTCAGAAAATTCTTAAAATTGAAATTAACTAATTCTAAAATTATTTCAATCATTAATTAATTAAAAATTATTTAAAAATCCCTTTTAATTGATTTAAACTTCAAAAATTCATAAGAAATTCATTTTAAATCAGAAAAATTAGTATAATATATCAAAATTTTTAGAAAATTCAATACTTTAACTTGAAACTAATTTCAGAGATCAAAACTTGATTAATTTTAAGTTATTTTTAATTATTTAATTATTTTAATATTTAATTAGTATCCAATTAAATATTAAACCAATTATTTTGAAAATTAAAAACTTATTTTTAAATGATCTTAGTAGATCAGTAGATCTATCATTTAGATATTGAATTTACTTTAATTATATCTTTAAGTATTTTAAATTTAAAATTTATATTTATATATATAGGTTTATAAATATATTGAATATTTAAAAACTATTTTCAAGACGATATATGGATACTTAAATCTTTTTGGTTGAGAGATCTACTATGAAATTCTAAACATATTTGAATAGAAATCATGTGGGAGTGCTAATGAATGATTACGATCTAATCATTCATTAGTTTAATTAAGAATATTTAATTAGTGTAGTTTTTGCATGCTTAAGGACATACACACACCACTTAATTTAAGGCTCTCTTAGATTTAGGATTGATTGTATTTGTATGTGTGCATATCATGTATGTTATGTTGAAGGTTAGAAACCTTGATTCAAACCCAAATAAACTTAGTGTCATCCTTAAGGACAATAATTAAGGACTTTGCTTAGAGAATTTAGAAAAATTCTAATAATTAGGTTTCATCTCCAATTGACCTGAAATTTTGAACACTTGAACTTAGAGACATTCTCAGCCTCAAGAAAAATTTTCACTGGCTTTTGAGATCATTAAGCCCCTTAATTAACCTAATCAAGTTTAAACCTTAATTAAGCCTTAAAACCTTCTAGAAATATAATAAATCAAATTTAAATCCAAAAATTATAAATAATACCTCAAACTGACCAGAGTCAAACCCTTAATCAATGAAAAATAAAAGCCCCTTGACTGGACTTCAAAATTAAGTTTAATTTAAGTTTAATTGAAATTTAATAGTTAATTAATTTAATTAATTAAAAATAATTAAAAATTCCAAAAATTTCTAAAACACTTGGAAATCACTCCTTAGGTCATTCCTGACCTTTGGAGTTGATTTCAAGAAGTTTGGAGGTCATTTGGATTCAAATCACAAAAAGGGTCTCTAATTAAACAATTTCAAATATTCAATAAATACTCAAAACTTCAAAAATTCATAACTAATTCAAATGAACTCCAAATTGAGCAAACTCAAAGGCATACAACTCATATTAAGGTTTAATATTTATTAAAAATGTTAAGTTTCCAGAAATCAAACAAATTTAAAAAAGTCAACTTTTGGTCAAATCTAGTTTAAAATCAAGTCAAAACTTTAAACCTTCATAATAAAATCTAGAAAAATCCAATTTCAGAGTACATACTATCTAACTGATCGTATTAAGGTCTAGTATTTTAATAAAATATTAACTTTCCAGAAAACATTTTAAATCAAAAAATCAAATTTTAACCCCTTAATTAAATCACTAAAATAATCCGGAAAATACCAAAATTTAATAAATCATTCAAAATTCCAGAAAATCTTAAATCAACATTAAAACCAGCAATCAACCAATCCTAATAAAAATTTAATCAACTTTCAAACCTTAATGAAACTCAAATCATTTAATTATACCGGGTACCACTAGGTAACCCAGGCCTACGAGGCTATTAAATTAGCCCCAAGGAAGGTGAAATAAACTTCACGGCCTCGGTGTGAAACAAAGGTGGTATCCAAGAAACAATTAAAATCAAGTTTAAAATCAATTTCAAGTCATTAATATTTAAATTCAAATTAAATCCCCCTTAAGCCTTTCAACCAACTAGAACTTTAAACAACTTCAATCAATTGCCTATTTAGGATATATCAAAGCCACACAGCCTACCTCACACACTTTAGATGGTTTGCTAGGACAACCAACTCTAGTCTTAGGCTAGGCCGGTGTTTACTTTTCTGCTGTGTGCCGGGTTTTTGAGCTTTTACTGCATGCTGTTTGCTAGTAGTAGAATTGATGTGTTTGTTTACTTATTTACTGCACTCTGTGATGTAATTAATTGTACGTTAGACTTACCCCTAGGCTAGGGACGATTTGTACTAATTCAATCTTATGCAGGTGGCCATGCTCATACAGGGCATAAATTAAAGGGGGCAAAATTATAATTATTAAATTACACAGGTGCTCCAGAAAATTGCTTAAGTCCCCCTTTAAATCAAAAAGAGCATGGCCAAGTGTGTCTGTGATTGAGCATTTTAATTTCAAATATATAACTGCTTGGGATGTCAAATATAAACTGCTGATTATTAGGATAACTCTGCAGGTTGTTGAGTCTAGATTTTTAATTTCAATTGATGTAATTTGAGATGTAAATTGAGTTGTAAATTTTAAGTGATTTGAGATTGAGATGTTTAAACATCCAATTTGGAATCCAAAGAGGAAGGAACATCCCTTAGGGGAGAGTTCCTATCCATTTGGATATCCAAATTAGGATGAATTTCAAATATCCAAAGAGAAAAGATAACACCCCTATTCAGGGGGAGTTTTTTTTCATTTGGATATCCAGACCCGACGATCCAAGGAGTTCCAAGAAGATGAAGAAGTGAAGAATGAGAAGAATCTCAAATCTCAAAGTCACTTGAGTCTTAGGAGTAGAATCCGGGTTGTAGTCAGTGGTACCCGGCCACTTTACTTTCCTGCAGACCCTAGGTTATATAATTAAGTGGCACTTACCACATGGACTTTCAATTTAAACATTTATTTAATTGATTTAATTATTTAATTAATTTAATTGATGTGTTGATTGCGATTAAGGACCAGCATGCTTTAATAGTTTATTTGGCGTTCCTGCATGTCGTATTTGATTTAGCCTGGAACCCGATCGGAGGCTCGTGAGGGTATGGTCATTAACTTTTTCTACTTAAACAAAATTTAAAATTTTTAAGCTCAGATAGAAACTCTAATGCTCTTAAGAAGTAAGCCCGGACTCGCCAGGAGTTTTTCATGCATTCATATTGAACTTTTCTCTACCTTGTTAGGCACCTCCCCGCCTGCGGGTTCTGGTAGACCACCTGACCTATTAGGGTGCAGTTCTGTCCAAGGGGATGTTGTGCAATCTTTAGGATAAAACCTATTTTTTAAGCCTATTTTAAAACTGCTTCATTTTGATTTAAGCATTTCATCGAGTCAACTAGCATGCATTGCATTAGTAACAAATTAAAATTGAGTCTAATTCTTAATTGCATTTTTATCTAGACATTTCACCCAACATGTGTTAAGGGGTCAATTAGGATCTGCTCTAGATGTCGACCCCAACTCCTCAAACTCAATCTTGAATAACATCCTTAACCACTCTTTCATAATGACTTTGACTCATGGTTTTAAAAGCGTTTAGGTGGTTTAGCTGGCTCCCCAATCCAGCCCGGGGTAAGTCCAGGATTACATTGCATTAGCTAGGTTCTGGGTCACTGATTCTCAGTACCCATTTTAGACTTAGGTTTTGAGGCAAATCTCTAATCTTAAGACCTCAACCTTCTGGGAATCTAATTCCCAGTTTCTAATAAAATTAACCACTCAAATTAAAAATTTCTTTCAATCAAATTCAAGCCCAACACTTAGGATAGTTGAGGTGTTTCTGAAGTGACTCAGAATCTCAAAACATCTCCTACTCTTCTTCCTTTGACTCTAGAAATAAGTGCTCAATCTTGAACCAGTCCCTGTTGAATTTCCAACCCTTAACCTCCTTTGATATCAATCTTTGAATTCTTAAATAAAATTCGTATCGCTATTTTAATCGAGAGGGTTCGTAGGAAATTTTCTGGTTTCCTACGATGTAATTAACTACGAGGGCTTGCGCTCGTAGGAGATTTAGAAACCCAGACCTGATTTCAAAAATCAACTTTTTTTTAAAACCTTCAATTAATTATCTTTGGGAAATTTAAACCTGACGATCATTATCGTTATATTCAAAATATTGATAGTGATTGATATTTTCTTTCCTCGGATAGATATGTCAATTACAATCATAGTTCTGATTATGAAATTAATGATCCATATATTCAGATTAGCATAGTCAAACATTGAATTGAACATCATTTTGATCTTTCGAGATCGTATGTTGTTTCTCCTTGAGTTTGACTACGATAATCAGGATAAATCAAGATTTGTAATCTGAACTTATTAAGGAACGATATGTTCACCTTTTCGAGGTGATATATCAATCATAATAAGTGTTCGATTATAAAATTTAAATTACAAAAATTAAATATTTCCCAAAGAAAATTAAACACTTTTCAAAACTATATATTTTTTTAATCAAACAGGTATACTTAGCTAACATAGACCTAGCAACCTCCACTAGTGTCCTATTCTTTCTTCATAAGGTTAAAAGTTATGCTCAAATCTAGACTCTTTAAAATAATTTAAATATATCATTCTCAAACTCTCCTCCATTATCACTATAAATAGTAGATATTATATTACCTATCTTCCTCTGAATTCAAGTGCAAAAAAAATATCAATCTCATCAAAATACTATCTCTTATGTGTTAAGAATCTGACCCAAGTGAATATAGAAATATCTTATATGATCACAAAAGTAGAACACTTACTACCTTATTGGTTATACTAACGGGTCCAAATAAAACTATGTGATGGATCTATAGTGGTCTAGTGGTAGTGACATCCTTAATAGAATGAAAGGATGGCCTCATTTGCTTTCTTAATTGACAAATAAAACACAAATGATCCTTAACGAAATCTAACTTAGTAATGCCTCTTAGTAGGTCCTGTTGGGTTGTCTTTGAAAGTTTGATAGGGATGTTAAGCCCTGATGAACTAGTCCCGAGGCTAACCAAGAGGGGGGGTGAATTGGTAATTTAAAAATTTGAAAGCAACAGTAAAAATCTTTTCGATGATTTACATCGGAAATAACTAAAACACACAAACGAAAAGATCAAACACAAATTTCACCCAAGTAGATAATCACATAAAACTAAAGTGGAAAAAGTAATCAAAAAGAACACACCAGATTTTTATAGTGGTTCGGTCAACTTGACCTGCGTTAACTCCCCAGAGTCTCCCTTCCGGGTATTGCACTAAACCAAAAGTGACTCTCCTTCTGCTCCCACAGCAAGGCGGAGAAGCCTGTATAAAAACTCCTTTTCACTGACACGGTGAGACAGAGAACCTAACCTCCTTTCGCTTCCTCCTGAAGCAGGCAGAGAACCTTGGACTCCTTTCGCTTCCTCCTTAAGCAGGCAGAGAACCTGACCTCCTTTCGCTTCCTCCAGAAGCGGGTAGAGAACCCGGATCTTCTTAGGAACGATCCTCTCACAAAGAACACCATCACGAGGAAAGACGACGAGCGGAGAAGATGACTCTCATCCTTGCTTGGAGCAACCTTCGTGAACCCCTTACGAACTCCCCCTCACAAGATCCTCTCTCTCTCTCCCAAACTCTCTCTCTCTCTAGGGTTTCTCTGGAAAGGAAAGTGGTAAAAGATTTTTCTTGTTCAAAGAAAAATATCTTTTATAGGAGGGCTCAAAATTTTCCCTAAATCTTAACTTGTCGGCCTAGATCATCCAGGATGATCGATATATCGTCCTATACGATTAGTTCAAAATCAGCTGTTTCAGCTTGGATGATCTGGCTCCTCTGGACGATCAGTGGAAAAAGTTGTTCTTATCGTCCCGTATGAATCTGCGATCGTCCGGGATGATTAGTGTAAATTAAGGAATATCGTCTAGAAGATAGCTCGGGTCGTCAAAGAAAATTATGTTGGATAACTAAAAAATGACTTAATCATCTAGGACGATAAGGGTATCGTCCTGTATAATTAGTTCAAAAAGTGCCAATATTATCCTGAGCACAGCTCGGGACGTACAGCTGAAACACACTAGACGAATATGATCGTCCAGGACGATCCTGCGATCGTCCAGGATGATATGATCATGTCAATCAAATATTAATTGCTTTCCTTAGTTACCAGATTGATTTAGGCATGATTGTACTGGATCTTCCAGGACGATACACGTATTGTCCGGGACTATCAGACCAAATATCTTAAAATAAAAATATGCCTAACTTGATCTGGCGGCTGAGAATTTCTGATTTGAGCCTAACATCCCAGACGATGTTGGGATCATCTAAGATGATCTGCTTAAGCAGACACACTTAGCTTGGTCGCCCTAATTAGGGTTTCTATTTTTACATGATCGTCCAAGACGATGTGAATATCATCCAGGACGATCTGAACAAAAATTGAACAGAAACTCTAATTCACTCAAGCTCTCCCCCTGAGTGTGTATGTGCAAGGTTACTTAGCTAGGGGATCAGTTACATTATAATTGACTCAAGAAAAGGAAAATAGTACATTTGGACACACTTGGACCCGATCTTGAGTTGGCTTGAGTTGCTCTTGATCTTTTGTACCTGAAATAGCTTAGCCAAGCAAAACATATTAGAAACATGTTTGTCATCATCAAAACTAGATTTGTAATAATCTCCCCCTTTTTTATGATGGCAAACATATGTGCAGTAGTTTAAAAATTAAAAGAACTAGGAGATCAAAAAACATTTTTTTTCAAACTTCATTGGACAACCAAAATAATACAGGAAACACAACTACACATGATGTAACTTACACAAGACAAGAGCAAAAGCTACTACAACTGAAATCCAGAACAAAAAACTACTACAACTGACTCCCCCTTTTGACATCACAAAAAGGAGGAGAGCAAACAGAAACACAGAAGGAACAGTACAAATAGAAAGAGAACAAATATAAAACACAAAACAATGATTTTTTTTTATCAATCTACTCTAATAAATCAGAATTTTCCCTTGATTTTAAATCCAAAAACCAACAAGAAGATGATTGACAGCGCTGAAATCCAAAAAAGTTGGAAAATCAACTTTCGTAACTCCCACCTCAGACACCTTATAGATACAAATCCCTTTTAAAACAAAAATCCAATTCAGAAGAAAAGAAATTAGATTCGAAAAGAGATCCTTTCAAGCCTCATTCTAGAAAAATATCTGATATAATAGTATTACAAAGTAATTAGCGAGAAATCAAGATTTTCAAACTCAAGCTTTTAAAAATATTAAGTGGCGCACAGATTTTTCTAAGACATTAACGATCTGAAAGGGAAGAAAGCTTGGTTGGGCTCATTTTGTGCCTCTTTTTCAATTAGTTTGGCGCTTTGCGCATCTTTTGATTTTTGATACACTTTGTATATCTTTTGGTTTCACGACATTTTGCATCTTTTTAGCTTTGGGCTCATTTTGTGCCTCCTTTTTAATTTGTTTGGTGCACTGCGCATCTTTTGTAAGATTTTTCCCTTTCAAAATCGTTAAAGGATCTCAACTGTAAAATTACCTTCCAGACATAGGAGACGCTCTCCATAGTAAGGAAGAGTAATTCATAAAATAAAACCATACGTCGTATGATAAGTGCAATCACTTGGTTTAAAAAAGCATAATAATGACTTAAGACATTGAAAATACTATTCATATGAGGTAGATTACTGTTGGAAGATAAAATAAATCTCTATTTCAAAAACTAATATTTTAATTTTAAAGAAGATTTTTTATCCAAAAGAAATAATACACCAGTAAAGGAGTTAGAGGAAGAGAAACAATCATCAATGTTTCTTCCCTTTAACAGATCCAGTGGAATCAATCACCACTTACCAGCTTCCAAATAAAAATGAGGTAAAACTCTCCGTCAAAAATTCAGTTTATTAAAAGTAGTGAGCAGTGATCGAATTTTGAAAAGCATAAAATAGTAAATAAAAGAGATGAACCAGTGAATAAAAATTAGTAGAAAATCACATCAAAATAAATACTCAAATCAAACTAATACCAAGGCTAAAACAGAAATCAGCAGAAAAAATAAAAATAACAGATGACAAATAATCAAATCAAACGGCTAACTAATAGAAATAAAATGAAAATCAGAAAAATCAAAAATCAACAGTCATCAGAATCAAGAATTTATATCAATTACTCCTAATCTGGTTCTCAAAATACTGAATGAGTCAAAGGCTAGTGGTTTAGTAAATATGTCACCCAGCTGATTTTCAGTTGCTACATGATGTAGTGCAATGTCCCCTTTTGTAACATGGTCCCTAATGAAGTGATGCCTTATATCAATGTGTTTGGTCCTAGAATGTTGGATTGGATTCTTAGAGATGTAGATGGCACTAGTATTATCACACAGAATAGAAATTGTGCTTACAGGAAAACCTAAATCCAAGACTTGTTGCTTCAACCAAAGAACTTAGGCCACACAACTTCCTAAGGTAATGTACTCAGCTTCAGCAGTGGAAAGTGCAACTGAGTTCTGTTTTCTACTGGACCAGTAGACTAAAGACTGTCCTATGAATTGACAAGTTCTAGAAGTGCTTTTTCTATCCACCCTACACCCTGCAAAGTTAGAATCAGAATATCTAATAATCTCAAAAGAGGTGCTGTGCCTAGGGTACCAAATTCCTGGGTTTGGGGTTCCTAAAAAATATCTAAGAATTCTCTTAACAGCAGTCAGGTGGGACTCTTTAGGATCAGCCTGAAACCTAGCACGAAGATAAATACTAAACATGATATCAGGTCGGCTAGCAGTCAGGTAAAGCAGTGATCCAATTATTCCTCTATACTTCTTCTGATCAATAGATTTTCCACTTGAATCCTTATCTAACCTAACAAAGGAGCTCATGGGAGTGTTGATTGGGTTGGCTTTGTCCATTTCATATTTCTTCAAAATGTCCTTAGTGTATTTAGATTGATTTAAAAAGGTTCCATCATCCAATTGCCTTATACTAAACCCAAAGAAATAGGACAATTCTCCCATCATACTCATCTCAAACTCCTTACTCATTATTTTAAAAATCTCATCACATAAATATTTATCAAAAGATTCAAAAATTATATCATCAACATAGATCTGGATAATGAGTAAGTCATCCCCTATTCTCCTCAGAAAAAGGGTGGTGTCTACACTCCCCTTAACAAACTCTCTCTCTAGCAGGAATGTGTTAACCCTCTCACACCAAGCTCTGGGTGCCTGTTTCAATCCATATAAGTCCTTTTTCAATTTGTAAACATGATTTTGATATTGGGAACTCTCAAAACCTGGGGGTTGTCCTACAAAAATATCCACTTTTAATACCCCATTTAAAAAGGCACTCTTGACATCCATTTGAAATAGCTTAAATCCCTTATGGCAGACAAAGGCTAGTAGCACTCTAATGGCTTCCAATCTAGCTACAGGGGAAATGGTCTCCTCAAAATCAATCCCTTCAATCTGATTATACCCCTTAGCCACCAATCTTGCCTTATTCCTAACCACCACACCAGAGTCATTCATCTTATTCTTAAAGACCCACTTGGTTCCCACAATACTTTGATTTGTAGGTCTTTCTACTAACTCCCAAACATCATTCCTTATAAATTGATTCAATTCTTCTTGCATAGCTAAGATCCAAAACTCGTCAGAAAGGGCTTGATTGATATTGGTAGGTTCAGTCATTGAGATAAAGAAAGAGTGGTTTACTTCCTTCCTAAGTCCATGCCTAGTCCTAACACCTTCAGAAGGGTCTCCTAAGATCAGTTCTTTAGGATGACTCGAAGAATATCTCCAATCTCTAGGCAGTGTGGTTTGAGGTTCTACCCTTTCCTCGAGATTTGTATTTCCAATCTCTTGGGTAATCTCCTCTACCTCTTCTTCTTCCGCAACTCTAGTCACCTTAGGCTCAGATTCATCAAACACCACATGAGTTATCTCTTCCACCACCAAAGTCCTCTTATTGAACACCCTAAAGGATTTCCCCATACTAGAATAGCCTAAGAATACTCCTTCATCAGATTTGGGGTCAAACTTTCCTAAGGATGTTTTCCCGTTATTCAGAATGAAAACCTTACAGCCAAAGACATGGAGGTCGGACAAGTTTGGAGTTCTACCCTTAATGATCTCATAAGGTATTTTGTACAGCTTTCATCTAACATTCACCCTATTCAGCACATAACAGGCAGTGTTCACCGCTTCAGCCTAAAAGTATTTTGGAAGTGAATACTCAACATGTATGCCTCTAGTGGCTTCCACTAAGGTCCTGTTCTTCCTTTCAGCAACCTCGTTCTGCTGAGGGGTCCTAGGAGCTAAAAAATTGTGACTAATCCATTGCTCCTCACAAAAACTTCCAAACTTCACATTTTCAAACTCTCCACCATGATCACTATGAATAGTCAAGATCTCACAACCTAACTTCCTCTGAATCCAAGTTGAGATGGATTTAAATTCATCAAATGACTTAGATTTGTGTGACAGAAATTTAATCAAAGTGAACCTCGAGTAGTCATCAATAATTACAAAACCATAGACTTTTCCCCCTAAGCTGGCAGTGCTAATGGGTCCAAAGAGGTCCATGTGAAGAACTTCTAAAGGTCTAGAGGTGCTAACATCCTTAACAGAGTGAAAGGAGGAAAGGAATTGCTTCCCTAACTAACAGGCATCAGACAGGTGGTCCTCAGTGAACTTATGCTTGGGCACACCTCTAACTAAGTCTTTTTGGGTGACTCTCCTAAGGATTTTCATACTGGCATGACACAATCTCCTATGCCACAACCAAGACTCATCAGCAGCAGTTTTTAAGCAAATTAAATTTTTAGCTTTAATACAACTTACATCCAGCTTGTAGACATTATCGATCCTTTGTCCCTGCAAAACAATTTTATCATTTAATCTTAAAATACTACTAGTGGGCCGGAATTTAATGCTGTATCCTTTGTCACAGAGTTGACTGATGCTCAGTAAGTTGTGTTTCAGTCCATCTACAAGCAAAATATTATCAATCATAAAATTCTTTGAATCAACAATTATACCTGAACCTACCACCTTCCTTATGGTGTTATCTCCAAGTGTAACCTTGCCTCCCGCCCTGGCCTCCAGCAAAATGAACTGATTTACATCACCAGTCATGTGTCTAGAACATCCACTGTCTAGGTACCACATGCTCTCACGAGATCTTGTGTGAGAGCACATCTATAAAATCATCAAACATCAGATTTAGGAACCCAAACAAGTTTGGGTTCCTTCTTATGAAAAGAAGAATGTAATGCATGTGTGCTGTGCTGTGAAACAGGCAGTTTGGGCCTCCACACCCAATGTGTACTACGATGAACAGTGCAGGTGTGGGAAATGTGTCCTAACATGCCACATGAATAACATCTAACACCAGGAAAAGGATTAACTAGACGTCGTGAGTGATAATACCTCTTCCTAGATGTGTATGAAACTTGCTTTGATGAATTTGCAACAGATTTTTCAAAAGGTGGAGGTGCATAAAATTATACAAACTTAGGAGGTATTTCATGTTTCTCAAAAGCACTGATATTAACTTTCAAAAATTCATTTTCTTTCTTTAAACTTAAAATTTCAAATTTCAAAGCATCGCCGCTACTCTCCACTTCACATGCCAAATTGTCTAATTCTTTAAAAGCTTTCTCTAAATCAACATGCATGGTTTTCAGTAAATCATGCTTAGTCGTCATATCAGAATATTTTTTGTTCAATTCATCAAACTCATCAAGTAAAGACATGTGATTGCAATCAACAGTAGAATGATCTTTAATCAAAATTTCTTTCTCTTTTTGTAAGTTCAGAAATTCTAGTTTTAGGCTAGCATGAGTTTTCTTAAGCTTCCTATACGATGCATGAATTTTTCAGATATTTCAAGTAATTGATCGTAAGTAAGCTCACATACCTCTTTCTAGTCAAACTGACCAGGGTGATCATCAGCCATCAGACACAAGTTTGTTTCCTCCTCTTTAGCTTCAGTCTCAGAAGAGTCGGATGCAGAATCTGCCCAGAACGCCTTCTGAATCCGCTTCTTATCCTTCCTGAACTTGTGTTTCTCCTTACCCTTCTCCTTGCTTGGGTGAGTTTTAAGTGTAGAACAATCAGCCTTAATGTGTCCAGGCTTCCTGCGTTCAAAACAGACAGTGTCAGATGAACCCTTAAAATTTTTGCTCGACTTACCCTTGTTTCACTTCTGAAAGTTCTTATGTTTCTTTCTTAGAAAGCTTTTGAGCTGCCTAGTGATCAAGGCAATGTCATCGCTATCAGACCCAGAAGAACTAGTATCACTCTTGTTGGCCTTCAGTGCAACTGTTTTCTCCTTCTTCTTCTCACCTGCATCAAGCTGTCTTTGGTTCACCCCTTGCTCGTAAGCAACGAGTGATCCAAGTAAGCTATCAATAGAGTAAGTATTCAAGTCTTTAGATTCAGTGATTGCAATTATCTTAGCATCATAAGAAGAAGATAAACATCTAAGAATTTTGTTCACTCTTTCGTAATTTGTAAGTTTTCTACCTAAGGCATGCAAAGAGGTGACAATTTGAATGAATCTCGTATACATTTTAGAAATAGTTTCAGTAGGTTTCATACTAAAAAGTTCATAGTGATGAAGCAAAATGCTTAACCTAGACTGTTTGACTTCAGTTGTACCCTCGTAAGTGATGCACAATCTATCCCAAATCTCTTTACCAGTCGTACAAGTAGAGACACGCATGTAATCTTCAGATTTTAAAGTACAAAAAAAATAGTTCAAACATTTGGCATTTAATTGTGCTAAGTCATGATCATCAAAAGTCAAGTCAGTAAAGGGCAGTTCAGTTTTCACATTGTTAATCATTCTAAAAGGTGGTTCGTATCCATCTTTAACAAGCATCCACATACGATGATCATTTGATTGAAGAAAAGTGGACATGCAAGTTTTCTAAAAATCAAAAGGAATATTATCAAACAATGGCGGTCGTGTAATTGAATAACCTTCAGCAGTATTATGATTACCAAAGTAAGCCATGGAATAAATTCAAAAGTTTTTCAAAATTAGATTTTATGAATCCCGCTCTGATACCACTTGAAAGTTTGATAGGGATGTTAAGCCCTGATGAACTAGTCTCGAGGCTAACCAAGAGGGGGGGGTGAATTAGTTATTTAAAAATTTGAAAGCAACAGTAAAAATCTTTTCGATGATTTGCAGCAGAAATAAGTAAAAAACACAAACGAAAGATCAAACATAAATTTCACCCAAGCAGATAATCACAGAAAAGTAAAGTGCAGAAAGTAATCAAAAAGAACACACCAGATTTTTATAGTGGTTCGGTTAACTTGACCTACGTCCACTCCCCGGAGCCTCCCCTTCAGGTATTGCACTAAACCAAAAGTGATTCTCCTTCTGATCCCACAGTAAGGCTGAGAAGCCTGTACAAAAACTCTTTTTCACCGACACGGTGAGGCAGAGAACCTAACCTCTTTTCACTTCATCCTGAAGCAGGCAGACAACCTCAGACTCCTTTTGCTTCCTCCTGAAGCAGGCAGAGAACCTAACCTCCTTTCACTTCCTCCTGAAGCGGGCAGAGAACCCAGATCTTCTTGCCAATGATCCTCTCACAAAGAACACCAACTCGATGAAAGATGACGAGCGAAGAAGACGACTCTGATCCTTTCTTGGAGCAACCTTCATGAACCCCTCACAAACTCCCCCTCAAATGATCCTCTCTCTTTGTCCCAAACTCTCTCTCTCTAGTGTTTCTCTGGAAAGGAAAGTGGCAAAAAATTTTTCTTGTTCGAATAAAAATATCTTTTATAAGAGGGCTCAAAATTTGCCATAAATTTCAACTAGTCGGTCTAGATCATCCAGGACGATCGATGTATTATCCTGTATGATCAGTTTAAAATCAGCTGTTTTAGCCTAGATAATCTGGCTCCTCTAGACGATCAGTGGAAAAAGTTATTCTGATCATCCCTGAATCTGCGATCATCTAGGATGATTAGTGTAAATCAGGAATATCGTCCAGAAGACAGCTCAGGTCGTCCAGAGAAAATTGTGTTGGACGAACAAAAAATGACTTGATCGTCCAGGATAATAAGGGTATCGCCCTGTACGATTAGTTCAAAAAGTGCCAAAATCATCCTGAGCACAGCTCGGGACGTACAGCTGAAACACACTAGATAAACATGATCGTCTAGGACGATCCTGCGATCGTCGAGGATGATATGATCGTATAAATCAAATATTAGTTATTTTCCTTAATTACAAGATTAATTTAGGCATGATTGTACTGGATCGTCCATGATGATACACGTATCGTCTAGGACGATCAGACCAAATATCTTAAAATAAAAACTTGTCTAACTTGATTTGACGGATGAGAATTTCTGATTTGAGCCTATCATCCCGGACGATTTTGGGATCGTCCAGGATGATCTGCTTAATCAGACACACTAAACTTGGTCACCCTAATTAGGGTTTCTATTTTTACTTGATCGTCCAGGATGATGTGAATATCATCCAGGACGATTTGAACAAAAATTGAACAGAAACTCTAATTCACTCAAGCTCTCCCCTGAGTGTGTGTGTGCAAGGTTACTTAGCTAGGGGATCAGTTACATTACAATTGACTCAAGTAAAGGAAAATAGTACATTTGGACACACTTGGACCTGATCTTGAGTTGACTTGAGTTGCTCTTGATCTTTTGTACCTGAAATGGGTTAGCCAAGCAAAACATACTAGAAACATATTTGTCATCATTAAAGCTAGATTTGTAATAGTCTTCTTAAGAGCAGATATCATCAAAAATATTAATAAAGATTAATCAAGCGTATAAACATTGATAATTCTTTTTTACAATTAAAATAGTCTTAACATTTAAAGTAATAAGGTAATCTAAAGAAAGAAATTTAATATCAAATCCATTGTCCTATATTTAACAAATGTTAAGTGAAGAATGCTTTAAACTGTCAACTAAAAGCACATTCTCATTCATAATACCATTAGTCTTACAAATTATACTAGAGCCAACTACTTTAATATTGGTGTTATCAACCAAAGTTACCTTGCCTCTGCTTCTAGCCTCTAGTGTCATGAACTGTTTCAAATATCTCATTATATGTCTTAAGCAGCCACTATCTATGTATGACATGCTCTCACTTAATTTCTTATGAGAGAATCACAGCTAATTCAATCAAAGGTTAGAGTTGGAAAACCAAGTGATTTTGGTTTCCATCTTATGCTCTAATGAATAAATGTTATGCAAGCTATGATGTGATGAAACCTTGTCCTCCAAATTTGATGTGTTTGAAGGTGAATTTTGTAACTACCGGCTATATGTCTTAGCATGCTACTAGAGTAACACCCTAACCACTAGTAAAAGGTTCACTAACCTATAGGGTGGATAGTGCATCTTCGTAGGGATATCTGATAAATGTTGTTTCCTAGGTCGTGGCTTTAGTAATAGTTAGGCCCTGGAGTTTTTCTTATAGTGCTTTTATTTTTTTTTTATAAATGGTCATTTGCCTTTTTATAACTAGCCACTTCAAATTTCAATGCATAGTCATTATTGTTTAGTTTTTTTTGCAAGTGACTCTAGTTCCATGAATAATTCCTCTAACTCAATATGCTCACTTTTTAAGAAATCATGTGACTTTGTTAACTCAATATGATTTCTATTTAACCCATCAAACTAATTTAATAATGATACATGCTCCTTATTGAATGTCATGTGTTCAAATTTAAGATTAGCATGATCTCTAACAAACATGTCATGATCACATTTCAAATCAAAAAGTTCATTTTAAAGACTAGCATGGTATTTTTTGAGTTTCCTATATAAATCATGAATTTGCTTGAAAATTAAAAATAAATCTTCATAAAATAAGTAACATACCTTTTCCTAATTGTAGTTAATAATTATCTTATTAACCATTAAACATAGATTTGTTACCTCCTCTTCCAATTCTTGTGCAGATGAGTTTGAGGCTAAGTCTTCCCAGAAGATTTTTTGTGACCTTTATTTTTACCTCTTTGTATTTGGCTTATTTCACCCTTCTCCTTTGAAGGGTGGCTCTTAAGATTGGGGTAATCAGACATAAGATGTCCAAACTTCTTGAATTTAAAACACATAATTTTAGAATAAATTTTATTCAAATTTACTTATTTTACCTTTGCTTCTATCATAGTAGCACTTTTACTTTAGCTTCATGAAGCTTTCAAACTGTCAAATCATCAAGGCTATGTCATTTTTCTCATTAGCTAAAAAGCTATTACTTTTCATGCCATCGACATTCAGCACCATGGCATTCCCTTTTCTTATGTCACCTTTATCTAATGGTATTTGGCTCAAATTTTGCTCGTAAGCAATGGGAGAGCCTAGTACATTGTAATAAAGTATACATTATCTTTAGACTTAGAAATAGCAGGGAATTAGAATAATTACTATAAGGTAAAAAGAGTACAATCTATTAACCTTTTCAAAATTTGAAAGTTCTCTACTGAAAGTATGCAATGAGATTACAATCTTAAAAGGACTAATGTATATATCTGAGATAGTCTCTATAGGTTTCGTATAAAATAGTTTATATTCATGTAACAATAAATTTAATTAGGATTATTTGACCTCATTTGTACCTTCATAAGTAATGCACAGTCTATCTCAAATTTTCTTTCTAGTATCACAAGTAGAGACTCTTATATTATCTTCTGATCTAAATGTAAAAAAAAAGTTTAAATATTTTGCATTAAATTGTGCATAATCTCTATCATAAATACTCTATTTATAAATAAAGTTTTAGTTTTAACACCATTAACTATATGTGAAGGAATAGAATAACTAACTTCTATCATATGCAACATGTGATAGTTAATTGATTGCAAGAAAGTAGACATGCCTTTTTTTTGAAATAAGGTGGGATATAATAAAATAATGGTGAACAATATATTGAATAACCCTCCCTAAGTCTTAATTATGCAATGGATCTTTTCTCAGTGCTTTTAAACCACTAATTCGGAGAAGCCACTCAATTATTAATCTAATATGAATTGAAAAAATTGATTTATGGTTGTTAGACTGCTTAACCCACAATAGTACAGCAAGTGGGGGGGGGGGGGGGGGGGGGGTGGGGAGGGGTGGGGGAGGCGGTTAAATTGGAGTTTTAAATATATTTTATTAAAGAAAATCTTTTCTTTGAAAAAATAAACTAAATTAAAAATATAGTTTAAAAAATATTTTTTCTAAATTTGTTTTGATTTTATAGAAAAATGAATGGAAAATATTTTTCTTCATTTTATTTTTAGATTTTTATTTTCTTTTCTTTTCAAACAAAAGTAAATTCCAAAATAATCTAAATATTCGTGTACCATAATAAAATTAATTTTCAACTCAAATTTGCAGGAAAGAAAAATGTATAAGGAATTAAAATATAGAAAATTAAAGAGATGAATAGAAATGACTAACACACCAGATTTATAGTGGTCTGGCCAAACTTTTCCTATATCCACTACCCATTGTCCTCCTCTCTAGGTATTACACTAAACCTATTAGTGTCTCTCTTTTTTCCATAAGAATAAGACAGATAAGCCCTTACAAGAATCTCTTCCACCAACCCAGTGTGACGGAGTAGTTGAATCCCTTTCACTAATAATAAATGGAGTAAGCAAATCCCTTTCACCAAAAATACAGTGGAGTAGCCAAATCTCTTTCACCAATGATACGGTGGTGTAGCTTAATCTCTTTTACGAACACTGTGGCGAAGTTGCTGGTTTCTCTTTATCTCTAACAGGCTCTTCAAGAAGTTTCACTCATGTAAAACTTTGACCCATGGGCGAGGAAGATAGATGTTGGCCAGAGCAGCCATGTGTAGGGTTTCTCTCTCTCACACACTTCCTTGATCCCATAAGGATAATCTCCCTCTCTCACAACACACCTTTCTCTCTTATGCCCAAAGCTCACCTTTCAAAGTCTCTCTTTGAGAAAACTCAAGCCCCATGGCTACTAAAGACTCTTGAAAGTGCATAAAGAGATGTTTAAATAATAGGTTTCCAAAAAAACCTAATTTTTTTAATTCAGTTGTATCTATTAATATAATATGATCTCAAGATTATACAATATAATTATTTTAATTCTCCCTTTTATACTATACGATGAATGCTTCCCTATATGATTAGCTCAAAAGATTCAACTAATTATTCAGTATGATCATAAGATCATACAGTATGATTAATTCAATTAAGTGACAGTTCATCCATGATGAATTCTGAGCAAATAATTTTTATCCTGGTTGTCGCTCAGTTTGTATAGTATGAATGGTAAATTCATACGAATGATCACTAATTATAATTATTTCTAATTTGATTCCTTATACATAGAGATTAATTTTGGTAAAATTTTAAATACATTGTACAGTATGATTAGGATCACACTGGATAATTAGAACAAAATTCAAATTTTAAATATTACCTAATATTAAGTGGTGGCGAGCATTTCAGATTAAAAATAGATTGTTGTGTACCTTTCAAATCATTTCATCTTAATTTCAATTTTCATTTTCTTAAATTAAATATTTTAATTAATTATTAAATTATAAATTGTACAATATGATGTAGATTATCTAGTAAGATCTTCTAAAAAAAATTAAAACTTTAAATTTCAAACCCCGTGTGTGTGTATAGTTGCTAAGCTATGAAAGTTTGTTAGGGATGTTAAGCCCTTGTGAACTAGTCCCTAGGTTAACCAAGAGGGGGGGTGAATTGGTTATTTTAAAAATTCGTGAGCAAAAATGATTTAGAAAAATATTTTTGAATGTTTTAGAAAATAATTACAATTTCACAATGATGTGCAGATGTTCAACAATAACAGAGTAATAATCACAATCACACGATCATCAATAGAAAAATAAATGTGGAGGATAATCAGAAGGAATACACCATATTTTATAGTGGTTCGGTCAACTTGACCTACGTCCACTCCCTGGAGCCTTCCGTCCGGGTATTACACTAACACTAAGTGACTCTCCTTCTGCTCCCACCACAAGGCGGAGAAGCCTGTACAAAACTCCTTTTCACCAACCCTGTGAGGCAGAGAACCTGGACTCTGAAAGTTCGATAGGGATGTTAAGCCCTAGTGAACTAGTCCCAAGGCTAACCAAGAGGGGGGGTGAATTGGTTATTTAAAAATTTCACGATAACTATGAAAATCTTTTTATAACGTGCAGCGGAAACGAATTAAAACAACGATAAAAAGATCAACCACAGATATTCACCCAAGCAGTTAATATCAGAAAAAATTAAAGTGCAGAATTGAATCAGAAAAGCAAATCAGATTTTATAGTGGTTCGGTCAACTTGACCTACGTCCACTCCCCGGAGCCTCCCCTCCGGGTATTGCACTAAACAAAAGTGTCTCTCCTTTTGCTCCCACAGTAAGGCGGAGAAGCCTGTACAAAAACCTCCTTTTCACCACACTGTGAGGTAGAGAACTCGACCTCCTTTTACTTCCTCCTGAAGCAGGCAGAGAACCTTTGAACTCCTTTCGCTTCCTCCTGAAGCAGGTAGAGAACCTCCGAACTCCTTTTGCTTTCACCTGAAGCGGGCAGATAACCCCGGATCTTCTTGTGAATGATCCTCCCACGACGAACACCGACTAGATGAAGGACGCGAGCGGAGAAGATGACTCTGATCCGTGCTCGGAGCAACCTTAGTGAATCCCTCACTAACTCCCCCTCACAAGATCTTCTCTCTCTCTCCCAACTCGCTCTCTCTCTAGGGTTTCTTAGGGAAGGAAGGCAGCAAAAGATATTTCCAAAAATTGGAAAAAGTTCTTTTAAAGGAGGGCTTAAAATTTGCCCTAAATCTTAACTGGTCGGCCAAGATCGTCCAGGACGATCGATAGATCGTCCTGTACGATCAGTTCAAATTCAGCTGTTTCAGCCTGGACGATTAGGCTCTTCTGGACGATCAGTAGAAAAAGTTGTTCATATCGTGCCGTACGATCTTGCGATCGTCCGGGACGATTAGTGCAAATTGAGGGAAATCGTCCAGAAGACAGTTCGGGTCGTCCAGAGAAATCTGTGCTGGACGACCAAAAAATGACTTGATGTCCCGAACAATAGGGTCATCGTCCGGTACGATTAGTACAAAAAGGCCCCAAATCGTCCTATACATAGTTCTGGACGTACAGCTTAAATGCACTAGATGATCAAGATCGTTCGGGACGATCCTACGATCGTCCAGGCCGATATGATCGTATCAACCAAAAATAAATTGCTTTCCTTAATTACGAGATTAAATTAGGCATGATTGTATTGGATTGTCCGGGACGATACACGTATCGTCCGGGACGATCAGACCAAGTATCTAAAAATAAGAACTTGCCTAACTTGATCTGGCGGCTGAGAATTTCTGATTTGGGCATATCATCCCGTACGATCTGGAGATCGTCCAGGATGATCTGCTTAATCTGACCCTCTTAACTTAGTCGCCCTAATTAGGGTTTCTGTTTTAACTGGATCGTTCAGGACGATGTGGAGATCGTCCAGGATGATCTGAATAAAATTTTAACAGAAACTCTAATTCACTCAATCTCTCTCCCTGAGTGTGTGTGTGCAAGGTTACTTAGCTAGGGAATCAGTTACATTACAATTGACTCAATAAAAAGAAAAATCATACATTTTACACACTTGGACCCGATCTTGAGTTGGCTTGAGTGGCTCGTGGTCTTTTGTGCCTGAAACAGATTAGTCAAGCAAAACACACTGAAAACATATTTATCATCATCAAAACCAGATTTGCAACAATCTCCCCCTTTTTGATGATGGTAAATATTTGTAAAGTAGTCTGAAACTAAAGGTAAATTAGGAGATCAACCAAAACAAATATTTTTTAAATTTTCATTTAACAGCTAAAATAATACAGGAAACATGACTAGAAAATAGAAACTGACACGACTATAACTGACTCTCCCTTTTGACATCACAAAAAGGAGGAGGAAAAAGATAACACGGTAAGAAAACATAAAATAAAATATAAATAGAACAACTACAAAATTGGAAAATCAGAATTTTTCCTTGATTTTAGATTCAAAAACCAATGACATGATGATTGACAGCGCTGAAATCCAGAAAAGGTTGGAAATAATCAACTTTCGTAACTCCGACCCCGGGCACCTTATCGATGCAAACCTCTTTCAACACAAAAATCCGATTCAAAAGAAAAGATATTAGATTTTAAAAGAGATCCTTTCAAGCCTCGTTCTAGAAAAATATCTGATATAATAGTGTTACAAAGAAAAAATCAGAAATCGGGATTTTCAAAACTCAAGCTTTTGAAAATATTAAGTGGCGCACATATTTCTCTAAGACATTTAACAATCTGAAAGGGAAGAAAGCTTGTTTTGGGCTTATTTTGTGCCTCTTTTTCAAATTGGTTGGCACTTTACGCATCTTTTGATTTTTGATACACTTTGTGTATCCAATTTGGCAATTTCGCATCTTTTCAGTTTTGGGCTCATTTTATGTCTCTTTTTTAAATTATCTGGCGCACTGCGCATCTTTTATAAGCTTTCTCCTTTTCATAATCATTAAAGAGTCTCAGCTGTGAGATTATCTTCCAGATATAGGAGATGACTCTCCGCAGTAAGGAAGAACGATTCATAAAATAAAAGCCATACAACATGTGATAAATGCAATCACTTGGTTTAGAAAATCAAACTAATGACTCAAGACTTTGAAAAACACTATTGATATGAGGCAGATTACTGTAGGAAGATAAAATAATCTCTATTTCAAAAACTAACATTTTAATTTTGAAGAGGATTTTTATTCAAAAGAAACTACACACCAGTAAAGGAGTTAGAGGAAGAGAAACAATTATCAATGTTTCTTCCCTTTAACAGATTCAGCAAAGTCAATAACTGCTTACCAGCTTCCAAACCAAAATAAGGTAAAAACTCCCAGTCAAAAATTCAGATCATCAGAAGTAGTGAGCGGTGATCAGATCTTGAAAAGCATAATACAGTAAGTGCAAGATATGAACCAGTAAATAAATAAAAACAGGTAGAAAATCACAGCAAAGTAAATACTCAAATCAAACTAATAGTAAGGCTAACACAGAAATCAGCAGAAGAAATAAAATCAACTGAAAGCAAATAATCCAACCAAAACTAACTAAAAGAAAATAGAAATCAGAATACCAAAACTAACATAAATCAGAAAATAGAATATGAAAAATAACTAACAGAAATCAGAATACCAATCAAAACAATCATAAATCAGCAGTCATCAGAATCAAGCATTTATATAAATCACTCCTAATCTGGTTCTCAAGATGCTGAATGAGTCAAAGGCCAGTGGTTTAGTGAATATGTCAGCCAGCTGATTTTCAGTTGCTACGTGATGTAGCTCAATGTCCCCTTTTGTAACTTGGTCCCTAATGAAGTGATGCCTAATATCAATGTGTTTGGTCCTAGAATGTTGGATTGGATTCTTAGAGATACAGATGGCACTAGTATTATCACACAGAACAGAAATTGTGCCAACAGGTACTCCTAAATCCAAGACTTGTTGCTTCAACCAAAGAACTTGGGCCACACAACTCCCTAAGGCAATGTACTCAGCTTCAGCAGTGGAAAGTGCAACTGAGTTCTGTTTTCTACTGGACCAGGAGACTAACGACAGTCCTATGAATTGACAAGTCCCAGAAGTACTCTTCCTATCCACCCTACACCCCGCAAAATCAGAATCAGAATATCCAATGATCTCAAAAGAGGTGCTGTGCCTAGGGTACCAAATTCCTAGGTTTGGGGTTCCTAAAAGATATCTAAGAATTCTCTTAACAGCAGTCAGGTGGGACTCTTTAGGATCAGCCTGAAACCTAGCACAAAGACAGACACTAAACATGATATCAGGTCGGCTAGCAGTCAGGTAAAGCAGTGAACCTATTATCCCTCTATACTTCTTCTGATCAACAAATTTTCCATTTGAATCCTTATCTAACTGAACTAAGGATGGCATGGGAGTATTGATTGGCTTGGCTTTGTCCATATCATATTTCTTCAAAATGTCCTTAGTGTATTTTGATTGATTGAGAAAGGTTCCATCATCCGTTTCCTTATGCTAAACCCCAAAAAGTAGGACAATTCTCCCATCATACTCATCTCAAACTCCTTACTCATCATTTTAGAAAACTCTTCACATAAATATTTATCAGAAGATCCAAAAATTATATAATCAATATAGATCTGGACAATGAGTAAGTCATCCCCTAATCTACTCAGAAAAAGGGTGGTGTCTACGCTCCCCTTAACAAACTCTCTTTCTAACAGGAATGTGCTAAGCCTCTCATACCAAGCTCTAGGTGCCTGTTTCAATCCATTTAAGGCCTTTTTTAATTTATAGACATGACTTGGATATTGGGAACTCTCAAAACCTGGGGGTTGTTCTACTAAAATATCTTCTTTAATTACCCCATTTAAAAAGGCACTCTTAACATCCATTTGAAACAGCTTAAATCCCTTATAACAGGCAAAGGCTAGTAGCACTCTAATGGCTTCCAATCTAACTACAGGGGCAAAAGTCTCCTCAAAATCAATCCCTTCTATCTGATTATACCCCTTAGCCACCAATCTTGCCTTATTTCTCACCACCACAACAGAATCATTCATCTTATTCTTAAAGACCCACTTGGTTCCCACAATACTTTGATTTTTAGGTCTTTCTACTAACTCCCAAACATCATTCCTTACAAATTGATTCAATTCTTCCTACATAGCTAAAATCCAAAATTCATCCGATAGGGCTTGATTGATGTTGGTGGGTTCAGTCATTGAGATAAAGGCAGAATGTTTTACTTCCTTCCTAAGTCCATGCCTAATCCTAACACCTTTAGAAGGGTCTCCTAAGATCAGTTCTTTAGGATGACTCGAAGAATATCTCTAATCTCTAGGCAACTCGGTTGGAGGTTCTACCCTTTCCTCCAAATTTATATTTCCAACTCCTTGGGTAACCTCAATAATCTCTTCATCTTCGACTTCAGATCTAGACTCCTTAGGATCAGATTCATCAAACACTACATGGGTTGTTTCTTCCACCACCAAAGTCCTCCTATTGAACACCCTAAAGGATTTCCCCACACTTGAATATCCTAAGAACACTCCTTCATCAGATTTGGGGTCAAATTTTCTTAAGGGTGACTTCCCGTTGTTCAGAATGAAAACTTTACAGCCAAAGACATGGAGGTGGGACAGATTTGGAGTTCTACCCTTAATGATTTCATAAGGTGTCTTGTTCAGTTTAACTCTCACATTCACCTTATTCAGCACATAACAGGCAGTGTTCACCGCTTCAGCCCAAAAGTATTTTGGAAGTGAATACTCGGCAAGCATGGCTCTAGCGGCTTCCACTAAGGTCCTGTTCTTCCTTTCAGCTACCCCGTTCTGCTGAGGGGTCCTAGGAGCTAAAAAATTGTGACTAATCCCATGATCCTCACAAAAACTTCCAAATCTTTCAATTTCAAACTCCCCTCCGTGATCACTATGGATGGTAATAATCTCACAACCTAACTTCTTCTGAATTCAAGTAGAGAAGGATCTAAACTCATCAAATGACTCAGATTTATATGACAAAAACTTAACCCAAGTGAACCTCGAATAATCATCTACAATTACAAAACCATAGACTCTCCCCCCTAAGCTGGCAGTGCTAATGGGTCCAAAGAGGTCCATGTGAAGAACTTCTAAAGGTCTAGAGGTGCTAATGTCCTTAACAGAGTGAAAAGAGGACTGGACTTGCTTCCCCAACTGACAGGCATCACACAGGTGATCCTTAGTGAACTTAAGCTTGGGGACACCTCTAACTAAGTCCTTTTGGGTGACTCTCCTAAGGGTTTTCATACTGGCATGACACAATCTCCTATGCCATAACCAAGACTCATCAGCAGTAGTTTTTAAACAAATTGAATTATCAGATTTAATGCTAGTTACATCCAGCTTGTAGACATTGTTGATCCTTTGCCCCTGCAAAACAACTTCATCATTTAAGCGGAAGATGCAGCCAGTGGGCAGAAATTTGATGCTGTATCGCTTGTCACAGAGTTGACTGATGCTCAGCAGGTTGTGTTTCAGTCCATCTACAAGCAAAACATTATCAATCATAAAGTTCTTTGAATCATCAATTATACCTGTGCCTACCACCTTCCTGGTGGTGTTATCTCCAAGTGTAACCTTGCCTCCAGCTCTGGCCTCTAGCAAAATGAACTGATTTGCATCTCCAGTCATATGTCTAGAACATCCACTATCCAGGTACCACATACTCGCACAAGGTCTTGTGTGAGAGCACACCTACAAAAGTATCAAACGTCAGTCTTAGGAACCCAAACAGGTTTGGGTTCTTTCTTATGAAAAGAAGAATGCAATGCAAGCGTGCTGTGCTGTGAAACAGGCAGTTTGGGTTTCCACACCCAATGTGTACTACGGTGAACAGTGCAGGTGTGAGAAATATGTCCTAACATGCCACATGAAAAATATCTAACACCAGGAAAAGGGTTAACTAATCTACGTGGATGATAATGCCTCTTCCTAGATGTATATGAAACATGCTTTGAAGAACTTGCAACAGATTTTTCAAAAGGTGGCGGTGCATAAAACTGTTCAAAAGTAGGCGGTGTTTTGTTCTTTTTAAAAGCACTGATCTTTACTTTCAAAAACTCATTTTCTTTCTTTAAACTTGCAATTTCAAATTTCAAGATTCCCTTGCTACTTTCTACTTCACATGCCATTGTATCTAATTCTTTAAAAGCTCTTTCTAAGTCCACATGTGTAGTTTTTAATGAATCATGCTCAGAAACGAAATCAGAATATTTTTTATTCAACTCATCGAATTCATCAAGCAAAGACATGTGATTTGAATCAAGTGTGGAATGATCTTTAACTACAGAATCATGCTCTTTTTGCAAAGTTAAGTAATCTAATTTCAAACTAGCATGAGTTTTCTTAAGCTTCCTATACGATGTATGAATTCTTTCAGAAACTTCAAATAATTGATCGTAGGTAAGCTCACATACCTCTTCCTGATCCGACTGACCAGGGTGATCATCAGCCCTAAGACACAAGTTTGTTTCCTCCTCTTCAGCTTCAGTCTCAGAAGAGTCGGATGCAGAGTCTGCCCAGAACGCCTTCTGAATCCGCTTCTTGTCCTGTCTGAACTTTGGTTTCTCCTCATGCTTCTCCTTGCTTGGGTGAGCTTTAAGTGTAGGACATTCAGCCTTTATGTGTCCAGGCTTCCTGCATTCAAAACAAACAGATTCAGATGAACTCTTAAAATTTTTATTGGACTTACCCTTGTTCCACTTCTGATAGTTCTTATGTTTCTTCCTTAGAAAGCTTTTGAATTGCCTTGTGATTAAGGCAACATCATCGCTATCAGACCCGGAAGAGCTAGCATCTGAATCCTTGGCCTTTAGTGCCACTGTCTTCTCTTTCTTGCGTTCACCTGCATCAAGTTGCCTTTGGTTTACCCCTTGCTCGTAAGCAATGAGTGATCCAAGTAAGCTGTCAATAGAGTAAGTGTTTAAATCTTTAGATTCAGTAATAGCAGTAATCTTAGCATCATAAGAAGCAGGCAAACATCTTAGAATTTTGTTCACTCTTTCGTAGTTAGTAAGTTCTCTTCCTAGAACATGCAAAGAGGCAACAATCTGAGTGAACCTTGTGTACATTTCTGAAATAGTCTCACTAGGTTTAATGCGAAAAAGTTCGTAATCATGTAACAAGATGTTTAACCTAGACTGTTTGACTTCAGTTGTACCTTCGTATGTTATGCATAATCTATCCCAGATTTTCTTTCCCGTTGTATAAGTAGAAACACGCATATAGTCTTCGGATTTTAAAGCACAAAAGAAACAGTTCAAGCATTTTGCATTTAATTGTGCTAAATCACGATCATCAAACGCCCAATCAGCAAAAGACAGTTTAGTTTTCACATTGTTAATCAGTCTAAAAGGTGGTTCGTATCCATCCTTAACTAACATCCGCATGCGATAATCAATAGATTGTAGAAAAGTAGACATGCGTGTTTTCCAAAAATCAAAAGGAATATTATCAAACAACGGTGGTCTTGTAATAGAATATCCTTCAGCAGTATTACGATTATTACAGTTAGCCATGGATCAAATTCAAAAGTTTTTAAACCTAAATTTTGAATCCCGCTCTGATACCACTTGAAAGTTCGATAGGGATGTTAAGCCCTAGTGAACTAGTCCCGAGGCTAACCAAGAGGGGGGCTGAATTGGTTATTTCAAAATTTCACGATAACTATGAAAATCTTTTTATAACGTGTAGCAAAAACGAATTAAAACAACGATAAAAAGATCAACCACAGATATTCACCCAAGCAGTTATTATCAGAAAAAATTAAAGTAGAGAATTGAATCAGAAAAGCAAACCAGATTTTATAGTGGTTCGGTCAACTTGACCTACGTCCACTCCCCGGAGCCTCCCCTCCGAGTATTGCACTAAACAAAAGTGTCTCACCTTTTGCTCCCACAGCAAGGCGGAGAAGCCTGTACAAAAACCTCCTTTTCACCACACGGTGAGACAGAGAACCCGACCTCCTATCGCTTCCTCCTGAAGCAGGCAGAGAACCTTCGAACTCCTTTCGCTTCCTCCTGAAGCAGGCAGAGAACCTCCGAACACCTTTTGCTTCCACCTGAAGCGGGCAGAGAACCCCGGATTTTCTTACGAACGATCCTCCCACGACGAACACCGACTAGACGAAAGACGACGAGCGGAGAAGACGACTCTGATCCGTGCTCGGAGCAACCTTAGTGAATCCCTTACTAACTCCCCCTCACAAGATCTTCTCTCTCTCCCCCAACTCTCTCTCTCTTTAGGGTTTCTCAGGGAAGGAAGGTAGCAAAAGATATTTCCAAAAATTGGAAAAAGTTCTGTTAAAGGAGGGCTTAAAATTTGCCCTAAATCTCAACTGGTCAGCCAAGATCGTCCTGTACGATCAGTTCAAATTCAGCTGTTTCAGCCTGGACGATTAGGCTCTTCTGGACGATCAGTAGAAAAAGTTGTTCATATCGTCCCGTACGATCCTGCGATCGTCCGGGACGATTAGTGCAAATTGAGGGAAATCATCCAGAAGATAATTCAGGTCGTCCAGAGAAATCTGTGTTGGACGAACAAAAAATGACTTGATCGTCCCGGACGATAGGGTCATCGTCCGGTACGATTAGTTCAAAAAGGCCCCAAATCGTCCTGTACATAGTTCTGGACGTACAGCTTAAATGCACTAGATGATCAAGATCATCCCGGACGATCCTGCGATCGTCCAGGCCGATATGATCGTATCAACCAAAAATAAATTACTTTCCTTAATTACCAGATTAAATTAGGTATGATTGTACTGGATCGTCTGGGACGATACACGTATCGTCCGGGACGATCAGACCAAGTATCTAAAAATAAGAACTTGCCTAACTTGATCTGGCGGCTGAGAATTTCTGATTTGGGTATATCATCCCGTACGATCCGGAGATCGTCCAGGACGATCTGCTTAATCTGACCCTCTTAACTTAGTCGCCCTAATTAGGATTTTTATTTTAACTGGATCGTCCAGGATGATGTGGAGATCATCCAGGATGATCTGAACAAAATTTTAACAGAAACTCTAATTCACTCAATCTCTCTCCCTGAGTGTGTGTGTGCAAGGTTACTCAGCTAGGGAATCAGTTACATTACAATTGACTCAATAAAAAGAAAAATCTTACATTTGACACACTTGGACACGATCTTGAGTTAGCTTGAGTGGCTCGCGGTCTTTTGTGCCTGAAACAGATTAGTCAAGAAAAACACACTGGAAACATGTTTGTCATCATCAAAACCAGATTTACAACAGACTCTTTTCACTTCCTCCTGAGGCAGACAAAGAACCTGGACTCCTTTCGCTTCCTCTTGAAGCAGGAAGAGAACTTGGATCTTCTTGCGAATAATCCTACCACAGAGACACCAACAAGATAGGAGACGACAATCGGAGAAGACGACTAAGATCCTTACTTGGAGCAACATTTGTGAACACCTCATAAACTCCCCCTACAAGATTCTCTCTCTCTCTACCAAGTTCTCTCTCTCTCTCTCAAGGTTCTCTCAGGCAAGGAAGGTGGAAAAAGATCTTAACATATGAGCAAAAAAGATCTTAAATAGGAGGGCTCAAAAATTGCCCTAAATCTCAACTGGTCGTCAAAGATCATCTAGGATGATCCTTAGATCATCCAGGATGATCCTTAGATCATCCAGGATGATCCTTAGATCGTCATGTACGATCAGTGTAAATCAGACTCTTTTGGCCTAGACGATCTAATTCTTATGGACGATTAGAAGACAAAATTTATTCAGATCATCTGGGATGATTTTGCGATTGTCTTAGATGATTAGTTCAAAATTAGGAAGATCGTCTAGTAGATTCCTCGGGTCGTACATCCAAATCATGCTGGATAGTTTCAAAATGACATGATCATCCAGGATGATATATATATTGCCTGTACGATTAGATCAAAATCAATAATACCATCCAGCACATTCCTGGGGTCATCCAGGTAAGATGCTCTGCACGGTTTGGATTTTGCATGTATCATCTAGGAAGGATCAAAATTCTAAAAATAAAAATTTCCTAACTTAGTCTAGCGGTTGAAAATTTTTGATTTGAACCTATCGTCTTGTATGATGGGTATATCGTCTAGGATGATCTGCTTAATCAAGTTGACTTAACATAGTCACTTTAATTAGGGTTTTTATTTTTACTGGATCGTCCAGAATGATATGAATATCCTCCAAGATAATTTGAATAAAAATTGAGCATAAACTCTAACTCACAAAAACTCTTCCCTTGAGTGTGTGTGTGCAAGGTTACTTAGCTTGGGGATTCGTTACATTACATTTGACTCAAGAAAAATTAAAAAGTATATTGACCTTGAAACACAAATAGACTGACTCGATCTTGAGCTGGCTTGAATTGCAATTGATCCTATAAACCTGAAAGATTAGAACCTCAAATAGAAACAAAAAGGTTTGATATCATCAAAATCATATTCCTCGAAATCAGATTTGCAACAAGCTAACATACACCTTTTATAATGCATTGACTCAAGAAGGATTAAAATATATGCCGTTACAAAATTCAATCTTATACTACCTAATCTTGAGCCTAATCCTTTGGTGGTACTTGTGTGTATGTTGTACCTAAAATATTAGTACTCATAGAAAAGATATGAAATAATATCAAGTAGGAGAAGCTAAGTAAACTTTATTAAAATTTATAATGATCAGAACATAAATTCAGGCTAATGGACTATAAATAACTCATAGCCTTGGCTCATAATAATTTAGCTCAGGGAATATCCTCAAGCTTTCCCCTCTAGCTCACGGCCATTTAGGGGATTTGCCTGAGTGATCTTGACCATTGAAATCCACTAGGGAAGTATGAATAAGAAAAACCCAACTAGTCCTTTCATTACTTCTTTTCACTTTAAAAACATTTGTTAGTGCTTCAAATATATCCCCTGAGCTTCCCATCCCCTTAGGTTCCTATCTTTGGAGAGTTTGAGTGAGCTCTGGTGAAAGCTCTCTATCCAAATGCAAACTCCATATCCAATGCTCCTCGAGCTAAGGTCTCTTGAGAAGAACCATTCTTGAGGTCTATACAAATATGCTCAAAGCAAATTTGAGGCATTTGGAGCATAACCTGAGGTAATAGCCCAATCCCTACCTCCTTACCTTTGTAGTCTGATCATCTATGAAGTGAACCTTCAAATCAATAGATTATAACAGTTAGATATAAGGTATGGGTAATTATAATAATCTCTAAGAAAATTTATTCAATTTTGCTAGATGGATCTCTCAAATCATGCTAGAATGTGCTTATGATTGAGAATGTTTATGGGAGGTAGAAGGTGAAATCAAAGCCGTTGATCTTGATTAGTAGCTTCAATTAGATCCCTCGATCTTAGAGTAGGTCAAACCATAGTTGTTCGATCTTAGGTTAGATAGTTGCTGTTAATCCCACATTTTACCGTTAACCACTAATAATTAACCAACCAATCGTACGTTGTTATGCGTATAAGTGTGACTGACTGCATAATTGGTTAATTAAAAGTTAGAAAAATCGTTATAATTCAAAAAATTATAACTCCTCACACACTTAAAAAATTAGCATGTTCTTAGGCTCATTAGGAAGGTGTTGAGTGGCTCTATAAAGGTCCTAAGGTTTGTAATTAAAAGTTTAATTGTAATTGAAATAATTTCAAAATGACCTTATAGGGTATATTTGAAATTACAAATCCTAATTAACCCATCATGAATTGAAACTTAGGGTAATTGATTTTATGAATATTTTTCACATGTCGAAAATTAATCACCTCTATTTGAAATTTTAAGGCCTTTAATTAGCCAATTTAAACAAATGTGTTAAGAATTAACCCATGAATTCAAATTGGGTTAACTCCTATTCTAAAGAGGTTTCGATTTTGGTTTTCTATGGATTGAATGTGTATAGTGTAAGGGTTAGAAAACCCCTTACTTCACCTTAATCCCATGTCTAATTTACCCTAATTAAATCCCTAAGCGCATAACAGACTACATTTGTCTTATGTGATCAAATTGAGAACCTTTATAGGTCCTCTATAAAGCCAATTTCAATGGATTTGAAGAATAGGTTCTATTGAACCTATGTTCCCAAATATAGTGCAATTGCATATCATTTGGACCATCAGCAAGTGATCGCAAACTTTGCTTACATAATTGACATAGGTTTTTAATTATGTCATAATTAATTCAAATAAATGGCTCAAAACATAGTTTAAAGCTTATATTGCTTAGAATTAAATTATAAACACATGAAAATTAAAAGCCCCATCAACTTCTAAATAAATGTAAAGAAATTTGAAAATTATGAAAAATTACTAATTATTAAATAAAATAATTTAAAATAAATAAAAATATCAAAAAGATTCCAAACACTTGAAATTATCCTTGAGTGTCATCATTGATATTTGAGGAAGGCATCAAGAAGTTTGGAGTTGATTTACAATCAAAATGAAATTTCTTTAATTACCTTTAATTAAATAATTCATTAAAAAGGGCCAAATTAAAAAAAAAATCTAAATGATGCAAACTCAATTTCAATGAATCACAAATTTAATCTAATATTTATGAAAAATAAAATGTTTTAGAAATTAAAAGTAAATTAGAATGTCAAATCTAAAGTCAACCTACTTAAGAATAATAATCAAATATTAAATAAGGTAAAAAAAAACTCCAAATTTCATAAAGTAATCAACTTACTGAACTCAAATAGCAGAAAAAATCACTAATAACATTCATACACTTCTTCAATAAGGTTTATAGGATGGACTACCTTGAGCTATAGGGACAAATGTCCTAAGGAGCCTATGTTCTCGAGCCCATTATGATAACACCACAAACTAATTGTTGGTAAGTAAACAATAAAATTATAAATAACTCTAAAATTAGTAATAAACTAATTAAAATTTGCAAACCAACAATCTAAACATAAAAGATTAAGTATGTAACAAGGTAATTGCTAGGTAACTTGGGTCTATGAGGCTATTAAGTTAGCCAAAAAGAGGGTGAAATAAACATCTTGGCCCTTGTGTAAATAAAGGTAATTATTGTCCATCTTAAAAAATTAACAATAAATTATCGATAAATGGGAGCCTTTATACCTTTTGTTAAATCCAATCTGGAGGGCATAAGCGTATTGGAATCCAAAGGCTTTAAGGATTAAATGGCTAATTAAAATATAGGTGCTTTTTTAGGATAATGCATATATCAACTTTTATTAAAGATAACTACTTACAATCGCATTCCTCTTTTAACAAGTTAAGAATGGAAGGAGGAATATTATTAGAGCTAATATCTTCCCCAAAAAAATTTGAAATAAGAGCTAAGTTAGCACATAAATCCACTAACTTATTACAATCTCTATTAGAAAAAAGAAATAAAACTTGTTTAAAATCACCAAGAAAGTCTAAATCCTTTGGATCTAGGAAGTTCTCCTTCACTTCAACCTTATTCAAAACATCTTGAAAAAGTTTGACAACCTTAAAGTTATCACTTTCAATAATGATTCCTTCCTCATCAAACATCCATTCCTAAATAAATTTCCTTAAAGAAAGAATAAATAATATCTCCACTTGAGTGCAATCCCAGTGTAGACAATTGAAGCCAAAAGCACAGAAGAATCTACCATTGTAATCCCTGAATACACCACCAATACCAGCATTATTTGTGCTTTTCAATGGAGCATCAACATTTACTTTGATCCATTTAGGAGGAGTAGGACGCAAAGATGAAGGAGACAGCTTTCGTTGATTAGCATCCTAGTTTTCCCAAATGAGATTACTAGAAAATGATGCAACTGAATGGCTAATAGAATTTACTGCTATATAAGATGAACCATCATCCACACCATTATGAACAATTTTATTTCTTCTCTTCCAACAGAAAAATGCAACCGAGCAATACAAGTTTCCAAGGATTGGATTAGAATTAGCTAGAAGCTTCAAATTATCATAACAGTCCTCCAAAGAATGGAAAGCATGAATAACAAAGCCCCATTTAGCAATGAAACTGAATACTTGATGCAACTTCGTGCAGCTGACTGTAACATGTTCAACATTCCCCTCAACTTCACATCCTCTTGGGCAGCCATTACCGTTCGCCAGCCTTTTGTAGTGTAGAAAATGATTACATGGAAATGCATTCCTCTTCAAACACCACCAAAACAAAGCAATGTTTGGTCTTAATTTGAGTTTCTTCATCCATATCCAATCTTCATCCTTCACGTTATCAGCATAAGATGCACTCATTGCTAAGGTAGATATTGTCTTACCAGAACATTTGAACTACATCTCCATTTGATCTTTCAGCAAACCAGATTGAATAGGAACAGAAAGGATGATCTCCACTAGCTGCTGACTAAAAAATTCCTTCAATTTACATTCATTCCAATTCCCCTCACTTATGAATCCAGAAAGTAAAAAGGTTTCTTCAGTCATATTTGTAACAATGGTAGGCCATTTATTGATGCTTTTATCTAAAATCCAAGTGTCCATGATGGTATTTATTTCCATACCAGTTGACACCTTCCATCTCACTATTGGTTGAAGAGACTTAGCTCCATTTAATAAAATCTTCCAAGCTGAAAAAGGGTAATTTCTGCAATCTGCATTCCACAAATCTAACCCATATTTTGACACCAACATTCTATTGACAAGGATTTAGGCTTTGATATAATGTTACAAGAAAACTTAGCTCTCAAAGGGCCTACTTTCTTCACAATCGATTGCAAACCCCACCCTCCATCTCTTTTCAACATATAAAGAACATCCCAAGCAACATAATGTAGGCCCTTCGTACTGTCATTTTTATGCCATAAAAAAATTTATGCACATCTTCTCATAATCATTTAAGACTCCCATTGGGATTAATGCAAGGGTAGCTATAAAAATAGGAAGTGAAAGAAGAGCTGAATTTAGAAGAGTCAATTTACTAGCAAGTGACATAAATTTAATTCCCCATAAACTCAATCTACTAAAAGTACAAGATGCGCCAAGAGGGGGGGGTAAATTGGTATTTTAAAAAAATTCAACCCTACATAAGAGTTCTAATTTTTTTTGTATTTTTAAAAGATAACTCAACGAATAACGTGCAGAAGCAAGTACAACGTTCACAACGATGATATTGATAATTCAATTATAAATTTCACAACAAAAGATTTAAATCGGGATTTTTCACCAAGCAATTTAATGTACTAATTAAGAACATGAAAAGTAAAGTACGGTAAATAGGAAAAAACACACCAGAGATTTTTATAGTGGTTTGGTCACTTGACCTACGTCCACTCCCCGGAGTCCTCTACTCCGGGATTTGCACTTGTAAAAGTTGACTCTCCTTTTGCCCCCACAGCAAGGCGGAGAAGCCTTTACAATACTCACTTTAACCTCCCTCGGTGCGGTGGAATACCAAACGCTATGTCACCCTCCTGGTGATGGCAGCGAACCTTCTCCTTTTTCTCCCTCCTGGAGATGGCAGAGTACCTTGGCGATGTCGATCTTGAAGTGACTCTTCCCTCGAGAACTTTCCTGAGACTCCCCAAAGCCACAAGAGGAGCAAAGCATGCAGCTAACTTGGAGCAACCGTGTGATCCCCTCACACTACTTCTCCCTCATGCTCAAGCTCACCTTCACCTTCCTCTCTCAAGCCCTGGATCTCTCCAAAAAAACTTCTCTCTAACGAATCCCCTTCTTTCCTCAAAGCCTCTCACAGCAAGAGGATAGATCAACAACCCTCAAGAAAAATTTTTAAGTTGTTTTTATATCAGGCTTTAGAAAACCCTAAAAGTTCAACTTTTGTATTTCTGTTCGTACAGTACGATCTATAATCGTACAGTATGATCAGTTTAATTCCAGCTCCATCCAGTACGAGTACAGACGAACAGTTATCGAAGTTTATGCATATTGTACTATACGATATGTATATCGTACAGGATGATACTGTTGATTCGTGCTGTTCGTACAGGATGATCTGTGGGATGATCCTTGGGATGAAAGAATTCATCTCTGCCAGTCGTCCAGCACTCCTTTAGTCGTATAGTATGATTAGTGTGTTTCAGGATATCGTCCTGTACGATACGAATATCGTCCAGGATGAATAGAACAAAAATTTTTGGTTTCGTCTGGTACGATAGATGGGATGAATGAAATCGTCTCTATTGGTCATCCAGCACTCCACTAGTCATACAGTACGGTTAGTTCATTTCAGGATATCATCCTATACGATATGAATATTGTCCAGGACGAACAGAACAAAAAACCTTAGTTTCATCTCGTATGATCGATGGGATGAATAAAATCATCTCTGTCAGTCGTACGGTACGATATATGATCATACAGTACGATCAACTTTTAAATTAGAAACCAACATTTATTTCCTGATTAGGGAGATAATTTTGGTAAGTAATAATTAATCGTATAGTACGATAATAATCGTACAGTACGATCAGTTCAGGAAAATAAAATTAAAAACTTACCAAACTTATTCTGGCGGCTAGGGTTTCTCAATTGTATATTATCATACAGTACGATAGGTATCGTACAGTATGATCAGTTTATCAATTTAATCATCTAAAAATTAGCCGTTAGCCTGAGTATTAATAATTAATCATACAGTAGGATATTAAATCGTACAGTACGATATTCTTAAAAAAAAATTTAATCATTTAAAATAATTCTCCCCCTGTGTGTATGCATGGTTGCTCCTTTCACATGCATGCTTCTGTGGCAGACTCAAGAAAGAAAAAAATAAAGAAATAAAAATTACAGACTTTTCAACATCCTATTCTACCCGGTTTGAGTCTCCAGTAACCTTGAGCAGTGTGCATGTGACCTGAAATGTTAGTGCTCATATACAAGGATTAAGCATTTGTAATCTAAAGGAAGTCTATATGGATTTAGTAAGTATTAGTTATCACCATCAAAATTAAGTGCTCAGGATCCTGGATTTCAACAATCTCCCCCTTTTTGATGGTGTCAAATAATATTTTCTGATGGCCACAGTTATTCTGACTACCTTAGCTCCCCCTCAGAAGAATAGTTTATTAATTTTTAAATAGGAGGAGAAGAAACAAATATTTTTTTTAATTACAACATATAAAAAAAAACATAATAAGAGAGAAAAACATGTAGTGAAAACAGAAGAGTAAATATAAATAACCAATATCATTAATAGTAAGCAAAAAATAGAACAACACAGAACACAGAAACGTCTCCCCCTTTTGACAACACCAAAAAGGGAAGAACAAGGAAACAACTATAATGACAAGAAACAAAAAACATAAATAACTACAATAACTCAAAAATCTGGATCCTGATCCAGAGGTGGTGGTGGAGGTTGTGAAAATAGTTGGAGGTACTGATGGAGGGACACAAACTGGTGATCGATGGATGTGAAGCGCTCCCTAAACCATTTCATATCAGTTTCATGCTCCTTATGTTGCTGAGCAATGTGGGCATCCAACCTAGTCTCCAGGCGATTAAGGCGTTGAATGATGTCGTCGTGAGGGTAGTCGGGAGTAGCAAGACCAGGTGGGTGGATTGGTGGTGGTGGAGGGGCGTCAGCAGGAGCAGCAGCCTCTTCATCATCAAACTAGGGATCTGCGTGAGCGGCCCCCCGATGGAACAAGATACGAAAAGAGGCATTCGAATAGAAGATAGGAAGATGATCTAGAGGTAGCGGATAATGAAGTTGGTACTTGGCATCTAAGATGTATCCTATGACATGCCCTAAAGCAAGATTCAGTTTACGGCGGGCACCGGGATATCGGTAGGCAGACAGGGTATGGATATAGTCAAAAACCATTTGGGCTTCATTGAATTTTGTGTCAGACATGATTAGATAGGTGACGATAGAAAGCAGTGGAGTAATATGGATGCGGTCTCCAGCTTTGGGTATAGTGGACGTGCGAAGGACATGCTGGATAACGTGAGCATTCTTATTCAGGGTTTGGACCAGGGGTAGGTGTTGATTGGAGGGGACACCCCTAAGGGTCATATTTATTGATGTCCAATCATAGTCATGGGAGATCATAGATTGGGGACGAGGGCCGCCAGTGGACAGCCCGATGTGTGTAGCAATATCGTTGACGGTGATAACGACATTCTGTTTGCAGATATAAGAAGCGAAAGTGGTGTTTTCTAGGTCGATTCTGATATTGGCAAGAAACTCAAAAAGAAGTTCAGAGTGAAAAGGAAAGGCAAGAGTCAAAAGGAATTGAAGGGTGGTGGATGCGAAAAGGTTCATCACCACGAAATTGAGAGCGGCTTGATTCAGCATGCGAGATGGAGTGATTTTGGCTTCCTTGATTTTAATGTTTGCTTTCTCGTCTGCAGCGGAGAGAAAGCGATCATCGAAATGCCGAGAGGAGGAGGAGCTCCCGACGACCATTCGACCGTGCTTACTGGCACCAGACATGGTTGAAGAAGGGACTTGAGAAAGAGAGGAAACTTGGAGTGAGTGAGGGTGAGTGAGTGTAGTCAAAGAATCCCTCCTTTTTATAGAATTTGTGAACTATCATACAGTACGATTGAGTATCGTACAGTACGATAGGCGCAATAATGTTGTCTGGATGACTGTTCAGAAAAGCGAGTCAAATCATACAGTACGATCAGAATCGTACTGTACAAACGTGAGTGTGAGGCGTTCGTCCCGAGGAGTCGTCTGAACGACCTTTGACAAAAATAATCGTACAGTATGAACAGGTGTTTGTATAGTACGATAGGCAATAATGTTCATACCGGCCGAGTTTAAATTTGTCCTAATCCATTTGACATGTGGATCGTACAGTACGATAGGTATTTCGTACAGTATGATGACCAATAATGTGTATCGTAAGGTATGAGTGGTGAATCATACAGTACGATAGATATAAGACATGAAAGATCTGGACCGTGAATGGGAATGGACGGCTGAGATTGGAGTGATTTGAACCTTATCGTACAGTACGATATTGGATCGTACAGTACGATTGTCGAAGAAATTCAAGGTTTATGAGCAGCATGGTAAGAGGATCAGGAAACCATTTTTTTATTATTATATTATATTTTATTATTATTTTTTTATTTTTGAACAAACTAATCATAACAAATAATTTTTTTTTTTTGTTTTCTTTTTTTGTTTTAGGCTTGAATGTCTATGACACCTAATTTTTTTCTTAACGTGCTAAATGTGTCATAATCTAATGGTTTTTTGAAAATGTCAGCCAATTGATCTTCAGTAGCAACGTGGTGTAGTTCAATATCTCCTTTGGCTACGTGATCTCTAATGAAATGATGTCTAATGTCTATATATTTTGCTCGTGAATGTTGAATTGGATTTTTGGATATGCAAATAGCTCTAGTGTTGTCACACATGATTGGAATGGTTCCTACAAGTTGTCCTAGATCTAACAGTTGTTGTTTTAACCATAAGACTTGTGCAACACAGCTACCTACCGCTATATATTCTGCTTCGGCTGTTGATAGGGCTACCGAATTCTATTTTCTACTGGACCATAAAACTAACGAATATCCAATGAATTAATAAGTACCAGAAGTGCTTTTTCTATCTACCCTACATCCTGTAAAATCTGAATCTGAGTACCCTAAGATTTCAAAAGTAGTGCTGTGTCTAGGATACCAAATTCCTAAGTTCGGGGTGCCTAGAAGATATCTAAGAATTCTTTTGATAACAGTCATGTGAGATTCTTTCAGGTCAACTTGAAAGCGGGCACAGAGACACACACTAAACATTATGTCTGGTCTACTGGCAGTCAGGTAGAGAAGCGATCCAATTATTCCCCTACATCTCATTTGATCTACAGACTTCCCACTGGGATCTTTATCCAATTGAATGTTAGAGCTCATGGGTGTATTCATAGCCTTAGCATTATCCATTTCATATTTTTTTAAAATATTATTGATGTACTTAGATTGGCTAAGGAACGTTCCACCTTCTGTTTGTTTTACACTAAATCCAAGGAAGTAACTAAGCTCTCCCATCATACTCATTTCAAACTCATCACTCATTATTTTTGAAAATTCCTTACATAGACTTTTCTCTGTCGATCCGAACAAGATATCATCTACATAAATCTGAATAATGAGTACCTCAACTCCTACCTTCTTCAAGAATAAGGTGGTGTCCACACTACCCTTAATAATGCCTCTATCTAGTAGGAACGTACTAAGTCTTTCATACCAGGCTCTAGGTGCTTGTTTTAACCCATATAGTGCCTTTTTCAGTTTGAACACGTGGTTTGGAAATTGTGAGTTTTCAAACCCCGGAGGTTGCTCCACATAAACATCTTCCTTGATTACCCCATTCAGAAAAGCACTCTTGACATCCATTTAATACAGCTTAAAATCCCTATAACAAGCAAAGGCTAATAGTACCCTTATGGCTTCTAGTCTAGCTACCGGAGCAAAGTTTTCTTCAAAATCTTTTCCTTCAATTTGGTTATACCCCTTTGCCACTAACCTAGCCTTGTTTCTCACTACTATTCCAGAGTCATTCATCTTGTTTTTAAAGACCCATTTAGTTCCAACCACACTTTGTTCTTTAGGTCTTTTGACTAATTCCCATACATCATTCCTAACGAATTAGTTCACCTCTTCTTGCATTGCTAGGATCCAAAATTCATCTCTTAAAGCTTGATCTATACTTGTGGGTTCAATCATAGATATGAATGCAGAATGACTAACCTCTTTCCTAAGTCCATACCTAGTTTTTACCCCTTCTGATGGGTCTCCTAAGATCAGCTCCCTAGGATGACTAGAAGAAAATTTCCAATCTCTAGGCAGATGTTCCTGAGGTTCCACTCTAGTCTCTATGGTAATGGTTTCTACTCCCCTTATAACCTCAACTTCTTCTTCTTCATGATTAGATTCAGAGGTCCTATTGGATTCATCAAATACCACATAGGTGGACTCTTCTACGACTAGGGTTCTCTTATTAAATATTCTATAGGCTTTACCTACAGATGAGTAGCCTAGGAAAACCCCTTCATCAGATTTAGGATCGAACTTTCCTAAGGGTGACTTGCCATTGATTAGGATGAAACAATTGCAACCGAAAACGTGTAAGTGTGAAAGATTGGGTGTCCTACCCTTAAGCAACTCATAGGGTGTCTTATTAAGTTTGGATCTAACATTTACCCTATTTAACACATAGCACGCAGTATTCACTGCTTCTGCCCAAAAATATCTCAGAAGAGTGTATTCAGCTAACATAGCCCTAGCAGCTTCAACTAAATTTCTATTCTTTCTTTCTGCTATTCCATTTTGCTGAGGAGTTCTAAGAGCAGAGAAATTATGTTTTATTCCAACATCTTTACAAAATGATTCAAATTTATCATTCTCAAACTACCCACCGTGATCACTATGAATTGTTGAAATTACACATCCTAATTTCCTTTGAATCCAAGTGGAAAAAATTCTAAACTCTTCAAATGACTCACTCTTATGAGCTAGGAATTTCACCCAAGTAAACCTAGAGTAGTCATCTACTATTACAAACCCATACAACTTCCCTCCTAGGCTGGTTGTACTAACAGGTCCGAACAAGTCCATGTGGAGAGTTTCTACTGGCCTAGTGGTGTTTATATCTTTGATTGCATGAAAAGAAGATTTAACTTATTTTTCGAATTGGCAAGCATCACAGAGATGATCCTTAGTAATGTCTAACTTTGGTATTCCTCTAACTAAGTCTTTCTGAGTGATGTTCCTAAGTATTTTCATACTAGCATGGCATAGTCTCCTATGCCATAACCAAGAGTCATCCGCTATTATTTTTAGACACAATGAGTTTGAGATTTCAATGCAGTTTAAATCTAACATGTAAACATTATTTATGCGTTTTCCTTCTAACACAAGTGTATCATTTAAGCTAATCATGCATTTATTAGAAAGAAATTTTATGTCAAAGCCCTTGTCACATAGTTGACTTATACTTAAGAGATTATGCTTTAAACTGTCAACTAAAAGTACGTTCTCAATAATTAAATTCTTAGAGTTTCTAATGATACCTCAGCCCACCACTTTCCTGGTGGAGTTGTCTCCCAAAGTTACCTTGCCTCCTGACCTGGCCTCCAGTGTCACGAACTGCTTCATGTCTCCAGTCATGTGTCTCGAGCAGCCACTGTCCAGATACCACATGCTCTCACTAGGTCTTTTGTGAGAGCATCCCTATAATGTCAATCACAGATTAGCTTTGGGAACCCAAGTGAGTTTAGGTTCCACCCCATGCTTATATGAATGAAATGTATGCATGTTATGCTGTGATGAATGCGATTTAGGTCTCCACACTAGATGTGTCCTATAGTGAATTGTGCACGTGCGGGTTATGTGACCTAGTATGCCACAAGAATAACATCTAACACCTGGAAATGGGTTCACTAATCTACGAGGGTGGTAATGCCTATTTCTGGGTTTGGATGATGCATGCCGTGCTGGTTTTGAATGAGATGATTCACATGGTGGAGGCTGAAAAAACTCAACAAACCTGGGTGGTTTTTTATTATTTTCGAATGCATGAAGTTTTTCATTTAAAAATTTGTTCTCTTGATTAAGACTTGCATATTCGAATCTCAATGTATGCTCACTACTACTAAGTTCCCCTGCTAGTTCTTCTAGTTCCTTAAATGCATTCTCTAATTCAACATGTGATTATTTCAAGGTATCGTGTGCAGTGGTTAACTCAATATGCTTCTTGTTTAATGCATCGTATTCATCAAGCAAAGACATATGATCTTTATCCAAGTTAGAAAAATTCTTTACTACACTAGCATGCTCCTTTTGTAAAGTACTAAACTCAGTATTAAGACTAACATGTTTTTTCTTCAACTTTCTATACGAGTCATGGATTTTTTCAGAAATAACAAGCAGTTCATCGTAAGACAGTTGACATACCTCATCTTGATCTGATTGATCAAGATTATTATTAGTCAGAAGACACAGATTCGTTACCTCCTCCTCTGCTTCTTCTTCTGATGATTCTGAGGCAGAGTCGGCCCAAAACGCTTTTTAAGTCTTAAATTTGCCCTTCTTGAACTTTGATCTTTCCTCACCCTTCTCCTTGGTTTGATGAGTCTTGATGTTGGGGCAATCAGCTCGGAGATAACTGGGTTTTCCTGCACTCAAAGCAAATTATCTCAGATGAAACTTTAGTATGCTTTGAGCTTTTACCTTTATTCCAATTGCTTTGATGACGGCGCTACTTTCTTTTCAGAAAATTTTTGAACTGACGAGTGATCAAGGCGATGTCGTCATCTTCCTCCGCTACTGAGCTATCACTTTCAGAATTGTTTGCTTTTAAAGCCACCGCTCGCTCCTTCTTCTTTTCACCTGCATCACTTTATCGTTGACTTACTCCTTGCTCGTAGGCAATGAGTGACCCAAGCAAATTATCAATAGAATAAACATTCAGGTCTTTTGACTCAGTTATTGCAGTGATTTTAGCATCATATGAGCTAGGCAAACATCATAGTATTTTGTTTACTTTTTCCGAGTTAGACAACTCTCTTCCTAAAGCATGCAGAGATGTTATAATCTGGGTGAATCGAGTGTACATGTCAGATATAGTTTCATTAGGTTTCATGCGAAATAGTTCGTAATCATGTAGCAGTATGTTCAACCTAGATTATTTGACCTCACTAGTTCCTTCGTACGTGATACACAGTTTGTCCCAAATTTGCTTACCAGTAGTACAAGTTGATACTCGCATATAGTCTTCTGATTTTAATGTGAAAAGAAATAATTTAGACATTTAGCATTTAACTGTGCAAGTTCTCTATCCTCAATGCTCCATTCATTAAATGATAGTTCAGTTTTAATTCCATTCAACATACGAAATGGTGCAGAATAACCTTCTTGGACTAACATCCACATGTGATAGTCTAGAAATTGTAAAAATGTAGACATGCATATTTTCCAAAAATCAAACGGTTTATTGTCAAATAAAGGTGGGCGAGTTATAGAATAACCCTCCGCAGTGTTACGGTTACCAAATTGAGTCATGGATCTTACGTTTCTAGGTTTTCTAAAACACTATTTTGAAACCCCTCTCTGATACCACTTGAAAGTACGAGATGCGCCAAGAGGGGGGGGTGAATTGATATTTTAAAAAAATTCAACCCTACACAAGAGTTCTAATTTTTTTTGTATTTTTAAAAGATAACTCAACGAATAACGTGCAGAAGTAAGTACAACATTCACAACGATGATATTGATAATTCATTTGTAAATTTCACAACAAAAGATTTAAATCGTGATTTTTCACCAAGCTATTTAATGTACTAATTAAGAGCATGAAAAGTAAAGTACGGTAAACAGGAAAAAACACACCAGAGATTTTTATAGTGGTTCGATCACTTGACCTACATCCACTCCTCGGAGTCCTCTACTCTGGGATTTGCACTAGTAAAAGTTGACTCTCCTTTTGCCCCCACAGCAAGGCGGAGAAGCCTTTACAATACTCACTTTCACCTCCCTCGGTGCGGCGGAATACCAAATGCTATGTCACCCTCCTGGTGACAGCAGCGAACCTTCTCCTTTTTCTCCCTCCTGGAGATGGCAGAGTACCTTGGCGATGTCGATCTTGAAGTGACTCTTCCCTCGAGAACTTTCCCGAGACTCCCCAAAGCCACAAGAGGAGCAAAGCATGCAGCTAGCTTGGAGCCACCGTGAGATCCCCTCACACTACTTCTCCCTCACGCTCAAGCTCACCTTCACCTTCCTCTCTCAAGCCTTGGATCTCTCCAAAAAAACTTCTCTCGAATGAATCCCCTTCTTTCCTCAAAGCCTCTCACAATAAGAGGATAGATCAACAACCCTCTAGAAAAAATTTTAAGTTGTTTTTATATCAAGCTTTAGAAAATCCTAAATGTTTCAACTTTTGCATTTCTGTTCGTACAATACGATCTATAATCATACAGTACGATCAGTTCAATTCCAGCTCCATCCAGTATGAGTACAGACGAACAGTTATCGAAGTTTATGCAAATCGTACTGTACGATATGTATATCGTACAGGACAATACTGTTGATTCGTGATGTTCGTACAGGACGATCTGTGGGACGATCCCTGGGATAAAAGAATTCGTCTCTGCCGGTCGTCCAGCATTCCTTTAGTCGTATAGTATGATTAGTGTGTTTCGAGATATCGTCCTGTACGATACGAATATCGTCCAGGATGAATAGAACAAAAATTCTTAGTTTCGTCTGGTACGATCGATGGGATGAATGAAATCATCTCTGTCGGTTGTCCAGCACTCCAGTAGTCGTACAGTACGATTAGTTCATTTTAGGATATCGTCCTGTACGATATGATATCATCGAGGATGAACAGAACAAAAAACCTTGGTTTCGTTTGGTATGATTGATGGGATGATTGAAATAATCTCTGTTAGTCGTACGGTATGATATATGATCGTACAGTACGATCGACTTTTAAATTAGAAACCAACGTTTATTTCCAGATTATGGAGATAATTTTGGTAAGTATTATTTAATCGTACAGTACGATCAATTCAGGAAAACAAAATTAGGAACTTACCAAACCTATTCTGGCGGCTAGGGTTTCTCAATTGTATATTATCGTACAGTACGGTAGATATCATACAATATGATCAATTTATCAATTTAATCATCTGAAAATTAGCCGTTAGCCTAAGTATTAATAATTAATCATATAATATGATATTAAATCGTACAGTACGATATTCTTAAAAAAAATTTTAAACATTTAAAACAATTCTCCCCCTGTGTGTGTGCATGGTTGCTCCTTTCACATGCATGCTTCTGTGGCAGACTCAAGAAAGAAAAAAATAAAGAAATAAAAATTACATACTTTTTAACATCCTATTCTACCTGGTTTGAGTCTCCAGTAACCTTAAGCAGTGTGCATCTGACCTAAAATGTTAGTGCTCATATACAAGGATTAAGCATTTGTAATCTAAAGGAAGTCAATATGGATTCAGTAAGTATTAGTTGTCACCATCAAAATTAAGTGCTTAGGATCCTGGATTTCAACATCTACTAGCAGCTTTAACTAAAAGATTTTGAAAATCTAAGAATACTATTCTTCTTAAGGAAATTTTAATCGCTAAATATTCCATATCATAAACCACTTTGAAGCCAAATAACTTTAAGAGAGATCTCCTTTTCTTCATCTTAACTGACTTCCCAAAGATAATAGAAGATTTAAGCACATTAATATTCTCACCAGTCCATCTACAATAATCTCCAACAATTTTCTTTACTTTCTTCAAGCTTTTAAGGTTGGCCTCAGAAAAAATCATTATATCATCAGCATACATTAAGTGCGATATTAAAGGAGCATTGGAGCTACCCTCAGACCCATATTTTTCCCTCTATGAGCAAAAGCATCCGTCAATAACTGGGAGCACATAATGAAGAGGTAAGGAGATAAAGGACAACCTAGTCTAAACCCACTTCTAGCTTAAATCCAATCTGAGTGACCACCATTCACCATAATAAAAAATTTTGGCATCTTCATACACTCCATAATAAGATTAGAGATTTTACTTGGAAACCAAAAACCATCAAGCACTTGATTGAGGGTGGACCAACTCATACTATCGTATGCTTGTTCCATATCAATTTTAATAGCCATGAACGCCTTCTTAGATTTAGAATATCTGAATTTGTTAAAAAGTTCTTGTGCAAGTAAAATCTCCGACATGGATTGGCCTTTAACATAGGCATATTGAACTTCAAAAATTATGATAGGGAATAAAAGTGACATCCTATTCAAAAGAATTTTAGCCACAATTTTGTAAATAGATTTATAAAGGCTAATAGGATAATAATTAGAAGGAGTCAATGGATTATTCACCTTAGGAATCAAAACCACATTCATTTCTTTCCACTCAGAACATAAATGGCCCGAAATGAATAATGAATTAATAGCCAACCAAACAACATTTTTGATAATCTGCCAATAAGCTTTAAGAAAGGAGTAGGTAATGCCATCGTTACGTGGAGACTTATTCGACTCCAAATTCTTGATCACATGCTCCAGCTCATCGATGGAGAAATCCTTCTCAAGTAACTTTATATCATCATCTCCTAATTTGACATGAGAGGATAACCACAAATTTTGAAGACATCTGCACTCTCTCCATTTATCTTTGAAGTGGTTAAAGAAGATTCTATCAATTTTCACTTGGTCTTCAATCAGTTCCCCATCTTTGTTTTTGATTGGATTAATCCAATCGGCATTCTTCCTTGATGAAGCATAGGCATGAAAGAATTTTGAGTTTAAATCACCTTCCTTCATCCATTGAACTTTTGCTCATTTCCTCCACCAAGTACAAAGCCAGCCAAGAGTGGAATTGAGCTTATTCACCTTGGATTTCAAAAGAAGTAACTTCTGATCTGAGAGTTCACCACTACTCAATTCTTTAACTTGCAAATCAAGAATTCCATTTTTGAGAACTTCCTTCAAGTGAAAGAAACTCTTGTGCTTTGCCTTACTCTAAAAGAATAGAGCTTTTAAAGCTCTTTTACATTTAACATTAAAAGAATCCTCATAGCCTCCCCTTATAGGTTTCTTCCAAGAATGAAAAACAATAGCATAGGATGCAGGAAACGTAGCCCAAACATCTTCAAACATAATTGTTCGGTTCCTGCTATAGCCTTTAGAAGAAATATTCAGCAAAATGGGACAGTGGTCAGAAGCTATCCTAGCCAAATGCCTAATAACTACCATATTAATTGTCTTCAAGGCAGCAAAGATAAGTAAGCAACGATCGAACCTTTCAAAGATCCGAGCTCCTCTAACTTTATTGTTGCACCATGTATATTAAGGACTTAAATACTAATCAAGTTTAACACTTAAAAATTCATCTTAAAAAAATATTAAAACATAAGGAGCCAAAAGATAGAAGCCAAGGAAATTAAAAGATAAAAGAAATGCTTTATTTTAAAATGAACTTGCATCATTTCACAGGAATAGAATCCAGGTTATTATTGGGGGATCCTGGCCACCTTTATTTTCCTCTAGACCATTATTTGTAGTTAAGTGGCATTGCCACATGACCTTTATTCTTAAGTTACTTTGATTTTGTTTTAAAAGCTTTCTTTAAATTACTTATATATTATAAATCATCTAATTTTATAGGTTTGTTTCTTGTATATTCCATTTTAGCTTGGATCCTATTAGGCTCTTAAGGACAAAAAAAATCTTCTACTCATAATTAAACAAAAGAAATTAAGATTAGATAAAAAGATAAACATTTATAAGAAGTAAGCCAAAGCATGTCTGGAGTATAGATTCGTTCATATATTTCTTCTCTCCATGCTAGGCACCTCCCTACCTATGGGTAGTAAAAAGACACCTTGCTTATAAGGGTGCAGTTCTGTCTCAGGGGATGATGCGTTCTTTAAGAGAAAATCTATTTTTTGGCTTATTTTAAAATTAAAAAATATATTTTTTGCATTAAGAGCTAATTGTCATACATTGCATTATAAATAAATAAAATTTAATTAAAATTTAATTACATCAAGAATAATCATACCCCTCATAAATAAAGGGGCCACTTAAAATCTTCTCTAGATGTAGATCCAAAATTCTAAAAATTTAAATAACACCCTACCTATCTTTCATGAGATTGGATTCATGGTTTTCATAGTACTTAAGTGGTTTAGCTGGCTTTCAAATCTAGGCCAATGTAAGTCCAAAGTGTATTAGAATAGGTTTAGGTTTCTACTATGTAGTGATTATAACATAGATTTAGGCCCGAGGTGGACTTAAAATCATAAGTCCTTACTATCAAAAATATAATTAAAATCTATATTAAAATATCAACTTAAACATAAAATTCTTCTTCTCTAAAACTTAAATCCCTACTAAAATAGATTGGGACATTTCTAAATTATTTCAGAATCACAAAATGCCACCTACTTTTCATTCTTTGGCCTTCAGAAAGAAATGCTCAAGTTTGAACAAATTCCATTTGGAAATTCTATCATATTTTTCTTACTTCAATCCTAAAAAATCTTAGAAAATATCCACAACTATTTTAATCATGACTAATTATAGGGAATTCCTCTTTCCTACACAAATAAACATAAAGGCTTGCTTTTATGGGAGGCAAAAGTCCCTAAAGTAAAATAATTTTCATCATATTTAGTTCCTAAATAAAATGAAGTAAAATTTTCATTTAGGAAAATCAAAGCGTAAAATTTAATGTTTTTCAAAATATTATTATTGACATATTCATAATCCATAGTAAAAAGTGATATTTTCCTCCTACTACTTGATATGTCATTTCTTATTAAAATTTTGATATGAAATTAGTGAAGATGTATCTATGTTATTGTTGTTCAATATGCAAATGAACATAATTTTAATCCTCTTGGATTATATGTAGTTCTTTGTAATAATTCGATTATAAAAATTATAATGAAAATTACTTTTTTTTTTATTTGAATCCGAATAATATATTTTTTTTATGTCATGAGATATTATGTTATCTACAATGCTGTATTTGATTAGAGAAACTGAAAAGCATAAAAGTCTTACCCAATCTTCCCAAACTAAAATAGCATCAAATAATTTTTGGCAACTCCATTGGGGATTTGACTATCTCTCCATCTTCACTGGTGGTTGATATTTTGTTATGTCGATAGTATACTTGCCTTTGATGTAAGTTGAAACTACTCCTAGTCCATTGGTTATCTCACTCATTTCTTCTTTGGGTAAACATTAACAACATTAAAAGAAAAAGGAGACAAGAAGTAAGTAAGAGAGGTGAGAGAGGTAAGAAAGAATGAGCTATGCTAAAGAAAACATATAAGCAAAGCAAAGCAAATTCTTTTGAGCATTCATATTATGAATTTTATGAACCTTATGTTGTGTCAAAATTTGCTGCGTTGGGATTTAAAATTTGATAAGTTGAAAAAAAGTTTAATAAAAAAGAAAGAAGGAAAATCAAAATCTCTTCCAAAAGAAGATCCAACATCTCATTGTTACATGATATGTTAAACTCTCTTATAACTTAACAAATTCAATGAGATTTCCAAAATCAAACTCATAAGTAATTTTAGACAGTCATTTCAAATGAACAAATTCAAGCTATCTTTTAAATTATAGATAAAGAAAATGGCTGGAAAATTAATCTTCTCACTTAACAAGGATTTAAATTTTTTAGATATTAAGTCTGGTAATAAAATCTAATTTGGGATGGTCTTCCAAACCTTTAAGTTGTAAATTGATGGGAAGAAAATGGTAGATTTGCCTATTGAAGTGAAGTAAGATATCCCCTTGGTAGAGGTTATTTTAGGGACTCGGCTGACTCCCCTTTCCCCAAAAGTGTGGGTATTATCACCCCAACACCCATTACACCTTCCACTAATGGAGGTGAGAGGTTGAAGTATGTTGAAGTAATTTAGAAGTCATCCAAGTCTAAATCTAGGTCAACTTCTTCTATCTTTTTTACTAGCAAGAATCAAAAGAGAAATTATCTTCAAAGAGTAAGAAATGAAGTTGTTAAAGATAAGAAGATTATTGAATTAAAGGCCATGACAAAAGTCATACCTGAGGTTGATGAAGAATTATTTATTTCTTACACCTCCCCTCTCCTTAGGGGAAGTCATTTCCATCCTCTTTCCACTTCCATGGGAGAGGAGAGCGTGAGAAGGATAGCACATTATCCACCATGCTTAGTAGTCTAGAGTGCAAAGAAGTCCCATGGAGAGAAGTGAGCTCAATAAAAGAGGATACTAAAGAATATTATCCACACATTACTGGCCAAGAAGGTAAAATCCAAGAAGAATATCTCAGGGATTTTTTTCCCAAAAATCAGTAAAAGAAATCGTAAAGGAAGAAAGATCAGAGGTAAAGGTGTTGACTTTTCAGACTCCTAGAGTAAGTAGAACATTTATTAGGTAGCCTATTATGTTATTCTTGATAGATAGTTATCACTGGGTCCCCTTATAACCATCCACTAAATTTGAGTAGAAATTCCAGGTTGGATCTGATCAAAGATACCACCAAAGTGGCAAGCCACCTATCTATCCAGTGAAATCCCCTAGGCTTGCCTCCATCATAGATATAACAACAAGCCATGATAAATGAGTCGAAGCAAAGGGAAAGTGGCCTATGTCTTCTCATAATAAGCATACTTAAGTAAAATTTATCGAAAGTATTAGTAAACAATCACCTTTGATAGTTTATAATGCCCCTATTCAAATATTTGGTCCATCCACTTTATTAGATAATGTGGAGTTACATATGTATAACACAACTATATCCAATCACATGTCCTAGAGTGATGTTTTGCTTTCTCCTAGAAGCTGGGAGTCAAATGGAAGCGAGGTTTTGGATGTAATCAATTAGCATTTGGGCTTCATCCATTTGGGTTTTTGATATTATGAAGTAGGTGATAATTCACAATATGGGAGTCATATTTATCTAGTCTCTAGCTTTAGGGATGACAAATGTTCTCAGAACGTGATGGATAACCCTAGCATTTTGACTTAGAGTGTGGACCAAGGGTTGGAGGTAGTTGTGGGCAGCATTTCCTAGTAGGAGGTTCACAACACTCCAATCAAAATTGAATCTAGAGGCCGTGGCAAGGGGTCCATTTTCATAGGTGTTTAGCTGAACATGAATTCCTATGTCATCTTTGGGGATTTTTACATTCTGACAGCACATACGGGAAGACATTACCTTAGCATTCACACTATTCCTAAGGTTTGCTAGAAACTCATAAAGGATTTCAGAATGGTAGGGATAGGCCAAGGTCAGAAGAAATTGAAGCACATTGGAATTAAAGAGGTTCATTATTGGAAAGCTAAGGGCCTGCTGATTAAGAAGCCTTGAAGGTGTTATGTCTTCTTTGTATTTTTGGTATGCAGTTTTATCAAAAGATATCAAAAAATAATCGTTAGTTGGGTCACAAGAGGAGGAAGCACCTTGGGTTTGTTGACTATATTTTCCACTGCCAGCCATTCCAAAGATTGGAATACAACAAGGGAGGATTTGAAGGGTAGTATGAAAAATTTGAATGGGCTTGGCTCTTTAAATAGATTTTTAGTGGATCGTACTATACGATCGTGAGATCATACAGGATGATCAAGTGTAAATAATTCAGCTAGACTATTAGTCAAAAAAAGTTTCTCTGATCATATTATATGATAAGACTTCATATGCTATGAACTGAGATAGGGTAATCATCTAGAGGTGTTATCCTATATAACTTTTGACCAAAACGTCATACATTAGAAAGAGGTGTTCATACCATACGATCAATAATAAATGCCATACCAAACAAAATCAATTATCTGGATTGCCATGTGTATCGTATAGTATGAATAGGTGTTTGTGTAGTATGATTATCAATCATTGATATAATCTAGATCATCCATTAAGCCAATGGCTACAATGAAGACAATTCTATATAGATCATACAGTACGATATAAGATGAAATTCTTGTTAGCAAGAAAAGACAGTGAGGTTCAGTGAAGTGGTTTGTGAGATGTTCAGGACAGTTATGAAACACTATAATAAAAAAAATCCAATAACACAAATACAACAAAAATAAATATTAAACAATAAAATAAAGTCATGAAAAATACATGATAATAAAAATAGAATGCATAAAATAAGCAAATAAAAATATAATAGAAATAAAAATAATAGAGATATAAAGTGTCAATTTCAAGCATTAATATCGATCAGACATAATCTGGCTCTTAAGGTGCTAAAGATTTCAAAAGGCAGTTGTTTTGTAAAGATATTAGCAAGTCAATTTTCAATAGCTATATGGTGTAGCTCTATATCACCTTTGGTTACGTGGTCCAAAATGAAATGGTGCCCTATTTTTATATGCTTGGTTGTGGAGTGTTAGATTGGATTCTTTGAAATATAGATAGCACTAGTGTAAAACTACTATATCCAATCACTTATCCTAGAGGTGTTAAAGCTTATATTGCTTAGAACTGAATTGTGCCTATAGGTAGTCCTAAATCAAGAATTCATTTCTTTAACCAAAGGACATGGGTTACACAACTTCCTAAGGCTATGTACTCAGCTTCAATAGTGGATCAGGCAACTGAGTTGTATTTTTTAGTAGACCAGGAGACAAAGGACTGCCCTATGAATTGATATATTCCAGAAGTATTTTTCCTATCAACTTGACATCCTATAAAAACTGAATTAGAATATCCTATGATTTTAAATGAGGTGCTATACCTAGGATACCAGATTCCTAAGTCTTGGGATCCTAAGAGATATCTTAAAATTCTCTTAATAGTAGTCAAATGGGAATCTTTTGGATCAACCTAAAATCTAGCATAAAGAAAACACGGAACAAAATATCAAGTCTGCTAGTAGTCAAGTAAAGAAGTGATCCACTTATTCCTCTATATTTATTTTGATCAATAGATTTTCCATTTTAATCCTTATCTAATTGAATAGTGGAACTCATGAGAGTGTTGATTGGCTTGGTTTTATCCATTTCATATTTCTTAATGATGTTCTTAATATATTTTGATGAATAAGGAAAGTTCTATAATCCTTCTACCATATGTGAAATCCAAGAAGTAGGTCATCTTTCCCATCATACTCATTTTAAAAACATTACTCATCATTTTTAAAAATTCATCGCACAGTTTTTCATCAGAAGATTCAAACAAAATATCATCAACATAAATTTAGACAATTAGTAGTTCATCTCATACCTTTTACAAAAATAGGGTGTTTTCTATGCTCCCCTTAATAAAGGTTCTTTCTAGTTGGAAAGTGCTTAATTTTTCATACCATGCCTTGGGTGCTTATTTCAGTCCATATATTGCCTTTTTTAATTTGAACACATGATTAGGAAATTGTGAGTTTTTAAAGCCTCGGGGTTATTCAACATACACATCTTCTTTTATTACCCCATTTAGAAAGGCACTCTTGACATCCATTTGGTACAGTTTGATGCCCCAAAAATAAGCAAAGGCTAGTAGCACCCTAATGGCTTCTAATCTTGCTACAGGGGCAAAGGACTCTTTAAATTCAACTTCTTCTATCTGGTTGTACCCCTTAGCCACTAATCTTTCTTTATTTCTCACCACTACACCAAAATATTTTTATTTTATTTTTGAAAACCCATTTAGTTCCAACCATACTCTAACCCTTAGGTCCTTCAACTAGTTCCCAAATATCATTTCTCATAAATTAATTTAACTCTTCTCACTTGGCTAGGATCTTGAATTCATTAGATAGGGCTTGCTTTATGTTGGTAAGTTTAGTCATTGAGATGAAGGCAAAGTGGTTAACTTCTTTTCTAAGTCCATGCCTTGTTCTAACCCCTTTAGATGGGTCTCCTAAGATCAGTTCTTTAGGATGACTCGAAGAATATCTCCATTCTCTAGGCAGTATATTTTTAGGTTCTACCCTTTCCTTCAGATTCACAGATTCTACTTGAATATTTTTTATTACTTCTTCTTCTTTTACCCTAGACCCTCTAGAATTATCAGATTCATCAAATACAATATGAGTAGTCTATTAGATTTTGCAACATTTAAGTAACCTAGGAACACTCCACCATCAGATTTTGGGTCAAACTTTCCAAGTTGAGACTTTTCATTATTCAGAATGAAGACTTTACATCCAAAAACATAAAGGTGAAAGCGGTTGGGTGTTCTACCCATAAGGATTTTTAGGGTATCTTATTTAGCTTGAATCTAACATTAACCCTATTCAGAATATAATAGGCTGTATTCACTTCTTCTACCTAGTTAGGAAATGAGTATTCAACTAACATGGCTCTAGCGACTTTTACTATGGTCCTATTCTTCCTTTAAACTACCCGTTTTGCTGAGGGGTCCTAGGAGCTAAAAAAAATATGATTTATCCCTTGCTCCTTATAGTAAGTTTCAAATTTTTCATTCTCAAGTTCCCACCGTGGTCTCAATAAGTGGTTAAAATTTTACAACCTAGCTTTCTTTGAATCCAAGTGGAAAAAGATCTAAACTCCTAGAATGATTCACTTTTATGCGATAGGAATCTAACCCAAGTAAACCTCAAATAATCATCAACAATCACATACACAAAGAATTTCAATCCTAGGCTTGTAGTGCTGACAGGTCCAGAGAGATCTATGTGAAGGACTTATCAGGGTTTGCTAGTGATATTGTATTTGATTGAGGGAAAGGAGGATTTGACTTATTTTCCTAATTGACATACATCACATAGGTGGTGCTTAATGAACTCTAGTTTGAGAATTCCTCTCATTAAGTCTTTTTGGATGATTTTTTTAATGCTTTTCATGCTTACATGACATAATCTTCTTTGCCATAACTAAAATTCATCAGCTATTATTTTAAGCAAAGAGCAGTTTCAAATTTAATGCAATTAAGATCAAGCATGTGGATATTATTTATTCTCCTTTCCTGCAAAATAGTTTTGTCATTTAAGCTTTTTATGCAGCTAGTTGACAAAAATTTTATGCTAAAGCCTTTATCATAGAGCTAGCTGATGCTGAGTAGATTATGTTTCAAGCCATTTACAAGTAAAATATTTTCAATGATCAAATTTTTTGAATTGCCAATTATACCTGAGCCCACCACTATCCTCATGGTGTTATCTTTAAGTGTCACCTTCCCTCCTGCCCTAGCCTCCAGAGAAATGAATTGATTTGGATCTCCATTCATGTGCCTTGAATATTCACTATCAAGGTACCACATGCTCTTGCGAGGCCTTTTGTGAGAGTACCCCTACAAAATGATCAGAGGTTAGATTTGGGAACCTAAAGAAGTTTGGGTTCTTCCTTATAGAATTTGGGATAAAATGCTTGCATGACTTGTTATGAATTATACAATTTTGTCTCTACACCAAATGTGTTTTATGGTGGATGGTGCAAGTGTGGGAGATATGTGCTAGCATGTCACAAGAAAAATAACTAACACCAGGAAAATGGTTAATTAATCTATGTGTGTGATGGTACCTTTTCCTATGTTAGAATGATACATACTGTGGTGATGGATTATGTAACTGTGCAAGTGTAGGTGATATTTTATTTTCTTTAAAAGCATTTAACTTGGTTTGTTAAAATTGGTTTGCACTATCAAGAATTAAATTTTCAATTTTTAATACATGCTCCCTATTATTAGCATCATCTAAAGATGCCTTTATTTTCGTAAATAAAATTTTTAAGTCAATATGGGATGCTTTTAAGCAATTATACTTATCAATTAATTCAAAATGCTTCTTGTTTAAGATATCAAATTCATCTAACAAAGCCATGTGATTGCTATCCAGAGTGGCATGATCTTTCGTTAAGTATTCATGCTCTTTCTATAGAATTGAAAAGTTAGATTTAAGGTGGGCATCTAATTTTTTAAGCTTCTTATATATAGAACAAATTTTTTTAGAAATTTTAACTAATTGATCAAACGTAAGCTCATATACCTCCTCTTGATTAAAATGATTAAGATAATCATCTGCCAAAAAGTATATGTTCATTACCTCCTCTTTTGCTTCAGTTTTAGAAGAGTCTGATGTTCAGTCTGCCTAGAAAGCTTTTCGAGTCCTTCGCTTGCCCTTTTTGAATTTAGGCTTTTCTTCACCTTTCTTCTTGCTTGGGTGAGCTTTAAGAGTTGAGCAATCAGACTTTAGGTGCCCTAGCTTCCTGCATTTAAAACATATAACATCAGAGGAATTTTTAGAATTTTTATTATTTTTATCTTTATTCCATTGTTGATGAGGCTTTTGCTTTTTCTTTAAAAAGCTTTTGAATTTTCTAGTTATCAATGTAATATCATCATTTTCTGATCCAGAAGTGTCACTATCAGAATCATTAGCCTTTAACACCATAGTTTTATCTTTCTTCTTTTCACCTGCATTAAGCTGCCTTTGACTCACTCCTTACTCTTAGGCAATGAGTGACCCATGTAAGTAATGATAGTGATTTTTGCATCATAGGAAGAAGGTAAATAATGAAGAATTTTGTTAACTTTTTCATAATTGGTAAGCTCTCTTCCTAAGGTATACAGGGAAGTAACAATCTGAGTAAACCTAGTATACATTTCAGAAATAGATTTATTAGGTTTCATGCAAAAAAGTTCATAATAATGTATAACAATATTTAACCTAGATTGTTTCACTTCTTTTGTTCCTTCATAAGAAATGCAGAGTTCGTCCCAAATCTCTTTACCAGTTAAACAAGTAAAAATATGCATATAATCTTTAGAGTTCAAAGCACAAAAAATAGTTTAAATATTTGGCATTCAGTTGGGCTAAATCTCTATCATCAGTACTCCATTCAGAAAAAGATATTTCAGTTTTAACACCATTCACCAATCTAAAGGGTGAAGAATATCATTCTTGAACTAACATAAACATGTTTATAATCAATTGATTATAAAAGGCTGGATATGAAAATTTTCCAAAAATCAAAAGGAATATTATCAAATAATGGTGGTCGTGTAATTGAATCTCCATTCGTAGTATTACGATTACCAAAATAAGGCATGGATTTTTTTTTAAAATTTTTTTAAAACTTAATTTATAAATCCTACTCTGATACCACTTGAAACTTTGTGAGGGTTGTTAAACCCTAAAGAACTAATCCCGAGGCTAACCTAGAGGTGGTGAATTTGTTATTTTAAAAATTCTTTAACAAACCAAATATTAAAATCCTCTTAATGTAGCAGTAGATCAGTTTCATAATAACAAAAATTTTAGAGATTTCCAACACAGAAAAATTCACAAAAAAATGCAAAAATTAAATGTGGAAAAGTAAATAGAAAGAACACACCATATTTATAGTGGTTCAGTCAACTTGACCTATGTCCACTCCCTAGAAATCACATTTATAGGTATTGCACTAAAAATAGTGTCTCTTCTTTTGCCCCAATAATAAGGTGGAGAAGCCCTTACAGAATCTTTCAATTGAACTAGTGAGGCAGAGTACCTTGAATATTTTTACTCCCTCTAGGAGTAGGCAGAGAACGTGGAAATCCTTTTACTTTCTCCTAGAGAAGACAGAGAACCTTGGAATCCTTTTAATCCCTTTTGGAATAAGTAGAGAACCTTGGAATACTTTTACTCCCTCATGGAGTGGGCATAGATCTGAGATTTGATACTGATGAAAGCCTCCCCTAGAGCCACAAAATAACTAGACAAGCAGCTTGAAAAAGATGGTGGAAACCTTACTTGGAGCAACCTTTGTGAATCCCTCACAACTCCCCCTCACAAGGATCATGCTCTCCCAAGCTCTCTTTCTTAATTTTCTAAGCTCTCTTTTAGATAAATTCAGTAGCAAAAGATTATCTCAAGAGAAAATATAATTACTTAAATAGTGGGTTCAAAAAATCATAAATTTAAAGAAATCTATTTTCTATTCGTACAGTATGATACCCATATCATACTGTACAATCAGTTAATTTAGAATCGTCTTGTAAGTTCATGCAAATGAATAGTTTAATATTTAAACATTTCATACAGTATGATAAAGACATCATATTATAAGAACTATAGAAATTCCTTCTATTCATTTGGGATAATCCTTGGGATGGCCAACTTCATACACTATCGATCATCGAGCACTGTGGATATCGTACATTATGATCAGTACAAAAATCATGGATTTTATTTAGTATGATCTCTTGGATGACCAATGTCAATTATTGGTAATCATATAATATAAACTATATCATACCATATGATCAATCACAATAATTATCCATGATTTGATTACCTAATATCGTGTGGTTAATTTTGAAAGATTTTAATTAAGGCGTACAGTATTATCCAAATTATACAGCATGATCCGCATATTTAGAATGGTTTTTAACCTCTGATGGTTAGGGTTTTGACAGATTATACCATATGAATTAAAACCATATAGTATGATACACATATCGTACAGTATGAATCTGAATTCATATAATAAAACTTACTTAAAAAGAAAAACTCTCCCAAAAATATTTTTCTCTCTCCCCTCTGTCTGTGCAAGGTTACTCAACAATGATATCCACCCTGTTACATGATATAACTCAAGAAAGGAAAAATAAAAAATAAATTGAAAATACAGACTATAATCCTAGTCTACCTAGTCTTGAGCTGATCAGAATTGCAAGTGAACGGTGAACTGAATTCCTGAAATATTAGTACACACAACAAAAAATAAAATATCATAGAAATAATAAAAACTAGTAACATACATAATAATATTTGTTATCATCAAAATCATAGTTCATAAATTAGGTTTATAATACTTCAACCTAGCTTGACCCAAGTCACACCAAAGTAGACCCAAGTCGTACATGCTTTGGTTGACCTAAGCTTATTCTAGCAATTGGGCTACCTACAGCCAGACTGAGCTCATGGATGAGTTCTCTTGATCCCTAGTGATCTTTCCAGCTCACCCTGACCTAGCTAGTGGCCGATGATGGCCATAGCAAATGGGAGAAGCTTCTGGTGGTCCCCTTTACCTCGAGCCTTATCCGAGGCTGCCTAGTGGTTAAACCCATTAGCTTTGGATTCACGAACCTCTATGAGGATGTCTCCTCCTAGCTGGAAGACATTTGGCCATCCACTAACACCATCCCAACCATCAATGGTTACGGGAGCAAATTGAATAGGGCTCCATCATCCAAACATCCCCTTTATAATCTATATTTTTGAAAAGCCTCCCCCGAGCTCTCTGAGTATTCTCCTCTCATTCCCCAGCTTCCTAGCCCTCTCTGGCTAGTGGTTTGAGCTAGCTCTCATGAAATTTGATAATGTCTCGCTCATACTCCTACTTTTAGTGATCCTCTGACCAATATACCTGAAGGAGAAGTGTTTTCCATCTCCCCTTGAAGCTTCTCGATAGAATAACCCGTCCATTGGGGATTTCTTGGTAAGATCCTCTTCCTGAGCTCCTAGCTAGGTAGTGCTGGTCAAGTGTGAAAGAAACCATCAACTCGTTGGAATCTAACCATTGGATTGATAGTTTGTGGTGCCTTGATCCTTTCCATAAAGTTTGGTGTGAATTCACTGGCAAGATCACTCGGATCATGCTGGAGAAACTCAATGGCTTCAAGAAAAATGGGAGGTTGAAGACATAATTGTGACCATTAATCTTGATCAATGGCCCGTATTTGATCCCGTAGTTTTGAAGCTCTTTAATCACATGCATCCGATCGATAATCTAACTATTAAGATTAACACTACGGTAATATAGTCAGCGCCAATGTTTGGCTGCCCAATCAGAGTGCGGTTGTGTGTCAAAGCATTGTAGACAACATAATTCCAGGTTTAAAAATTCTAGAAATTATAGAAAACTTTGAAAATTAATATCTCCTCACATAATTGGTTAATTTAGGTGATCTTAAGCTCATTGGAAAGGTCTTGAGGAGACCTATCAAAGCTCTATGGTCTATGGCTACAATTTTGTATGAAACTTAGTAAATTTTAATAATTTTCCTAGGGCTATATTAGGCATTTCTCTTAAGATTGAACTCCCCATTACTTGAGACTTTGGTGCATTAAATTTGGGCATGTCCCTGACATTTCCAAATTTTATCCACATTGTTTGAATTGTTTAAGGGCGCAGTTTAGCCAATTTGAGATCAAGGGTCATCTTTTGGCCATTGACTTCAAATTGGTCTAATGACCTTTCCAATGGGATTTATGATTTGAGCTTTGGGGTGTTAATTATGCTTAGGATAATGAGTTTAGAGACACTGATTGTACCCTGTCCCTTGCCCTAGGTAGTGACTTAGGAAGTTTCTAATGTAACCATGGTTACCTTAGGTGGTTTGGTTAGCCACCTTAGAAACCTCCATTTGTGTCCAAATTTAGTGGGACTAGACCTTAAGATCAGGTGATCTCATGGTCCAAAATTCACTGGATTTGGTGCCCATTTGGTCCACCAACTAGGAACCCCAAAATCCCTTCCTAAATTTAGCCTAGAACCTTAATTAATTCACTATTAATTCATATTAAATCCTAAAAATTTAGGTAAACCTTATAATTACTCATAATTAAATCATTAAGCAATAAAATATAAGAACCCTATGAGATAACCTTTAATCAAACCTTAATTTATTTTCTAAGGAAAATTGATAATTAATTTACTTAATTAAAATATTTAAAAATTCCAAAAAAATCCATAAATACTTGGAAACATCCTCTTAGGTCATTCCTGACCTTTGGGGCTGATTCCAAGATGTTTGGGATAGATTTAGATCAAAATATAAAAATTTCCTTAATTAGGCAATTTTAGAAAATTCAAAAATACCTTAACTTCGAAAAATCAACAATAATTCCAGAAAAATCCAATTTAATCAAAGTCAAAGCCATTCAACTCTAATAAAAATTTAGTATTTCTTAATAATGTTAAACCTCTAAAATTAAGTCAAAGTTAAAAAGTCAACTTCCTAGTCAATTGTAGTTTAAAATTAGGTCAAAAGTTTGAAGAATCATAACTTAATATAGAAAATTTTTAATCATCTTAAGCTATAGTATTTAGTAAAAATACTCAAGGAGGACTAAGGTGGCAAACTTTTTTAAAATACTTTAGAAATCACTTTAACTTTAAAAGTCAACTTTTTGACCCTTTTAATAATGTATTTAAATAATTCCAATAATTCCAAACACTCAATAATAGGTTAAAATTTCAAAAAATTATTACTTGATTAATAAAGTCAGTCAACCAACACTTTAATACACAACAAACACTCCAAATATGAAGTTTTTAGGACGGACTGCCCTGAGCTATGGGGCTTAGTGTCCTGAGGATGCCTAACTCCTCGAGCCCACTATAACAACGGCACGAATGAATTCAATGTAGTGTAAAATCTTAAAATTAAGTGACTCTTAATTAGTTAACTAACCTAAAATCCTTAATCAAGCCACATCAACCTAGTTTATAGGCGGGACTACCTTAAGCTACTGGCTAAGTATCCTAAGGAGCCGTGGTTCCTCGAGCCCACTACGACAATGCTACGAATTGGTTAACGAAAAATATAAGGGTTCGACTCTTAATTATTTTAATTACTACAAGTGCTTCAGCTGCTTAGCCCCAAATAAATAAGAGCATGGCCAAGGGTATTTTACTTTTTACTCCACATATATATAAACTGCTTAGGATTGATTTGATTTTATATGCTTAGGATAACCCTGCAGGAGAGTCTAAATTTTTTAGTTTTCAATTAGTGTAATTTGTTTAAAGTTAAGAGTTATGAAAGTTGGACATTTCAGTCAGGGTATAAGTATTCAAAATTAGATTCAAAAGAGGAAAAGATACCCTTCAGGGCGACAATCATTTTCCATTTAGAAGACCAAGTTTGGTTTATTTCACTACCTAAAGTTAAAAGAGTAACCTCCTCTTTAGAGAAAGAGTTCTCTTTCTCATTTGGGTATCCAGAGACGATGAATCCAAGGAGCCTAAAGAAGAGGAGGATATGAAGTTAAAGACAAAGAGTATCCACTTAAATTTAACTTGCCTCGATTCTAAGATTAGAATCCCAGTTTGTTGTTAATGGTGCTTGGCCACTTTTAATTCATGTAACTTTTGGGGTTTAATAAATAGGCAGTAAGCTATGGAGATTTATTTAATTATTTTGATTGATTTACTTTACTCGCATATAGGATTGCTTATTTTTTTTAGTTTTTTTGGTGATTTGTATGCTATTTTTGTTTTAGCCTGGATAAGCGATGGTTCGTGAGGGAACATGAAAACCTTTTCTACTTAAATTTAAATAAAGTTTTTAAGATAATATAGAAACTCTAATAAATTAAAAATTAAGCCCGGGACTGTTGGGAGTCAGCATAAGCATATTTTACCTTCTCTTCCTTGTTAGGCACCTCCCTACCTATGAGTTTTTGCAGACCACCTGGGCTTTGAGGGTGCAAATTTGTCAAGGGGATATTGTGTAATCTCTAGGAAAAATATTTTTAAGGTTTTTTTTTAATTATTACAAGCTATTTCATGTATTTAATCAAGATGATCAGCATGCATTACATTAGAAACAAAGTTAAGAGTGTCTAAAATTTTAATTGCATTTATTTTAAGCATTCTCACCCAGTATAAGTTTTCCCACCAATTAGGATCCGCTCAAGACCTCTGTCCCAATTCTCCAAAACTTTAATTACATCATCCCTGCCATACTTTCATAAAAGTGACCAGACTTATGGATATTAAAGCGACTAGGTGATTAGCTGGCTCCCCAATCTAGGTCAGGGTAAGTCTAGGTTCTGCACTACATTAGTTACATTTGGGCTATAGTGGTGCAGTGCCCAATTAAATTTAAAATTTGAGGCAGATTTTGAATTATAAGACCCCAACCTCCAAGACTATAATTCCAATTTTTTAATAAATTATTTAACTCAAATTAAAGATTTTCTCGATCTAAAATTCAATGCCCAACATTTATATTAGGATGGGACACTTCTGAATTATTTCAGAATCTCAAAGTGTCTCCTACCTCTCCTCCATTGACTCTAGAAATATGTGTTCAAAGTTCGATCCACTCCTTGTTGAAACTCCAAATTCACCACCATTAATATCACTCATGGAAAATCTCTAAATGGAATTTATGTCCTTTTTTAATGAAGAGTATTCATAGGGAATTTAGCCTCCCTATGATGTAATTAACTATGAGGTCTTGTGCTCGTAAGAGATCTAGGACCCACATAAACTTTTTAAAAATCAATTTTCAAAATTTAATTAATTTTATTTGGGAAAATCAAAATCATCGATGATCATTATCCTTATATTTGAATAAATTTATAATAAATGGTATTTTCTTCCTTTAGGGAGATATGTCATTTGTTGATAAAATATCAAAAATGAAATTAATGATAATTTATATAGATTATCATAGTTGATAATTTTTCTAGATTATCGTAGCTAGATATTTGATCGAACTTCACTTTGACCCTTCAGGGCCATATGTAGTTCTTCCCTAAATTTGGTTATGATATTTGAGATGGAATTTGTAATTCTAAATCTGAACCCCATTTTGAAATCTTATTTCTACCTTTCGAGATGGTATACCTTTTCGGATGGGATGTTCAATTTTAGAATTAAAATTCAATGCCAATTTCAAATTCCCAAAGAAAATGATGCTTTTGAAAACCCTTTTCAACCCAAATAGCAGTCAAATTAAGTAGTGATCCTATAATTCTTCTATACCTCATTTGATCAACTAATTTTCTATCTAAATCCTTATCTAATTTGATGGTTAAGATCATTGGTGTATTTATGCTTTTAAAACCATTTATATCAAAATTTTTAAATATATCCTTAATACATTTAGTTTGATAAAGGATAGTATAATCCACTCTCTGCTTTATAGTAAAACTAAAAAAATAGCTCAGCTCTCCCATCATACTCATTTCAAATTCCACCTTATGCTTGGGAACCCAAGTGAGTTTGGGTTCTACCTTATGCTTCCACAAATGAATATTATGTATGTTATGCTATGGTTGCACTTTGGACCTCCAAACTAGGTATATTCTATAGCGTAAAGTGCACGGACATGTTATGTGCCCCACAAAATGAGTTAACTAACATATGCAGAGGTAGTGCTTCTTTTTAAGAATGTGTGATGCATGTCGTCTTTGGCTGTGGCATTGTATGTATAGGCTCGTGTGTGTCCAATTGAAGTGCACTCCATTTATTAAGAAAGTATTCATTTTCACTTTTCCTAACTCCTAGTTCAACTAATATTTCATGCTATTTGTTATTTAATACTACTGTAAGTGACTTTAGTTCATACAAGAGTAACCTATTGAAGTGCACTCCATTTTTTGATTTGATTGAAAAAAATAGTTTTGAAAAGTATGTTTAATTTTCTTTGGGAAATGTTAAATTTCTGTAATTGGAATATTTGAAATTGAACACTTATTATGAATGATATATCACCTCGAAAGGTGAACATATCGTTCCCTAATAGGTTCAGATTATAAATATTTGAATTTATCTGATTATCATAGTCAAACTTAAGGAGAAACAACATATGATCTCAAAAGATCAAAATGATGTTTAATCAACTGTTTGACTATGCTAATCTGAATATGATCATTAATTTCATAATCATAACTATGATTATAATTGACATATCTATCTGAAGAAAGAAGATATCAATTATTATTAGTTTGAATATGAAAATAACGATCGCCAATTTTTGTTTTGATTTCCCAAAGAGAATCAATTAAAGGTTTTGAAAACTTGATTTTGAAATCTGGCCTGGGTTTCTAAATCTCCTACGAGCGCAAGCCCTCGTAGTTAATTACATCGTAGGAAACCAAAAAATTTCCTATGAATACTCTCGATTAAAATAGCGATACGAATTTCATTTAAGAATTCAAAGATTGATATCAAAGGAGGTTAAGGACTGGGATTTTTAATAGGGAATGGTTCAAGATTGAACACTTATTTCTGGAGTCAAAGGAAGAAGGGTATGAGGTGTTTTGAGATTCTGAATCACTTCAGAAACACCTCAAACTATCCTAAGTGTTGGGCTTGAATTTGATTAAAAGATATTTTAATTTGAATGATCAATTTTATTAGGAAGTGGGAATTAGATTTCCGGAAAATTGAGGTCTTAAGATTGAACATTTGCCTCAGAACCTAAGTCTAAAATGGGTACTGAGAATCAGTGACCCGGATCCTAGCTAATGCAATGCAATCTGGACTTACCCCGGCCTAGATTGGGGAGCCAGCTAAACCACCTAAACGCTTTTAAAATCATGAGTCAAAGTCTTTAAATGTAGAGTGGTTAAGGACATTGATTAAGATTAGTTTAAAGAATTGGGGTCGACATCTAGAGCAAATCCTAATTGACCTCTTAACATATGTTGGGTTAAATGCTTAAGCTAGAAATGCAATTAAAGATCTAGACTCAATTTTTAATTTGTTACTAATGCAATGCATGCTAGTTGACTCGATGAAATGCTTAAATCAAAATATAGCAGTTTTAAAATCAGGCTTAAAAATAGGTTTTATCCTAGAGATTGTACAACATCCCCTTGGACAGAACTGCACCCTAATAGGTCAGGTGGTCTGCCAGAACCCGCAGGCGGGGAGGTGCCTAACAAGGTAGAGAAAAGTTTAATATGATGCATAAAAAACTCCCGGCGAGTCCGGGCTTACTTCTTAAAAGCGTTAGAGTTTCTATCTGAGCTTAAATATTTTAATTTTTGTTTAAGTAGAAAAAAGTTTATGACCGTACCCTCACGAGCCTCCGATCGGGTTCCAGGCTAAATCAAAATCGACATGCAATAGCGCCAAATAAACTACTAAAAGTATGCGGGTCCTTAATCGCAATCAACATCAAGTAGTCAAATCAACATTTAATTAAATTAATTAAATAAATTCTCAAACTGAAAGTCCATAGGCAAGTGCCCTTAATAATACAACCCAGGGTCTGCAGTAAAGTAAAGTGGCCGGGTACCACTGACTACAACCCGGATTCTACTCCTAAGACTCAAGTGACTTTGAGATTTGAGATTCTTCTCATTCTTCACTTCTTCATCTCCTTAGAACTCCTTGGATCGTCGGGTCTGGATATCCAAATGAAAAGAAACTCCCCCTGAATAGGGGTGTTATCTTTTCTCTTTGGATACTTGAATTTCATCCTAATTTGGATCTCCAAATGGATAGGAACTCTCCCCTAAGGGATGTTCCTTCCTCTTTGGATTCCAAATTGGATGTTTAAGTATCTCAATCTCAAATCACTTTAAACATTACAACTCAATTTAAATCAAATTACATCAAATTAAAATTAAAAATCTAGACTTAACAACCTACAGGGTTATCCTAATAATCAGTAGTTTATATTTGACATCCCAAGCAGTTATATATTTGAAATTAAAATGCTCAAACCAGCCACACTTGGCCATGCTCTTTTTGGTTTAAAGGGGGACTTAAGCATGCTTAGCACCTGTGCAATTTAATAATTATGATTTTTGCCCCCTTTAATTTATGCCCTATATGAGCATGGCCACCTACATAAGATTAAATTAGTACAAATCGTTCCTAAACTAAGGGTAGATCTAACGTACAATTAATCAACTCAGAGTGCAGTAAATAAATAAACAATCACATCAACATCAATTACTTAAATCTAGCAACCAGCATGCAATGAAAACCACGGAAAACCCGGCACACGCAAGTAGCAGAAAAGTAAACACCGGCCTAACTTAAGACTAAAGTTTGTTATCCTAGAAAACCATCTAAAGTGTGTGAGGTAGGCTGTGTGGCTTTGATATGTCCTAAATAGGATGATTTGATTGAAGTTGTTTAAAGTTATAGTTGGTTGAAGGCTTAAGGGAAGATTTAATTTGAATTTAAATATTAGTGACTTGAAATTGATTTTTAAATTTGATTTTACTTGTTTGTTGGATATCACCTTTGTTTCACACCGAGGCCGTGAAGTTTATTTCACCTTCCTTGGGGCTAATTTAATAGCTTCGTAGGCCTGGGTTACCTAGTGGTACCCGATATAATTAAATGATTTGAGTTTGATTAAGGTTTAAAGGTTGATTAATTTTAATTAGAATTAGTTGGTTGCTGGTTTTAATGTTGATTTAAGATTTTCTGGAATTTTGAATGATTTATTGAATTTTGGAATTTTCTGGATTTTTTTTTAATCATTTAATTAAGGGGTTAAAAATTGACTTTTTGATTTAAAGGGTTTTCTGGAAAGTTAATATTTTATTAAAATACTAGACCTTAATACAATCAGTTAGACAGTAAGTATGCTGAAATTGGATTTTTCTAGATTTTATTATGAAGGTTTAAAGTTTTGACTTAAATTTGAACTAAGTTTGACCAAAAGTTGACTTTTTCAAAATTAATTGATTTCTGGAAACTTAACATTTTTAATAAATATTAGAGCTTAATATGAATTGTATGCCTTTGAGTTTGCTCAATTTGGAGTTCATTTGAATTAGTTATGAATTTTTGAAATTTTGACTATTTATTGAATTTTCAAAATTGTTTAATTAGAGATCCTTTTTGTGATTTGGATCCAAATGATCTCCAAACTCCTTGAAATCAACTCCAAAGGTCAGGAATGACCTAAGGAGTGATTTCCAAGTGTTTGGAAATTTTTTGGAATTTTTAATTATTTTTAATTAATTAAATTAATTAAATTTCAGATTTCAATTAAACTTAAATTAAACTCAATTTTAAAACCCAGTCAAGGGGCTTTTATTTTTCATTGATTAAGGGTTTGATTCTAGTCAGTTTGAGGGGTTAATTGTAATTTTTGGATTTAATCTTGATTTATTATAATTTTTGGAAGGTTTTAAGGCTTAATTAAGGTTTAAACTTGATTAGGTTAATTAGGGGGCTTAATGATCTCAAAAGTCAGTGGGAAATTTTCCTAGGGCTGAGGGTGTCACTATGTTCAAATGGTTTGAGTTTCAAATCAATTGGAATTGAATCCTAATTATTAGAATTTTTCTAAGTTTTCTAAATGAGTCCTTAATTGTTGTCCTTAATGATACTATGTTAATTGGGTTCAAATCAAGGTTTTACTAACCCTCAATATAACATATGCATGATAAATATACATATAAACACAATCAATCCTATGTCTAAGAGAGCCTTAAACTAAGTGGTGTGTGCATGTCCTTAAACATTCATAGATTAATACTTAATTAAATGTGAACAATAACTAGATTAGTGAATGATTAGAGCATAACCATTCACTAACACTCCCACAAAATTTCTATTCAAATATGTTGATCTATGTTTAAAATTCCAAAGTAGATCTCTCAGCCTAATGGATTTAAATATATAAATATTATTTCAAAATAATTTTAAAGTATATGCTTGACTTATATATAAAGCTATATAAAAACATAGGTTTTGAATCTAAAATATTTAAGATATAACTAAGGTAAATTCAATAGCTAAATGAGAGATCTACTGATCTATTAAGGTCATTTGAAAATAAGTTTTTAATTTTCAAAATAATTGGCTTAATATTTAATTAGATATTAATTAAATATTAAAATAATTAAGTAATTAAAATAAGTTATAATTAATCAAGTTTTGATCTCTGAATTTGATTTCAAATTAAAGTGCTTAATTTGCTGAAAATTTTGATATATTACACTTAATTTTCTGATTTAAAATGAATTTCTTATGAATTTTTGAAGTTTAAACCAATTAAAATGGATTTTTAAATAATTTCAAATTAATTAATGGTTAAAAATAATTTGAAAATTAATTAATTTAAATCTTGAGAATTTTCTGGAATTTCAAAATTATTAATATATATATATACTAATTTTTAAAAATATTTAAATTGTTAATTATTAATTAATATTAATTAATAATTAAATATTTAATTAATGGAAACATAAGATATAGCTTAAATTAATTTAATTTCAAAATTAACATAATTTAAAAGAAAAATAATTAATTAATTATTTAATATTAATTAATTAAATCATTGAAAGTTAATTGATTATTTATTAAAATATTTAAAATCATTAAAATAATATTAAATAAATCAACATTAATTGAGATTTTAAAATCATTTAATATTTAACTAAAATTATAAAATATTTAATATTAAATAATTCAATTATTAATTAAGATTATGAATCATTTAATATTAAAAAAAGTATTTAATATAAATTAAAACATTAAATAACTTAATATTAATTAAAATTTTAAAGTTCATTAATGTTAATTAATATTATAAAGTATTTAATATAAATAAAAAAGAAATAAATAAATTAATTATTAATTAAAGTTGTGAGTTATTTAAAATAATTAATGTTTAATAATTAATATTTAATAATTAATATTTAAGTAAAATATTTAATATTTTCAAAGTTAATTATTAATTTATAATAATTAATATTTAAGATTAATATAGTTTTAAAATACAATTATAAAATTAGATTAATAATGATTTTTAAATTAAGAAGATTTAATTTTAATTTTTTTTTTTTTAAAAAAAATTCACTGATTCCTTTTTAAATAATTCAAAATAAAATTTTAAATATTTGAAAAATATTTGAAATTATATTAATTAGATAACAATTAAATGTTAATGAATTTAAATTGTTTAATATATTTAAATAAAATATCTTAAATAAAATTTACTTATAAAATAAAATATTTTAAATATAGTATTTAAATATTTAAAGTATTTAAAAAAAAATTTAGTAAAATATTTAAATTGATATACATAATTAATGTTATTTAAATATTTAAAGATTAAAAGTTTTTAAAATTAATTAATTAATTATATATATATATATATATAATGAAAATAATTTTTAATCTTAAACTAAAAATTTTAGAATTTTAAATTATATATATATATAGAATTATAAATTTTTTTTTTAAGAAATTTAAATTTAAAATAATTTTAAATTAATTTTTAATTAATAAAAATAAAAATTAAAAAAAAAAACTTAGGATGCCACGTGTCGGCATCTAAAAGGCGGGTCAAAGTCGCATGGCGGCTGAGTGGGACAGGTGGCGGGGTCTGATTCGCGAGCTCAGAACCGCGGCGGCGCCTGACTTTTAGAGCCACTTAACCACGTCAGCGCGAGTAACGAGCCGTCGGATCAAACCGTGGAGGGAACCAACGGCTGAGATTGAATCTCGCAGTTTGATCTCGCGGAGAGCGAACAGACGGCGAGCATTCGATCCCGCAATTCGAATTCAAGGGTCTAGATGGCGTCGAACGGGATTCAGGGCGCGGGATCTGATCCACTTTCGAACGAACGCGCAGAAGGACCAAATCCGAACCGTTGGTCGTAAGATCAACGGTTCAAATTTGCCGTAACACAAGGGTTACGTAAACTTAGCCCTAATGTGTTTTTGAGCTCGTTTGTTCGACCCGATGAACCAAATACAATGAAATTTTAAACTTAGATTCAAGAGGTGAACATAAATCGTGTGGAAGCTTTGGTTTAGCTTAAAATGAACTTAATCAAAAGTTATTTGATCCTAAGCTAAGTGACCTAGGGCTAGAGTTTTTAGGAATTTTTACCGTTGGATTTACGAGAGAATGGATTGGTTGCACTTGTGGACTGTCCACGCTCACTTTGCTAGTTGAAATCCCAGCTCAAAACGTCCTGGATCGTCTTCTATAGGACTTAGACGTAATAAGCCTTAGTTCGCCAGGATCTGCTCGCCGGTGAGCTTTGACCGGTGGGGCTTTATTCAGGAAAGCTGGGAAAACTCCTGGAGGACTCAATGGAATAGGGGCTTGGGTTAGAGAAGCTGAGGATTAGTGAGAGAGTGATAAAGATAGAATGAGAGCTCAAAATAGGGTATTGCCCTATTCAAACATTCTCAGATCAATTGAATGGCTAGGATGGCTTTGTCTCTATTCCTTGATGTTTGACAGCTGGCTAGGAGTTGTTAGGGGCAGGGGAATCAAGGACATCAAAGGACATCCCATGTGTAAAGGGATTGTCCTTGGCTAAACAACTTGGGACCACTTGAGCTACTTAAGCTCTAATTTAAGGCTTAATCTCAGCTTAAGAGCCTTCCAGAAAGTCTTAAAGATTGCTGAAATGGTTTGGGTTAACATTGATTAGCTTAAGGAGTTGATTTGACCAATCTCAAGAGACTTGTTGACTAGTTTGACTGGTCAACAGTCAACTTAATTGCCTAGGTGGCATGGAGGAGTCTTCAATGCTGATTGGATAAATTGGAAGAGATTTAATGTTGTGTATTTGAAGTTTGAATGGATTAGAGATGTGTATGTGATTAAGGGTTTGACCATGGGTTGAAGTTTGACCAAGTCATGTTCAATGTGATTGGACTTAAGATGGGTTTAAAAATATTTAAGGCATTGATTGATATAGGTTTGAAGATTTGAAAGGCTTCAGATGAATGTTTAAAAGAATTTGACCCAAATGGGTTACATTTGATTGAACTTGGACTCAGTTGACCAAGTCAACTGTTGACTAGGTCAAGGGTCCAATCAGGTCTAAATCATTAAAGGATATGGCCAGGGGAGTTTGACAGGGTTTTGAATACATTTGGGGTGTGATTTGAAGTAGGGAAGCTTAAGGATTGAACTGGTCAACCTAAGTTGACTTGGTCAACCAGGTTGACCCAGGGTCAAGATTTGGACTGAGTCAATTTCAAATGGTATTTGAAGTCTAATAGGAGTGGTTTGAGGGTTTAAATAGGTCACTTGGGGCAAATCACCTATTTAGGCCTTTAATGGGCTTAATGGGTCAACTGGGTTGACTTGGTCAACCAAGTTGACCTAGGGTCAGGGATTTGGTCCAACCAGTTCAGAATGACATTCTGAGTCTGCTGGTGGTAGTCTCAAGGTCTGAAGAGGTCATTTGGTCAAAATGACCTATTTGGGCCCTTAATGGCCCTTTTAGGTCAACCCTGGTTGACTTGGTCAACCAGGTGGGTCCAGGGTCTGGAAATGGGTTCAACAGATTTGAAATGACATTTGGAGACCAATGGAGGTGGTCCCAAGGTCAGAGGAGGTCATTTGGTCAGAATGACCTGTTTTGACCCTAAAGGGGCCTTCTAGGTCAACTTGGTTGACTTGGTCAATCAGGTTGACCCAGGGGCTGGTTCTGAATCCAATGGGTTTGGTTTGACATTTGAAACTTGCTGGAAGTGACTGCATTTGATTTGGAGGTCATTTGATCAAAGTGACTATTCACACCCCATAGGGGCATTTTAGTCATTTTGACCCCTGGTCAACTAGGGGTCGAATTGAGTCCAACAAAATACAATTTAATGCTCAATGGGTCGTAATCAAGGGTCTGGAGGTGATTGGAGGCTTTGGAGAAAGCTCCAGGGTCAAAATCCACTGGGTGGTAGGTCCAGTGGCATAGACTGTAAATATTTGAAGGTTTTACAGCCTTTGCATTTCAATTCAATTTCTGGGGTTAGAGATCTCATAATGAGCTCAAATTTGGAGGGTTACCTCTAGGGACATGTCACATCAGTGTGGAACTGATAGATCTTGAATTAGAGGTCATTTGATAGGGTTTTGAAATGTTCAAAGATTTGCTGGAAAAGGCTTTTAGGACTTAGACCTTTAACCTTGGATTTGAATCTGGAAATCTGGTTTTGAATTGGATTTTGAGCTTGAATGATATGATTTGAATTAAGTTTAGATTGAATTGAAGCTTGGATTGATTTAGAGGAATCCTAAGGTTTAGAATAGGTCCTAGGGTCCAAATCAGCTTAAGGAAATCCTAGGGTCTAGAGTAGATCATATGATCTAGAATCAGGTAGAATCCTAGGGTCTAGAATAGATCCTAGGGTCTGAAGTCTAAGAGAATCCTAGGGTCTAAGAGAATCATATGATCTAGAGTCAGGTAGAATCCTAGGGTCTATAATAGATCCTGGGGTCTAAAGTCTAGGAGAATCCTAGAATCTAGATTTGTCTTAAATTGTATTGATCTGGGGTCAGGATTGATTTGAATTTGGATTGATCTTAAAGTCTGGATTGATCTAAGATCAGATTGATCCTAGGGTTAAGATTGATCCTAAGGATTGGAAAGATCCTAAGGTCTGGATTGGTCCTACTGAGCTCATACAAAAATGAGGTCAACAAGGCTCGTGTGTGTCCAATTGAAGTGCACTCCATTTATTAAGAAAGTATTCATTTTCACTTTTCCTAACTCCTAGTTCAACTAATATTTCATGCTCTTTGTTATTTAATTCTACTGTAAGTGACTTTAGTTCATTGAATGCTTTTTTTAAATCAAGATGCACATCTTTAAAGAAATTAAGTGATTTTGTTATCTTAATATGCTTCTTATGTAAATCATTAAACTTTCTAATAAAAATGGAAGTAATGAGAGAGCCCAATAAACTATTAATAAATATACATTAAAGTCTTTGGATTCATAGATTGTAACAACTTTAGCATCAAAACTATCAAGTAAGTAACACAATATCATATTAACCTTTTTCAAAATTAGTGGTTCCCTTCTTAAAGCTTGCAATGATGTCGCTATTTTCATAAACCTAGTGTACAGGTCTGATTAGAGTTTGCAAGGTTTTATGTGAAGAAGTGTTTATTCAAGCAATAATCAATTTAATCGAGATTATTTGACCTTATTTATACCTTCATAAGTAATGCATAGTCTATCCTAGATATCCTTACTAGTAGTGCAAGCAGAAATACGCATATAATCCTCAAATTTTAAGTATAGAAAAAGTAATGTGCATATTTCACACTTAGTTTAGCAAGATCCCAATCCTCTAAAGTCCATTCAGTAAATGGTATTTCATTTTTAACACCATTAACAATGCGAAAAGGAGTAGAATATCTATTTTATTATATGCCACAGTCTAAAGTCAATCAATTATAAAAATTTAGACATACAAAATTTTCAAAAATCAAATGAGATATTATAAAATAATGGTGGATGAGTTATAGAATAACAATCAATAATATTTCTATTCCCAAAGTGTGCCATGGATCTTTCCTCAAGGTTTTTAAACCACTAATTTTGAGAACCACTTTGACACCAATTGAAAGTTCAATTTATGGTTGTTAAACTACTTGAACTATGATGAAACACTAGGATAAGGGTGAATTAGTGTTTTAAAGTTTTCCTTTTTCAAAATTCTCCTTTTAGAAAATTTTAAACTAAATTAACAATCATAAAATTTAAACTTAGGTTTTTAATTTGGATGCAAAAAATAAACATTTATAGTTTTTTATTTTGATTTTATGGAAAAAGAAATTTTTTCTTTCTTTTCAGATTTTATATTTTTTTCTTTACTAATGAAAGCTAGAACAAGAATAATCATAAAGTTTTTGTATCACATGAATATCAATTTTCAGGACATATTTTCATAAGTAAAGTGAAGAAATTAAAATATTGAAATTAAAAATTTTATAATAATTCTGTCAACTTGACCTATGTCCATTTCTTGGAGTCCTCCTCTCTAGGTATTACACTGAAACTCTTTAGTGTGACTCCTTTTACCATGACAACAAAGTGAAGAAGCCCTCACAAAAATCACTTTCACCTTTCTCGGTGCGGTGGAGTAGTCGAATCCTTTTCATATTGCATGGTGTGACAGAGTAGCCGAACTTCTTTCACCTTCCTCGGTACTGTGGAGTAGCTTGTAAACTTTTGACATGAAGAGGTTCTTGCTGATGTTTCCCTCAAGAAAATTTTTGACTCAAAGTGGAAGAAGATGGATGTTGGCCAGAGTAACCATGTTTAGAATCTCTCTCACCCTCCATTGATCCGACAAGACTGTTCTCCCTCTCACAACTACACTTCTTTCTCTCCTTAACTCAATACCCTCTCTTTAAACCCTTGCTTACAGAAGAGACTCACCCCTTGACTAGCAAAGTCTATTAAATGAAATAAGAGGTATTTAAATAGTAGGATCCAAGAAAACCCAAATTTTTAATTTAATTATCACTTTTCATACAATATGGTCTAGATCATACAATATGATTAATTCAGATATCCTTATGTAGTACTGTATGATGAATAGTTTATAGGACGATTAGTTTTTTTTTAAAATTGCAAATAGCATTAGAAAAAAGAGAAGCCTATTACAAACTACTAAAAGAAAGAAATTCTATCACATTCCTCCTTTAACAAGAAAATAAAAGGAGGAATATTATTAGAAGTAGCATCATCCCAAAAAAAAAATACTAAACAAAGCAAGGTTAGCACACAAATCAGCTAACTTCTTAGAACCCCTAGTTGAAAATTGAAATAAGACTTGCTTAAAACCCATCAAAAACAACAATTCCTTCAAATAAAATTCATCATTCTTCCAATTAGCTTTATTCAAAGAGCATTTAAGTAACTTGATAATATTAAAATTATCACCTTCAATAATAATTCCTTTGTCTTTAAACCTCTAAGCATGCAAAACTTCCTTCAAAGAATGAATAGCCAATAACTCCAATTGAGCTATATCCATTGCAAGAGCTGAAATCGAAAGCCATCAGGAATCTACCTTCATGATCTCTAAAAACTCCACCAATTCCTACTTTAATTGACCTTAACAATGATGCATCAATGTTAACTTTGATCCATTTGGGAGGAGGAGGGTGCCAAAAATTGAAAAATATCTTTGAAGGCTGATTAACACCACAGTTTTTTGAATTGGTATTTATTTGAAATGAATTCGTTGCAAAAGAAACAACATTTGTAGGTATACAAACTGAACTATCTTCAATACCTACATGCTTAACTTTGTTCCTACTCTTCCATGAAAAGAAAACTGAGGTATAATATATATTTGTAATATAAGGATTAACATTAGATAACCTCTCCAAATAATGAACACATTCAACTAATAAAGAGAAGAATGGAACTCAAAATCCCCATTTATTTAGAAAGTTTATAACTTGATAACCTTCAAACATTCAACTGCAATATGATCCAAATTTTTTATTCAAATATAACCTCTCAGAAAAACATTATAATCCAAGAATCTTCTTTGCAAAAGAAACCCATTTGTTAGAAAATCATTTCTAATTAAACGCCATCAAAATACTTCAACACGAGGATTTAGCTTCAATTTTTCATCCAACTCCAGTAGTTATCTTCCACTTGTTCTTCCAATGCAGCATCAGTTGCCAATGCAACGATAGATTTCCCAAAACTTTTCAAAATTAGGTCAAGTTGATCGGACAATGAATCAGGAAAAATTTGAACATGTTGAATAAGATTAACCAACTGCTCTCCAGAAATATTATATAGTTGAGAAAATTCTTAGTTTCCTTCTAAAATAAGACTATCAATTGAATTCCCAACATCATTCAAATTTGTTATAAATGTTGGCCATCTATCAATTCTTCTATCAAGAATCCATACTTCCTACAATATATTAATATATGAACATGTAGAATCTCACCATCGTACAATTGGATGAAGAAACTTCACACCATTAATAAGAATTTTCCACATAGCAAAACTTTTGCTTTTTACATCAGAATTCTAAATATCTTTACCAAATTTAGCAATCAGATTTCTAGTAAGAAGTGACTTTGACATGAGAATCAAATTCCAAGCAAATTTGGCACGCAAAAGTCCCACTTTCAATATAATTGAATGAAGTCCACATCTCCTACTATTTTTTGACCAACAGAGAACATCCCATACATTGTAATGAAGGACTTGTTTACCATTTTATTTGTGCCAAATAGAATTTATGCACATTTTATCAAAATCATTTAATATTTCCATAGGAACTAATGAATGAGTTGATAAAAATATAAGAAAAGAAAGAAAAGATGATTTAAGAAGAATAAATCTTCCTACTAAAGAAATAAATCTTCCTGCTAAAGAAATAAATTTGTTTCCCCCGGTATTCAATCTATTTAAAACTTTCTCCATCAAATTCTTAAAATCTAAAGCACATAATCTTCTCAAGGCAATCTCGACACCAAGGTAACTCATTTCATTCCCAACCTTTAAACCCAAACATCGACAAATAATTTTTCTCTTCTTCAAAATATATTTACCAAACAAGATATAGGGCTTTTGATAGTAAACAATTTGTCCAGACCATTTGCAATAATCCTTTAGAATTTTATTCACCTTTTTGGCGCTTCTTGTATTTTCTTTAGAAAAAATAAGAATATCATCTGCATATAGCAAATGAGATATTGTTTGTGCATTTGGAGAAATTTTGATACCAATTCTCTTTTCTCTTTGAAGAAATGCATTTGATAAAAGTTGTGAACACATAATAAATAAGTAGGGAGACAATGGGCAACCTTATCTAAAACCGTTACTTGCTTCAATCCAATTTGAATTATTACCCTTAATCAAGATAGAAAACCTTGGATCAACAACACATTCTAACAAATGATTTGGGAATTTAATTGGAAAACTGAAATAATCCAACACTTGTGTTAATGTTGATCAGCTTATATTCTCGTAATCTTGTTCCATATCAATTTTAATAGCCAAAAGTCCACTATTAGCCTTAGAAAATCCCATGTGATTTGTAGTTTCCCAAATGCTTAATCACTTAAACAAGTTCATCCTTAGAAAATTCAAATTCCAAAAACAATCTATCACAATCTTCAAGAACATGAGATGGCCATCCATAAAGAATGCAATTCCTATCCCTCCATTTGTTCTAAAAGAAATTAAAAAAAAATTCCTTTCCATACTTTTTTGATCTTCAACAACCATACCATTATTTTCTTTGATTTGATGAATCCAAATCCCATTTCTTGTAGAACTAACAAAAGCTTGGAAAAACATTGAATTTGTATCTTCTTCTTCCATCCATTTTACTTTCGCACTTTGCCTCCACCAAGAATTTAACCGAGCTAGGGTAACATTCAACTCATTAACTTTTGTTCTAAGCAAAAATAATTTGTCTTCAGAAAGAGCACCAGCAACTGGTCCCTCCATTTGTAATTCGAAAGTTTCCTTTTTAAGGTTCTCCTTCAACATCCCTAAATCTTGAAGTTTACCTTTACTCCAATAGAATAAAGCTTTCAAAGTTTTTCTAAATTTTTAGTTCAGAATTTGAGAAGCATCACCAACAACAAATTTATTCAATGATTTAAAAATGATACCCGAAGAAGTCTGATATGAAGCCCAAACATCTTTAAATCTAATAGTCCTTTTTCTACTAATAATAGAATGGAAGAGATTCAAAATAATTGGACAATGGTCTGAATCAACTCTAGCTAAACGCCAAACAAAGGAAAGATAAACAACATTAATAGCATTTGAATTTAATAAACATCTATTCAATCTTTCCATGATACGAGCTCTTCCACCTTTGTTGTTACACCAAGTTTATTTCAGCCCAATCACACCAATTTTGTGATAATCATTATTATTCATAAACATATCTATTTCCTGAGGCCCTTGAGAAAATACAAATTTCTTAACTCCTCTTTTATCATCTTGAAACAAAATATAATTCAAATCCCCTCCAACAATCAAAGGAACTTCACTAGAAGAAAATAATTCTTGGTTATCCCACAAAAACCTCCTTTATAAATAGTATTACTTCCATAAATAGTAAAATAATCCAATCTCCTTTATTTTTAACATTTAGTTTACCAATGATAAATTGAGAAGAGGCTTTAATAAAGGAAAAATATGAAATGTTAGATCTCCATAAAAAAAAATTCCACCTGATAACCTTTCAGAGGGAAAACAGAAGAAATCCAAAAAATACTAATGAATCTATTGAATTCTATTATATTAATGAAGAAATTTTTGTTTCCACTATCCCAACAAAAAAAAAATCACGATCTTTTACAAACTCCATCAAGTAAAGAGAGGCTACCTTATTTTTAGGTACTCTACAATTCTAGAAAGCAATTGAAGTCATTACAAATTTAAAGGGGACAAAGTCCCACCCATTTCTTTTTTAAACATACCAAATTTCTTATTATGAGGAAGGATTGAAAGCAGGCCTAATGACTTCAGTTCATTATGAAGTTTAAATTTATTAGGACCCAAACTACCATCCAAAACACCTTTAGTAGAAGAAACACAATGATCTTTTATTTTATCACCTTTTATACTAGTAACATTATCACTTTCAAAAATATAAGAATTTACAAGAATCTTTTTACGAAACTTCCTCATCAACAATCCCATTTAAAGCTTCAATCTTGTTAACAATAATAGGGATTACAAATGAAACAGGAAAAGAATTGATACAAGAATCCAACTAAATGGAAGAATCCTTCAGATTGTCATTCACACTTTTCCTTGCATCTAATGCATCAGCTTTATAAAGTGTAGAAACAACATTTAAATTAGCAATTATAATTTTTTTAGGTACAGATTGTTCTAAGACAAAAACTCCATCTAGTGTCGTAACTTCATCTAAAATCACAACTCCAATTAATGCAGCAACTGCATCTGATACAGCCACTCCATCGAAACTAGCAATTTCATCTAACGCTTCAACCCCACAAACTTCAATTGGAACATGAGAACTAGAATTTTTGGTTGAATGTTTAGTATGTTCAAATCTATTAGAAATAGTATAACCACCTTCAAAATTGATAAAAGATTTATTTATCGCCAAACTTTTCTGAAAACCACTTTTAATAAACTTGCCTAATAAAGGTTTTTTTTTTCTTTCATAGTTAACATGAATCCAAGGTCCATATGAAGCATTACTTCTAACTTCAGCATTGTGAGGAAGTTCATAACTGAAATCAACAGGTTCAGAATAATCCATAACAGAAGCATCTTTATTGGCATTAGAATTATTAGTCAAGCAATCATCAAATTTGTGACCAATCCTTCCATAATTAAAACAGAATAAAGAGATTTTTTCATATTCAAAATTTTGGAAGAAATGGCTTATCAAACCTTCCACCCATACTCCCAAAAGTGGCTTACTAACAAGTTTAATATGAAAACAAATTCTTGCATATTCTCTTCTAACCCATTAAAACATGTTACCATCAATAAAAAAAGGTATACCAACTTTAGAAGCAACTCTTGTAATTTTTTTTTTCATCCCAGCATTGTAATGATAATTATGGCATTCTAATCCATACCGGAGCTATCAAACTCTTTAGTGATGTCGGAGAAAAATTAGGAGTCCATTTATCCATACTTATGATATGGTCACTCACATACCAAGGTCATCCTGTTAGCATAGCTTCCATAGCTTCAAAATATTGAAAAGAGCACAAAAACTAGCCTAAACAAAGAATAGTAAGATGAAACTTACCAAATTGAGTCCATTATTGACATAATTTAGAATAGATAAATTAGAAAGGAATGTTTTTACCGAGCACTTTAATAACAATAGCATTTTGAAGCTTTTGAGTATTTTCCATCTCATTTGCATCATGAAGTTTAATAGCATTTCCTCCTTCTATTAGAACATAATCTAAATAAAAAAAAATACCCACTTTAATATTGGAACATTTATCCAAACAGTAGAAAAACCATTCTTCAAATTAGGCTCAAAAAGAGGCACAACTATAATGTTAACATTTATTTTATGCAGACTTATAGATCCTATTAATCCTTTAACAGAAACTTTATTAGGATTATTAATATTAATCATCCCCAATGACTCCGAAGAAGAAGTTCTAGTATTAGCTTCTAAATTAGTAGTTGTAACTGAGTTTGAGTTTAATATTCCAAATCTATTTACAAAAATCTTTCTTTCTAAAGAAGAAGAAGCCTCATAGTGTTAGCCCCATTACAACCATCTTTTTTAAGATTAAAACCTACAACGAGTTTCAGACTTTTTATAGCAATATCATTAACTATGCCATTGCCTTTACAAAAAATTGCAATCTTACTTTTTAATACAACAGAAACATGCTCTTTAATCACCAAAGGAGCTTCATGTTTTCTTTATTTATGAGATGAAAGAGATACATCAGAAGCAGTAGAATAATGACCATCATTTGAAACATCAATAGGTTTGACATCAACTTTTGAATGAAGACTGGCCGGACCAGTAGAAACAGATGGTCGGTGACCATCTGCTGCCATAAGTGAAAAAGCTACAAAAAAGCGACAAAGAAAAAAATTGAAAAATAGGATTAGTACAGCTCAATATCTTAATAATAGTTTATTAGATGATTAGTTAAGGTTTGTTAGTAGATCATGCTATTTGAATGAACTGTAGTACAATAGGATTAGTATAGCTCAATATCAGATTGTATAGGACATACCAAAATTCATCCAAGATGCCCTTGGGAGATTCATGTGGTATGATCTTATGACCACACTAGATGAACCAAACTTCATTGAATGATTCCTCAAGTGACTCATACATTATATTATCATACAGTGTGATCTATAATTAATCAGATCCAATTGGGCTACTTAATTATTTGACCTAATTAAGAAATGATTTAAAAGATCATACAATACAAAATGATTAGTGTAGAATGAATAGTTCAAAATTTAAAATTCAAATGTTCCTATTTTAGGTAAGTTAGATTTGATGGTAGAGTTTATAGTTATAGTTAATCATCCAGTATGATGTGTGGTCATATTATATGATTTATTATATGTGATTCTAATTTTTTATTTAAATTAAATATTTTAATTAAGTTCTATTTTAATTAATCATACAATACAATTGAGATTGTATAGTATGATTAAAAAGAAAAATTGAAATCTTTATTTTCACTCCACCCATGTGTGTGTGAATTGGTCCTACGCTAACATACACCTTTTACATTGAAAGACTCATATAAATAAAAAGTATATATATACTCTTGCATAAATAAAACCTATGCTATCTAATATTGAGTCCTGATTGTCAAATGATTCTTAATGTATGCTGAACATAAAAAATTAGTACAAAGAAAATATATGAAATAATAAAATATATGAGGACCTAAATACAATCCAACAATATGGGTTGTCATCAAAATACAAGCTCGGGCTCCTGGATTGCAACAAAGTATAGATAAGATTTATTAATTTTATTATATTCAACCACTTACCTTATCTTTTCTAATGAAATATCTTATATTGGAAGAATACACTCATATCATCACCTCATTTCCCGAAGTAGATTCATTTAAATCTTCTGGAGGTTTACAACAAGGACATCTTTTATCTCTTGCTCTTTTAGTTATAGCCATGCATATATCTCTATAAGTTTTTTTTTATTAATAGAGTTGCTTCTATATTATTTGGATCCAAATGTTATTTGAATATTTCATATCCTTGGGTTGTTGATGATTTACTTGTCTTTATGATTGGGTATATTTTTAATGTAAGGATGCTTATAAAATTTCTTAATCACTATGAGTTAATTTTTTAGTAGTCAGTGAATAAAAGAAGTGTAACTTTGTTCATTCCATGCTTATTTTCTTACATCAGTCATTTATTTTGCATGTCCTTGTAGGTTTTTACTAAAGAATATTCCTATTACTTATTTCGGGATTCCCTTTCAATGGTAGAATGAATATGAGATTTTACATAAAATCAAGTTTAAAATCTTCTCATTTAATTGCATATCATTGATTTACATGTTAATGCAATAAGTTTATTAATGTTAAATATTGGTCTAAGATGCTTTGTGCTATTATGCATATTAAATGGAATCCTTTGTGGTTATATAAAATGAAGGGGGTAGTTAAATATATTGTTGAGAAATATATTTCTTGGTATGTTAGCCATGAAATTGTTACATTTTATCTTGGTGACTTGTGTGGTTTTGGCTCTTTCTTCCATATTTCTGAATGTTAATGTTATTAAATTTAAAGTGAATGTTTTTTATTAGAAAGGCTTTTGTGATTTTACTAATTTGAGGCAAATTTATGAGAATGGTTAGATTAGGTTGAACTTCAATTTCACACATCAAATTAAAAATTGTCCATAAAAATCCACTTTATAAGTATAGATATATGAAACATTTTATGAGCATTTGACATCAGATCAATCAACAACTATCTGTAAGTGTATTTTCAATTCATTTAGTAACTTCAAATGGACCAAAATATCTTGGACTCAACTTACTAATCTTGGTAAATCTACTTGCTCCTTTTATCTGACTAATTGTAAGAAAAATATAGTCTCTAACTTGACATTCAAAATTCTTATATATTAGGTCATAATATTTAATTTTCCTGCTCATGGATGCCTCTTAGCTCATTTTGATCAACTTGATTTTCTTATTAATAGAAATAAATAATCCAAAACCCATTAATTCACTTCCAGCCATTTTAGCTTGAGATAAAAGAGTTTTATATTTCTTATCATACAAGGCTTCATAAGGAGCCAAATGAATATTTCACATGAATTTATGATGATAAGATTACTCAATTAATGGGATGTAATCCTCTCCACTTCCTCCAAATTCTAGAATATAAAAATTCAATAGATCTTCTAGTACCTGAATAACACTTTGATTGTCCATCTATCTTAGGATGAAAAGTGGTACTAAATTAAACTTTGACACAAGGTCACTTCTTACTCCAAATCATGAATAGGATAGTTCTTCACATGCAACTTCAATTATCTTAAGGCATAGGCTACTACCTTCGTATATGATCCACACACAACCCATACCTTTCCAAGAGGAATCACTATAACATAAAATTCTTCAGTGCCTGTTGGAATAGTTAATATAAGAGCTAAAATTTTACCTTCTTCAACTTATGGAAACTAGCCTCACATTCTATCATACAAATAAATGACACATCCTTTTGAGTTAACTTGGCCAAACGGATTACAATATATCAAAATCCCTTGAAAAATTTCCAATAATAACCAACTATACAAAGAAAACTATGAACCTCCATTATAGACATCTACCTCAACAAATCTACCATAGCTTATACTTTTCAGGGATATACTTTATCCCATCCATGCTCACCACATGTCACAAAATATAATATAAGTGAACCAAAATTCATATTTCAAAAATTTAACATATAACCTCTAATGCCTTAGAATCTATAAGATCAACCTCAGATGGTTAGAGTGCTCCTCTTATGATCTCAAATATACTACAATATGATTGATATAATAATAGAATAATCCAAATAATACTTGAATTCTCTATGCCGCAAATCCATAAATATTGTCGGTGTATTTATCATGTTAAATGGCATCAGCAAAACCTGTACTACCCATATCAAGCAATGCAGGCTATCTTCAACCCATTCTCAGTTCCCTCCCTCAAATGGTGATAACTAGATCATAAATTAATTATAAAAAAATATAAAAGCACCATAGATTTATCAAACAAATCATCTATCCTAAACAATTGATTTATATTCTTTATAGTCACCTTATTTAGCTCTTGATAGTTCATATGCATTCGCAAAGATCTATCTTTTTTTATAAACAACATAAGATCTCCCCACAGGTACCCACTTTACCTAATAAAATCTTTGTCTAATAGCTCTTGTAGTAACCGTTTCAACTCCTATAACTCATAAGGGGTATTAATTATTCATGTTGTTCTAGGAATTACTTTAATATAAAACTCTACATCTCTTTCTAAAGGTATACCAATGTTTCTTTTGGAAAAATTTTAGAAAATCTCATCATTACTGGAACATCCCCAATGTTTTTAAAACATAAGCTAAAATTATAAAATTTCCCTTCCTCCAAAATTTATCAACTTGCAACATAGATTTCAAAGAAGATAAAACATTGAATGTTCAATGTAGGATGTTAAGCCTAAGTAAATTGTCCCTAGGCACACCAATGCAAAAGCAATGCTATCACTCGATGCGGAAGCTAATACACTTATCAAAGGTTATAATAATGATGATAATAATTTTTTCAACATAATAAAATATCAACCATAGATTTTCAATATGTAATTTTCTAGATAAATAAATCGTTGAAAAGTAAAGTTTAAAAAAAAAATTAGAATGAGCACACCAAACTTTTATAGTGGTTCAGTCAAACCATGACCTACGTCTACTCCCCGGAGTCCTCCTCTCTAAGTATTACACTAAACCTTTACTAACTCTCCTTTAGCCCCCACAGCTAGGAGAAGAAGCCCCTACAAAATCTCATCGACCAATCTAGTCTGGTAGAAGATCATTATGTTTTAAACCTTCTAGTGAGGTAGAGAATTTGGAATCCTTTTTCACCCTCCTGGAGAAGGTAGAGAATTTGGAATCCTTTCCACTCTCTTGGTGAAGGCAGAGAACCTGGAATCCTTTTTCATCCTCCTGGTGAAGGCAAAGAACCTTGAATCCTTTTTCATCCTTCTAGTAAAGGTAAAGAACATGGAATCCTTTTTCACCCTCCTCGAGAAGGCAGAGAACTTGGAATCTTTTTTCACCCTCCTGTTGAAGGTAGAGAATCTCAAAACACTTTAACCTTCCCTTGTGCAGTAGAGTAGCCTGGTCCTTCGACACTAAAGAGGCCTTCTTACCAAAGCTTCCCTCAAGACAAACCTTGACACATGAAGGAACTCAGGTGAAATTTCATTAGAGCAACCATGTGAAACTCCCTCTTACATTCTCTCAAAACCCATGAGGATCTTCTCCCTCTCTCACAAGCTCAGCCTTTTCTCTCCCAAACTCTAAGCTCTCTCTTCAAGCTTTCTTTAAAAGAAAATAACTTAATAAATGCCAAGAAGACTCTAATAAAGTTATATGAGAAAGCTTAAATTTAGGGCTTAAAAAACCCTAAAAAATGAATTTTTTCATCACTGACCAAACTATATGATCCTAGATTATCTAGCATTATTAGTACAAATAAGCTTATTAATACTATATGAATAACAAGGCGCTATACATTTAATTCAAGTATTTGAGCTAATCATACAATATGATATAGTGCATCATCTAGTATGATTAGTTCAATCAAATTAGATTATCATCTCGTATGATTGACAAAAAATAAATATTATCCCATAAAAAGATCGGGTCATACAGTATGATTAGTCCAATCAAACAAAACGATATGACTGGATCAATAAATAAAAGTTTGATACCTAATTATAGGATCAATTTAGGCAAGATTTGATTATATCGTACAGTACGATACCAATCATACGGTACTATTAGTACATATTTTGAATTTCAAAGTATTACCAAAATTATGATTGGAGGTTAAGATCTTAATATTTATTGATTATCCTATACTTTCTTAATCGTATAGTATGGTGAGTTTAAATAGCTTTAATTATGATAATTAGCCATTTTAATGATTTTTTTGAATAGTAAATCATACAATACGATATGGATCGTAGAGTATGACTAGTTCAAAAAAAATTATAATTCTAATTTTCTCACTATCTCACTCCTTTGAGTGTGTGTGTGCATGGTCACCAGGCTAGCATACACTCTTATAGGATTTAAATCAAGAAATCATAATTAAATAAATGAATATTATAAACTCTTTCAACAAACCTTATTCAGCCAAATCTTGAGCCCAGAATCTTCACTGAATGTTGCATAATATACAAAAAATATTAGTACACACACAAACAAATATGCACTATAAATATTAGGAGAAATAAATAGGTAATCAATAATGTTTGTAATCAATAAAAACATAAACTCGAGAGCCCGATGCAATAATCTCCCCTTTTGATGATGGCAAACATTATTGATTGAATTTATAAATTAATAATATTTTCTTCTAATCTTCCCCTCACTAAGAGAATTATATTTAAAATATGGATATATATATATATATATACATAATTTAAGAAAATAAATTTAAAACTAAATAACATATGAACAAATACAACCAAATATATACTCCCCCTTTTGACATAACCAAAAAGGAGAGATGATACAAAATAACTAAAACACACATCATAGAAGGATAAAAAAATAGAAACCTAGAAAATAAGAGTACAACATACAATCATATGTAAAGTATAATTAATATAAAAATAAACAAGTAAAAAAAATAAATAAATACATAAACAGACATTAACATACATATACCTTATCAAAATTAACAATTGAATCCTTGATAATTCAGCAAAAGTTCATTACCACTTCTTCATGTTCTTGTTATAATGACTCAGAGGCTATGTCTGCCCAGTAGATTTTTTGCTTCTTTTAATTTCCCCATTTTGTATTTGGCTTATCCTCACCCTTTCCTTGACGAGGTGGCTCTTAAAATGGGTCATTCAATTTTTTGATGTCCTTGTTTCCTAGTCCTAAAGCAAAAAATGTTAGAAGAAAACTTCTCATTTTTACCATTTTTATGTTTGCTCCGCTTTACTTGGCACTTGTACTTGCTCTTCTGGAAACTTTTGAATTGGATTGTTATTAACACTATCTCCTCACTCCCATCATTTTCTATGCCATTTTTATTCGAGTCTTCGACCATTAAGGCTATAGTCTTCTCTATTCTCTTATCTCCTACATCTAAAAGTCTTTGACTCACACCTTGCTCGTTGAAAATGATTGAGCTACAAAGATTATCAATAGAATAAGAATTCAAGTGTTTTGATTCACATATACCAGTTTCTTTGGCATAAAAATTATCGGATAGGCAACATAGAATTTTGTTGAACTTATCAGAGTTTGAAAGTTCTCTACCTAATGCATGCAATGATGTCATTATCTGAGTAAACTTAGTGTATATTCCTAAGATAGTATATTTAAGCTAAATTATTAGACTTCACTAGTACCTTCGTATGTAATGCATTTTCTATCCCAAATGTCCCTACTAGAGGTACAAATAGAAACTGTCAAGTAATCTTCATACTTAAGTGCACAGAAAAAAATAGTTTAAGCCTTTAGCATTCAGTTGTGTGATGACTTGTTCTTCACTACTCCATTCAATAAAAGAAATATTAGTTTTGACTCCATCAATAAAATGTAATAATATGGAATAACCAGTTTGAATCATATGCACATCAAAAATTAATTGATTGTAAAAAAGTAGACACGTTGATTTTTTAAAAAATCAAGTGGTATGTTATCAAATAAAGGTGAACGAATTATATAATAACCCTCCAAGGTGTTTCTATTTCCAAAATGTGACATGGATCATTTTTTTTAAGGTTTTTTAAAATGCTACTTGTGAGATCCGCTTTGATACAAATTGAAAGATCAATCAAGGATATTAAGCCTAAGTAAATTATCCGTAGACACACAAATGTGAAAGAAATTCTGTCACCCAATGCTAAAGCTAAAACACTCATAAAAGATTACAATAATGATGATGATAGTTTAATCAAAACAACAAAAATATTAACCACAAATTTTTAACATGCAATTTTTCACAAAGATAAATCCCTAAAAGTAAAGTGCAGCAAAATAAAAACTAGAATGAGCACACCAAAATTTTATAGTGGGTTGGTCAAATCATGACCTACATACACTCCTAGGAGTCGTCCTCTCTAGGTATTGTACTAAACCTTTAGTGACTCTCCTTTTGCCCCCAAAGCTAGGCAGAGAAGTCCTGACAAAATCTCTTCCACCAACCTGGTATGGTAAACGACCATAATCTTTTCACCCTCATGATGAGATAAAGAACTTAGAATCCTTTTGTACCCTCTTGGTCAAGGTAGAGAATCTAGAATCATTTTTACCCTCTTGGTGAAGGAAGAGAACCTGGAATTCTTTCTCACCCTCTTAATAAAGGCAGAGAAATTGCGATCCTTTTTCACCCTCCTGGTGAAGGCAGAGATCCTAAAATAACTTTCACCTTCCCTGGTGTAACAGAGTAGTCGGGACATTTGACACCAAAGAGGTCATCTTCCTAAAGCTTCCCTTAAGACAAACCTTGACACATGGATGAAATTATGTGTAAGCATATCAGAGCAACCGTGTGGTGCTCCCTCTCACACTCCCTTGAAATGCACAAGGATCTTCTTCCTCTCTCACAAACTCCACCATTTCTCCCCCAAGATCTAAGCTCTCTCTTCAATCATTCATCAAAAGAAAATAATTCATTGAATTCCAAAAAGACTCTTACAAAGTCTTATAAGAAACTTAAATAGAGGGCTTTAAAAAACCCTAAAAACTTAATTTTATTGTCATCAATCGTATAGTATGATCCCATATCAAATAGTATAATTACTTTAAATAGCCATGCTAGTACTATATCAATAGTAAGGTACAGTGCGATTAATTCAAGCATTTGAGTAGATCATCCAATATGATATAATACATCTTTTAGGATGATTAGTTTAATCGAATTGCATAATTATCCTATATAATTGGTAACGAATAAATATCATCCCATGTAAAGATCAGGTCATATAGTTTGATTGGTCAAATCTTATAGTATGATTTGATGGGGTCAATTAATCAAAGTTTGATCCCTAATTACAGGATTAATTTAAGCAAGATTTGATTATAACATATAATGTGATACCTATCATACGGCATGATTAGTACATAATTTTAATTTCGAAATATTGCTTAAATTATGGTTAGTGGATGAGATATTGATTTCAACTAATAATCATGTGCGATCTTTATGGTATAGTATGATGAGTTTAAATAGCTTTAATTATGCCAATTAGACATTTCAATCTTTTTTCTAAATAGCTTATCATAAAGTATGATATGGATCTTACGTTATGATTAGTTCATAAAAAATTACAATTCTAATTTTCTCACTATCTCATTCCTTTGAGTGTGTGTACATGGTAACTAGGCTATCATACACCCTTACAGGATATGACTCAAGAAATCAAAGATAAATAAAAGAACATAATAGACATTTTTAACACACCCTATTCTACCCAATATTGAGCCCTGAATCTTCATTAAATTGTACATGTTGTACCTATAATGTTAGTACACACACAAAAAAATATGCACATAAATACTATGAGAAATATATAGGTAATCAATAATATTTACTATCATCAAAAATATAAACTGAGGGGACCGAGTTGTAATAAACACTTATGTCACTTTTAAAATGATTAACTTCTCCTTCAACATATAAACTCAGCAGTTCCTATTGTAATCTTTTTAAGCTCTATACTTACTCAGCAAATTCATAACCATAATAACATTAAACTCTTTCATGGTAAAAATATTAAATTTTGATTCCAACTTTCTATTTAAATCTTTGATTTCACACTTACACAGCTGACTGGCAATCATATAATCACTAGCAAGAAATAAAACAAACAAATTTGATGAAAGATAAGTAGGAACTAAGCCTATTCCATACAAAATATATGTTAAAAGAAATTAGTGACTTGCTCTAGAATTAAATAAAATATGTTAGGGCAGAGCATAAATTAAAGCTACACCTATCAATATTGACCTCATTTTTGAACTAGGATAACTAAACCATCCCTGACAATTTTAAACCAAATTTCAAATCCACTTCAACTAAATCCAAAAATTAAAAAATTAAAAAAAAACTCAAATCAAATCTAAACCCTTCGTTCAACAATCACATTATGATTGTCAATTAACCCATCACTCACTCTTTCAAAATCAATTAAGAGATTGTCAATTTTATGAGAAATCAAATTCAATTAATTTATTTCAAAAGACCAAAGCTAAAAAAAAATCTCAAACCAAAATCAATGCCAAAAGCTTTAGGTCCTTAAACTATTTCTAGTGAAATTATAATAATCTCAAAATCAGATCAAATGACCTTGGATTTATTATTAATCACTTTCTTATTGATTATAAATGTCTCTAGGAATAACCCTTCAAATTTGAGGGTAGTCCAACTCTCTAACTTCCAAATATAAATTGATTTCTAAAGGTTACAAAACCTTCAAATATTTATAGTGTATGCCACTCGACCTTGCATCATATGGAAAACCTTTTTGGAAACCTTCCAAAAACCCTTTGCCATGTTCATAATCCTTATCATGATGAATTGAACATACGTTGAACCCTTGGTGGACCATAATTTACCATGGTTGACCATGAAGTAGCTTAAACCCAAAAACGTAAAGCCTCCAAATATCAAACCATCCAATAAAATTCAACATGGCTTATTCAAACTAACCATTTAAACCTCTTCTGATACATTCTACATATCATTTTGGATGTATTGAATCCAAACTCAAATCTTGGTCAACCTTGGTTGACCAAGTAAAACATGATTGATTAAAGAGACCTTTAAACTCCTAAATATACATTTTGAACATAAAGGCCTCTACATTACTTAACACCTGTTCCACCAAGTTTGAAATATGATTTGGGATTGAATGAATCTAAACCCAACTATTGGTCAAGTGTGGTTGACCAATTCAACAATCGTTCACCAAATGGCCCCTTAAAGGTTCAAATATGCATTTTCAGCTTATAGATCTCCCCATTATGTGGAGCCACTTCCACTGAGTTCAAAATGTCATTTTGAATTTATTGGGCCTAACCTTAACCATCGGTCAAACCTTATTGACCAAGTCAATATAGTTTGAACAATCAAACCTACACTTAAATCAAATTCAAATTTAATGCTCTATGCAACACCAAACCTTCGGGATTATCCATTGAGTCCCTAGGAGCCATCCCTATGTGACCCAACCCTTGGGACCACTTAGGCTAGCCACATGGTTTGACTCAAGTGTTTAAGAGAGATTTCCTTTGAACCAATTCTCAATCCAAATCAAATTGAACCAAACCAATGCTTGCATTAGGCTCTTTATGACCCCTTGCACCTACTGTAGTTGGCCCAACACTTTGGTTTACTTGGGTTCAAAATTAGGCTAACCCAAAGTGTCCAAAATAACTTTGGGTTAAGCCAACATCCAACCTTGGCTTCACCATGCCAAATTCACTTCTACATTAGGTTTAGGAATTTTCCAGATGCCTTTCCACACCTAGATGATGGTCGAAGGTGGCCAAAAAAGTGAAATTGACCCTTAGTGGTCCTGCCCTTTCACCTAAGACAAAGCCAAGTCTCTTTTGAATGTTTGATTTAGGGTTGTTAGACAACTTTAATTATTACGGCACACCAAAAGGAGGGTGAATTGGTGTTTTATAAAATTTTTTAAAGATAAATCATATAGTACAATACAGTTCATCTAGTAAGATTGTTAGATAAAGAGTTTAAAGCCTTATGTTTCACTCCTCCTGTATGTGTGTGCACGGTTGCTAAGCTAACATAAACCTTTTGTAATACAATGACTCAAGAAGGATAAATATATAGACTCTTAAAAAATTCAATCCTATGCTACCCAATCTTCAGCCTTGATCCTTTCGTAGTGATTGGTGTCTATTATACATGAAATGTTAGTACACAGAAAAGATTTGTAATAATAACAAGTATCAAAAACTATGTAAACTATAATAATATTTTTAATAATCAAAATATAAGTTTGGGCTCTGGATTACAATAATCTCCCCCGTTTTTATGATAATAAATATTGTTAGTTCAATTTCAAGTTAATTTTATTTTTCTCCTAATTTCTCCCCCTTATTGACTTATATATCTAAAAATATAGGAAGATATTACTTTTTATTTTTTTGTTAAATAATTAAAAAATATAATTATGAAATTAAATATAAACTCTATTAAACACAAACTACACTAATGATGAAAATAACTAGTATAAACTAATTACAATATACTTCCCCTTTTAACATAAAAAAAGGAGATCTACGAACTAGATAATAATACAGATCAACACGTTAGAGCATAATACCCAAAAAAAAGGTGAAGTTCAGTGAACACTACTCATATGAATGCCCGTTATTAGATCATGGTGGAGGTGGATGGAAAATCAGTGAAGTGTCTTAAATAGCTCTCCAAACCATGCCATATCAGCCTCCTACCGCTTCTATTATTTGATAAGTGTCTCCAACCACATAAAAAAAATGGTGAAATTTTTCCATCATCATGTCGTTGTACTATAGCTTCGTTGGTTACATCTTTAATCGATGGTAGGCTTCCTCATCTATTGCAACAAGGAATAAATCATCGATAGTTCATCAGGAGTAACTTGTTGCTAGAGCTCTTGAACGATTTTCCTAGGCCATTTAGAATAGTAAGAATAGTAATTAAAGGATAAGAGATGGGAAACTGGAATTATGTGGTTCAAAGCCTTAGACATGCCCTTTCCTAGCCCTAACATATTATACAGTATGATCTAAATCATACAATATGAGCAAAAAACTTTAATTTGTCCTGACAAAAAAATGCAAAAGTTGGTCAAATGTACATTACGAAGAGGATCGTACTGGATGATTTTCATAAAAAGCACTCATTCTGACAAGTTAGTCAGTACGCTCTTTGACCAAATATATTGTATAGTGTGAATGGTGTTCGTACAATATAATGGTTAATTAAATGTTGTACTAACCAAATTGAATCATCTAACGATCTATGTCGCAATTATTATATAGTAAGAATTATTCATTTAAGTAGTACGACCAATAGTTAATCTTATCAAGGTTATTGGGTATGTTGTTTGGTGATGATATAAGGATCTTTTGAGAATATATATAGCAAAGTATATCATGTAATATGATGTGAGAAAATATTATTTTATGTGTGATAATCAATAAAAAACCTACGAGCAAATTTCATAAATAATTAAACACAAAAAAATACAAATAGAAATAAATAGATTTAAATAATAATAGACATAAACATATAGCATAAATAATTATACAAATCAATAATTGTAACCATATTCTTACCCATTTTTATTAAGCATTAATGTCAATGATACCACGTGTCACAATTGAGGGGTTTTGTAAAGATATTTGCCATATGATTTTTAATAGCTATATGATGCAATTCTATGTCCCCCTTTGCTACATGATCACTAATGAAATAATGTCTAATGTCAATATGCTTTGTGCTAGAATATTGGATTGGATTCTTTGAAATGCAAATAGCATTAGTGCTATCACACATGATAGGGATAGCGCCTATAGAAAGTCCAAGGTTAGGATTTATTGCTTTAGCGATAAGGCATGAGCAACATAACATCCTATAGCTATATATTTCACTTCAAAAGTGGATAGGACAATAGAATTCTATTTTCTACTAGACCAAAGAACTAATGATTGCCTTACAAATTGATAAGTGCTAGAAGTGCATTTCTTGTCTACTCTATTCCTTACAAAGTTTGAGTCTGAATATCTTATAATTTTAAACGTAGTTCTATATCTAGGATACTAGACGCCAAAATTTTGAGTGCCTAAAGGATATCTAATAATTTTCTCTGCAGTAATCATATAGAATTCTTTTGGAACAGCTTGAAATCTAGCACGTAAACACACACTAAACATAAAATATGGTCTACTGACAATCAAATAAAGTAATGATCCTATGATTCCTCTATGCTTCTTCTAGTCTACTGAATTTCTACCTGTCTCTATCAAGTTGGATTGTTGAGCTCATTGATGTATTCATATTTTTAGAACTTTGTATATTAATTTTTTTTCAATATCAACTTAATATATTTAGTCTGACCGATGAGGGTACTATCCTCTCTCTAATTTTTTTCAAAATTTAAAACATAGGATGGCTCTTCCGTCATACTCATTTCAAACTCCCTACTCATAGTATCTAAAAATTCAATATAAAAATTTTCATTGGTATATCCAAAAAGTATGTCATATACAAAGATTTGTACTATGAGTAACTCATCCCCTATTTTCTTATGGAATACAGTGGTATCCACACTACCCTTAATAAAAGATGTATCTTGCAGAAAGGTGTTAAGTCTCTCAAACCATGCCCTAGGTGCCTATTCCAATCCATATAAAGCTTTCTTTAATTTATAAACATTGTTGGAAAATGATGAATTTTCAAAACTTAGGGGTTATTCTACATAAACAACTTCTTTAATTATCCTTTTTAGATATTCACTCTTAACATCCATCTGGTATAATCTAAAGTCTCTAAAACTTGTAAATGCTAGTAGTACTCTAAGGACTTCTAATCTAATTACAATGGTAGAGGTCTCATCAAAATCAATTCCTTCTTTCTGATTATATCACTTAACTACTTGTCTAGCCTTATTTCTAATCACTAACTAGAGTCATTCAACTTATTTTTAAATACCCATTTAGTGATAACTACATTTTAATCCTTGGGTCTACTAATAATAGCCCAAACTCTTAGCTATTAAAATATTATCCGCTTTGTCCTAAGAGCCTCACAATTTTATTTTATTAGTGTAATTTCCCAGTTGGTCACCCATCCCAAAATTGCTCTTGGATGAGTACGCTTAATTATAGAGTTTCTTAAATATAATTCCAATAATTATGCCAAAAGGTGCCTCGATGTATAAGAATTTAGCTTCTTTTACTTAAGGGGTTTCATAATCTCCCCCACTTAAGTAACAGATATCCTCGTCAGCATCTTTATGTCAAAATCATTCACTAGACAGATAAGATTCTAGAGGTGGCCCTTACTAGTTTAAGTGGTGGCTCCTTTCATGTTACACTATATCTCATACAGGGTTGAAGTGGTGGCTCCCATGACATAGCACATTGTCTTGTATGACACTTAGTTCCCATCTTCTGGCTGGTGTATTGTCTGATACTATTTATAATATCATAAACTATTAACTATTGAGATGTTATCTTCTTTGGCATAAGAGCCTCATGATTTTGTCTTATCGGCATAACGTTCTAGTAGGTCACCCATCCAAAATTTCTTTAGGATGAGCATGCTTAACTATGAAGTTTTTTGAATGAAATTCCAACTACTACACCAAAAGGCGCCTCAATGTTTAAAAGTTTAGCTACTTTTACTTAAAAGGTTTCACACTACTAACCAATTCCCTTATAGCATTCCTTATAAACTGGTCTCACTCCTCTTTCATGGCTAAGATCCATAATTCATCATTAAGGGCTTGATATATAATAGTTTGTTATATCATGGAAATGAATTTAGTATAGCTAACCTCTTTCGTAAGGCCTTGCCTAGTTCTAACCCCTACTGATGGATCTCCTAGGATAAGCACTCTCCGGTGGCTAGAGGAATATCTCCACTATCTAAGCAAAGGGTCTTGAGCTTATTCTCTATCTCCGAGGTCAATAACCTCTACTCTATGGGTAATTTCTACTCATCATTATCATCTTCAAACCTAGGCTCAACAATTTTATTTAATTCATCAAACACAACATGGGTGGATTCCTGTACAACTAAGGTTCTTTGATCGAAGACCTTATAGACTTTACCTATTGAAGAATAACATAAGAAGAATCCTTAATCCTCCTTAGAATGAAATTTTCTCAAATGAGATTTACCATTGATAATCATAAAGTACTTAGACCCAAATACATTTAAATATGAAAGATTAGGTGTCCTACCCTTAAGCAGCTCTTTGGGTGTCTTATTCAACTTGAATCTAATGTTTTCCCTATTTAGCACATAATAAGCAATATTATTTCTTTATGCTAAAAAATATCTTGGTAGGTTATACTCAGCTAACATAAACCTAGGAACCACCACTAGTATCATATTCTTTCTTTCTAGGGTCAGAAAAGTTATGATCAAATCTAGACTCTTCAAAATAATTCAAATCTTTCATTCTCAAATTCTCCTCCATTATCACTATAAATTGAAGATATCAAATTACCTATCTTCCTCTGAATCCAAGTGGAAAAAAAATTTCAAACTCATCAAAATACTTTATGTTATGTGCTAAGAATCTGACACAAGTGAATATAGAAAAGTCTTATATGATCACGAAAGTCGAACACTTCCTACCTGATTGGTTGTACTGATGGGTGTAAATAAATCTATGTGAAGGACCTCTAGTGGTCTAGTGGTAATGACATCCTTAACAAAATGTAAGGATGAGCTAGTTTGCTTTCCGAATTGACTAACATCACACAAATGATCCTTGGAGAAATCTAACTTAGTAATGCCTCTTAGTAGGTCCTGCTGGGTAATCTTCTTATGAGTTTTCATACTTGCATAACATATTTAGCCATGCTGTTACCAAGATTTATCCAAAATAGTTTTCAAAGAGTAGATATAATCATAATTATCAATACAAGATAAATCAAGCATATACTCACTCATAATTCTTTTTCCATTTAAAATAATTTTAACATTTAAATTAATAAGGTAATTTATGGAAAGAAATTTAATATCAAATCCTTTATCTTATAATTAACAAATGTTAAGTAAAGCATGCTTTAAATGGACAACTAAAAGAACATTCTCATTAATAATACCATTAGTCTTACCAATTATTTCGAAGACAACTACTTTAATATTGGTGTTATCTCCTAAAGTTACCTTGCCTTTGCTTCTAGCCTCCAGTGTCTTGAATGCTTCAAATATCTCATTATATGTCTTGAGCAACCACTATTTATGTATGACATGCTCCCACTTGACTTCTAGTGAGAGCATCCCTCCTAATTAATTGAAAGGTTAGAGTTGGAAAACCAAGTGATTTTGGGTTCAATCTTATGCTCTAATGAGTAAATGATATGCATGCTATGATGTGATGAGACCTTGTACTTCAAATTTGATGTGTTTGATGGTGAATTTTGTAAGTGTGGGCTATATGTCTTAGCATTCCACAAGAGTAACACCTAACTACTAAAAGAAGGCTCACTAACCTATATGGGTGATAGTGCCTCTTCCTAGGGATATGTGATGTCCAAGGTTGTGGCTTTAGTAAAAGTTTGGCCCTTAAGTACTTTATTGTAGTGCTTTTATTTTTTCTTATAAATGGTCATTAGCACTTTTACAACTAGCCACTTCAAATTTTAATGCAAACTCATTATTGTTTAGTTTTATTGAAAGTGACTCTAGTTCCTTGAATACTTCCTCTAACTCAATGTGCTCACATTGTAAGAAATCATGTGACTTATCTAACTCAATATGATTCCTATCTAACTCACCAAACTAGTCTAATATGATACATACTCATTATCAAATGTGATGTGTTCAAATTTAAAATTAGCATGCTCTCTAACTAACATGTGATGATCACATTTCAAATTAGAAAGTTCTTTTATTAGACTTGCATGGCATTTTTTGAGTATCCTATATAAATAATGAATTTGCTTGAAAATAAAAAATAAATCATGATAAAATAATTCACATACCTCTTCTTGATTGCCATTAATAATTATCTTATTGACCATTAAATATAGATTTGTTACCTCCTTCTCCAATTCTTATTCAAATGAGTACGAGGCTGAGTCTGCCTAGAAGATTTTTTATGATCTTTATTATCTCCTTTTTGTATTTTGCTTGTCTTCACCCTTCTCCTTTGAAGGGTGGATCTTAAGATTGGGGCAATCAAAGCTAAGATGTCCAAACTTCTTGCTTTTAAAACACATAATGTTAGAATAAACTTTGTTAAATTTACCTATTTTACCTTTACTTCTATCATAATAGTACTTCTACTTCAGCTTTATGAAGCTTTCAAAATGTCATGACATCAAGGTTATGCCATTGTTTTCATGAGCTAAAGAGCTATTACTTTTTGTGTCATCGACCTTCAGCAACATGGTCTTCTCTTTTCTCATGTCACCTTCATCTAATAGTATTTGGCTCACATTTTACTCGTAAGTAATGAGAGAGCCCAGTACATTGTAATAGAGTACATATTATCGTAAGATTAGAAATGGTAGTGAATTTAGTATCAATACTATCAGGAAAACAGAGTAAAATCATATTGACCTTTTCACAATTTGAAAGTTCTCTACCAAAAGTATGCAATTAGGTTACAATCCTAGAAGGCCTAATGTACATATCTGAGAAAGTCTCTTTAGGTTTCATATGAAATAGTTTATAGTCATCTAATAATAAATTTAATAAGGATTGTTTGACCTCATTTGTACCTTCATAAGTAATACACAATCTATCTAAGATTTTCCTACTAATAGCACTAGAGACTCTCATATAATCTTCTGATTTAAATGTACAACTAAAAGTTTAAAAATTTTGCATTGATTTGTGCAAAATCTCTATCCTAAATACTCTATTTTCTAAATAAAATTTTAGTTTTAACACCATTAACTATATGTGAAGGAATAGAGTAACTAACTCCTATCATATGCAACATGAGATAGTTAATTGATTGTAAGAAAGTAGACAAGCAATTTTCTTAGAAATGAGGTGGGATATAAAAAAATAATGGTGGACAAGATATTGAAAAACCCCCCCTAGTTCTTAATTGGCATTGGATCTTGTCTCAATGCTTTCAAACTACTAATTCGGAGAACCAACTCTAATATCAATTGAAAAATTGGTTTATGGTTGTTAGACCACTTGAACTACAATAGCACACCATGAGGGGGGGGGGGGGGGGGGGGGGGGTGGTTTAAATTTGAGTTTCAAATATTTTTTATTAAATAAAATCTTTTCTTCAAAAAAATAAACTAAATTAACAAATATAAATTTAAAATAATTTTTCTCAAGTGGGAGCGAATAATACAAATAATTAAATGCTAATTTTTTGTTTTTATTTTGTAGAAAAATGAATAACAAATATTTTTCTTCATTTCATTTTTAGATTTTTATTTTCTTTTCTTTTCAAACAAAATTAAATTCCAAAAGAATCTCAATATTCATGTACCACAATAATATCAAATTTCAACTCGGATTTGCAAGAAACAAAAATGTGTAAGGAATTAAAATATAGAAAATTAAAGAGAAGAAAAGTAATAACTAACATACAAGATTTCTAGTGGTTTGGTCAAACTTGGCCTATATCCACTCCCCATTATCCTCCTTTCTAGGTATTACACTAAACCTATTAGTGTCTCTCTTTTTGCCTTAAGGACAAGGCAGAAAAGCCCTTAAAAGAATCTCTTCCACCACCCAGTGCGGCGGAGTAGTTGAATCCCTTTCACTAATAATAAACCGAGTAGCCAAATCCCTTTCACCAAAAATACAGGAGAGTAGCCAAATCCCCTTCACCAATGATGCGGTGGAGTAGCAAAATTCCTTTTATGAATGCTACGATGAAGTTGTTGGAAGCTCTTCATCTCTAAGAGGTTCTTTCTGAAGATTCCCTCAAGTAATTCTTTGACTCATGGTGGAGGAAGATGGATGTTGGCTAGAGTAGCCATGTGTAGGCTTTCTCTATCTCACATTCCCTTGATCCTATAAGGATATTCTCCCTCTCTCACAACACACCTTTCTCTCCTATGCCCAAAGCTCAAGTTTCAAAGTCTCCCTTAAAGAAAACTCAAGCCCCAAGACAACTAAAGACTCTTTAAAAAGGATTAAGAGATGTTTAAATAATGGGTTTCCAAAAATACCTAATTTTTTTTATTTCATTTGTATATATTAATATGATTTGAAGATTGTACAATAAAATTAGTTTAGTTCTCCCTTTCATACTATACGATGAATGCTTCCTTATACAAATAGCTCAAAAGTTTCAACTAATTGTCCAATATGGGGGGATGTAGCTCAAGGGTAGAGGAATCATAAGGAGGAGTGGCCATCGGACTTCTCCTCACTCCAACATGGATTATGGTGGTAGCCATGATTCAAGGCTTGGCTATTCTTGGAAGGTTTTGGAAGGTAATGATTCAGAGGTTTGCGAGCAGATTTTGAGGTTAGATCTTGTGGCTGATTTTGCTATCATTTCCTTGGATGCTGGTTTGTCTAAGGTTCATGAGTTGGTTGTTCGCACCATTAATGATAAATAGTTTTGAGTCCCTTCATTGGGTTTTGATTATTTTGCTAAGGAAAATGAGCAGGAGTCGTCGGGTGAGCCTTACCCATTTGATTCTGCATTTGTATTTGATTGGGATGCTGCTTGTGCTCATGCCCTAGACCTTTCTGTCTATGAGTTTATGTCCGAGGGCATCTCCCTCAAGCAAGCTAGGGCATGAAAACAAATAGGCAATGCAACTCCAATTCTTCATACTCAAACAGGCTATTATATTTCAGCTTCTATGGAAGTTTATACTGCTGACGTACAATGCATTATTGATCGAGCTGCTAATGTTGTAGTCCCTTTGAGTAATTTTGGAGTTGATATTGAAAAGTAATGTAGGTTTTTGCATGAACCTTTGGATTCTATAGCTTATTCTAAGGCTTGTTGCAGGTGTGCAAATCCACCAGATGTAGCCACTCTTAATCTCTCTAAATCTGCATAGGGTACTTCAGCTATTTGTGTAAATGTCTCTTCAAAATCTGCTTCCAAGATTGGCTAACCTAATTCAACACTCTTCCAGGAATCTATAAGATGCTAAATCTACCCAAAACATCCCCACTTCTTGGAATAGGCTAGATGTTTTTAAAATTGATCATATTTCTAAGGCGCAAATTAGGTCAAATGATGGTAGTTATGTCACTTTGGACTTGGAGTCTGTCCTACTATTGGTTTGGATCATTGGTCTCCTTCTTTCTCTCCATAGTCAATGGTGGGCCTATCTTCACCTGTTTGGATTTGTTTGACACACTTGCCTCTGATATATTGGGACAACAACAACCTTGCTCAGATATCTTTATTCTTTGGGCAACCTTTATGGGTTGATGCTCCAACTAACTCCTGGGGGAGAATTGCTTTTACTCTTGTTTGTGTGTGAATGGATTTTAGTGACAAGCTTCGTCCTGGAGTTTGGATCTCTGGGCTTCAGGGCAAGATTGGTCATCCCAAATGAATATAAGATTAACACATCCTAGACTAACTAGAAGGAGAGAGTGCTTAAGTATAATGGCAGCAAACCTATATCTTGGCTATCTATCCTCGGATGTCTTTTCTAAAATATATGCAAACTTAGAAAGGATTATGACATGGTGGTCTGATCAAAGGGCTAGACGATTTCCACAAGATGTCTAATCCATAAGTTTTTATCTATTTGCATCTGCTGGAATCAATAATAAGGTGGGTACTTTATTTTGAGTTAGTCTATCCTATTAGTGAGAATGTGATCACCACTACAAACACTAACCATGGTATTGTAATTCTTAATTATGTAATTTTTCTACAATTTGCTAACCTAGCATTTTCATGTAAATTAAATATATATGACTAACCTTGTTCAACATGTGAGCACAATTATTAAACAAAAGAATGATAGCCTCTAGTGTCAGCATAAATAAAGCATGAGTTTACATCTTTTTTTAATACTTCATGAAAATTTCTATAGTTCTTCATACATTTTATATGAATATAATGAAATAGTACATGATTACAATACATTGATGAAAAATGTGCAGTCAATGACTTCAATTAGTATCTCTAATTTATTTAACCTAAAAAACAAAATAAAAAAAAAAGAATTTATTATTATCTTTAACTTAAATAGACAACCATGTTTCTAAGTCATATGTAAGGCATGTGAAGTTTACATTTAAGTCTTTTCATTTCTATTTGCATTATAAATTGAGTTCCTAATGTCATATAGAAGTTTTCAAATTAAATATTTACTTATCCATGCATATGTTTCAAAAATGCAAATAGAATTACTATGCTAGTTGTTGAACAATATTTAAAAAAACATTTAAAGGTAATCAATATAAATGAATTCCATGCAAAATTACTGAAATACTTTTTTCAATTAATATAGTAGTAATTATACAATATTGAATAAAAAATTTAAAGTTAATCAATAGAAATAAATAGTGTTTAGTTTTGCCTAGTTGGTTTAGAGCTTACACTTACCTATAAGAGGTTTCATGATAAGACAAACCTTCAAGTACACGTTGCAAGATGATTGAGGCTCTTGAGAAGGAGAGGCTTACTCATGTATGAGTGATTCCTTGAATACTATTATTGTGCATTTTGGCTAGGAAGAGATGTATTGGGTTTTTGGGGAATTTTGTATGATCATTGCTAATAATTTGAGATGTTTTGGGATACTTTGGTTGGCTAGGGAAGTAAAGGTAATTAAATGGCATGAGTGTTACTAGAGGGCAATGGATGGCTATGCAAATTAAGGAATTTAATAGCTAGTGTTGATTCGATCTCATTTCTAACATTTCCACACCTCTGAATGTGGCACTAGGTTGGAGTAGACTCTGCTACCCACTTGATGGGCTGGATTATACTGTCATCAGAAAAAACCCATCTCTTGATGTTGCGAGTGACAGGAAGGCTATACTAACAACTTTCAAGACTTCTCTCAAAGAAGCTCTCTACCCATGAAAGTATGGTCCCCCGATTCTTAGTGATCTCCAATTAGAAGTTTAACATAATTTTTGTTGAATGTTATTTCAGATTTGTTGTCTGAATTAGGCCCATATTATAGAATAATATTTTATCAAAGATGTTCTAATCCTATTCTACAATAATTCATAGAAAATACTACAATATAATTTAATACTCTTTATGATAGAAAATAGAAGAGTTTCTAGAGAGTCAATTCTAACTATTAGATTGAAATGTGGTGCCACAATCCTAATGTGAAACTATTTATAAAAATAGTGGTGGTGTCTTTAAGTTTATATCAAGCAAAGTGAGTAATAAAAATTAATAGCCTCTTTCATCTTCTCTTTTATTATTAGACTTAGTAGCTTCTTCCATATTTTATTTTTTCTTTAGCCTTCTCTAGTTTTTAACAAGCCTTTTCATTTAAAGAAAGTAGTATTAGAGCCAAATTCATTTCTATAGATGAAAAGTGGCGGTAGGACTTCCTTCCAAGTTCTAATGCTCTAGACAACAAACTATGAAATTGAAAAATGAAGATGAAGGCTCTTCTTGGAGTGTATGACTTTTTGGATATTGTACTGAAATGTTGTCATGATCCAAGAGATGAGTCAACTTTATCCATAACACATATGGTAGAGACTCACAGAAGAAAGGAAAAAATGCTATCTTCCTTATAAATCAAGAGTTAGATGATAATGGCTTTAAAAATATCTAAATTATCACATTAGCCAAGCAAGTTTAGGATAAGCTCCAAGTCTTACACATGGGTGAAGAGAAGGTTAAAAAAGTATGGTTTCAAATCTTTAGAAGATAATTTGATGCTTTGCATATGAAAAAAGGCGAGATGGTCTCCAATTAATTTTTAAGAGTTCTCTCCATTTCTAATCAACTAAAAAAATGGCAATAAGTTAAAAGATGTGACTATCCCTGAGAAGATTCTTCAATCATCAGAATATGATTTTATAGTATAACAACTATATTCAAGGAAACCAAAGATTTATAACATATGTCAAAAGAATAGTTTTTGGGTTCATTTTGAGCCTATGAAGAAAGGAAGAGGATGTATGAAGGCATTACCAAACAATTTCTCTAGCTAGATCTTATATCAGCCAAAAAATAAGAAAGCTTCAACAACAACAAAAACCATCCTAGAAAAGGTCATGGACAATGACAAGGTCATCTATTTTTTTTGAAGGAATGAAAATTGCATTAAGAACCATAAATAAAAAACCTAATACAAGCTAGAAAGAAAATAAAACTACTAGTTCCCAATCCAAACAAAGGAATAGAAACCTTATTGAAAAATTTATTTGTCAGAATGAAACTATCATAATGAAATTGAAATCCTCTACTTCTTACTTTAAAACAACTGGGGTAATGGGGACACCAAATATTAAACAACCTAGAAGGTTGGTTAGTGTCGTAGAGTTGCCAGATTGATAAAAAGTAAAAAATAGTAAGAATCCCAAATATCATTACTTTAATTCCATTATGCAAATAAAAAATAACATAGAAACCAGAAAAACAACAGTCATCTTAAAAAAAACCACAAAATCCATCTCAACATCTGAATTCTTTCCAAAGGAGCCATCTTCAATCTTTGGACCATCTCCAATACAAGATGACAAAAAAGTAATCTTCATGAAACAGAACTCCCAACACCAATGAAATTTAGCCCTGTTCCATAAGCAGCAATCTTTGTCCTCAACAGCAAACTCTGAACAACAACAATTTGAGACAATAAAGCCTTCCCTGCCATTGCCAATTATAGAAACCCAAGAAGCCTCAAGAATGACTTCTCCGTACCTCCCATTCATATAAAAATTCATTTCAGGTAATAGGAGGAGATTGATCCCCATTACTGTCATGTAAACCCAACCATACTTTCCTCCTTCTAGGTAGATTTTCCATCGGACCTAGATATTGCAATTCTTTAAATAATTTAACTTTACCACTTGAAGAATTCACACTCACACCATTATTCCAGTAATCCTCACTTTCTAAGCCCGATTCATCATTGGAGTTTACGTTAAGAATCACAAAACCTTCTAGCCTAATATCATCTTTAGCTGATGGAAAACATAGATCAGTAACAGCAGCTGCAAATTCCTCACATTGAAATGTCAGCACTTTCCAATCTGTCTTCCTCTCTAACAGCAGCTTCACTCTTTGAATCTTTATTAACCATAACTTTAGCAGAAGTGTTGACACCAAACTCATGAGATAGAAAATTAAACTTATTGTTTGTAACCAAATATGATACAACATTATCAGTTATAGCACCCAACTTATCAACATTATCAGTTATAGCACCCAACTTATCAACAATTCCTTCATAATTAATACCAAGTAGAACTGAATCTTTCTCAATAGCCTTTCCATCATCAACATCATTGGAATCCACATAGGTTTTAGATATTGGAATACCGCCAGAAAATTTCTTTTGGAATCGTAAATTTCCTTTTCTTTTTATTCTTGAATTTAACTTGCATCCAAGGACCATAGGATGGCTCATTATCTGCTTTTGGGATTTCCCTGATAGAATCCAATACACTTATATTAACATCTTGGGATAGCACACCAGTTGGGACATAAGGACATGAAGAAATTTTATGTCCTATTTTGCCACACTTGAAACATAAGGAAGATAAATTCTCATATTTAAAATTTTGGAAAAATTTCCCACTCACACCTTCATCCCAATTTCTAAAAGGAAGCTTAGTATTCAAATTAATTCGAACACAAGCTTTAGCAAATTCCCTCCTTCCCCACTTAAAAATATTTCTATCTGATAAGAATGAGGTTGCAATTCTTGAATCAATCTTAGTAACATTAACTTCATCCCAATAATGAAGCGGTAAATGAGGCAATAAAACCCAAATAGGCAAAGATAATCCGTCCACAAAAAAGGAGAAAAATTAGGTTTCTATTTATCAATACCAACTATGAAACAACCCATATACCATGGGACTCCATTTAAAACTCCCACCAAAGCATCAGACGACTGAAACAAACACAAAATCCAATCTAACCCAAGAGTGGTTAGATGAAAGCCCCCAAACTTTCCCCATTGACGAGTCAATTCAAGACTACAAATGGAAAAAGGTAAGCTTTTACCAACGAATTTAACAACCAAGGATTTTTTTAAAACTAGAATATTATCACATTCTTAATCCATACCAAGTTTAACCACAAAAATTTAAAATGCAAAAAAATAAAATGTAGTAAAAAGTAAAGGAATAGAAGAACTCCAAATTTTATAGCGTTTGGTCCAACTAGACCTACAGACACTCCCTGGAGACACCTTCTCCAGGTACTGAACTAAACACTAGTAACTCTCCATTTTCCCTCACAACAAGGTGGAGAATCCCTTACAAAACCTCTCTTCCACCAACTCGATGTGATAGAAAACCATCATCCTTTTTCACCCTCCTGGTGAAGGCAGAGAACCAAACTTCCTTTTTCATCCTCTTAGTGAAGGCAGAGAACCCAACATCCTTTTTCACCCTCCTGGTGAAGGTAGAGAACCTGATCTCCTTTAAAAATCTTCCATCAAGAGCATTCAAGGAAGTAGGGCTGAGATTTGAAGAAACAAATAAGAGATCCTCACCTTTGGGCAACCCTGTGAATCCCCTCACAATTTCCTCTTACAAGATCTCTCACTCTTTACTCCCAAAACACTCTTCCAAACACTATACTTATCCACTCTCAAGAGAAATTTGTAGCAAGATCTCTCTAACAGTTTTAATTCAATTTCTAGGGCTCATTATATATTAATTCCTTAAAAAAATGTACATAAATTGAAATTTCAAAGTGAAACGTTGTCAGATCATATAGTATAATCATGTATCATCTGTACAAAAATTTCAAAATTCACAGGATGATCTAGTATGAACCTTATTTAGTATATTGTAAATGATCAGTATGATGTTAAGATTGTCTGTACAAATAGTTCAATTTCATTTGGGCAATCTGAACAAACCATATTTTGTACCCTGTTAGTTGTCTGTACGATTTTTTAATTGTCTGTATGAATAATTTAAATTCGTATGGACGAACTGGTATAAACATCATTTCATACACTGTAAGTCATCTATACGAATAGTTTAAATTCGTATGGATGAAATTTAAATCATCTATACAAATAGTTTAAATTTGTATGAATGAACTGGTACGAACATCATTTCATACACTGTTAGTCGTCTATATGATTTTTAAATCATTTGTACGAACAGGGTTAATAAAAATTTTCAATTTCAATTTTAACTTTCTACCCCTGTGTGTGTGTATAGTTACCCAATTATAGTCACACTCTCTTTGACTCAATAAAATAAAAAATATTGGTTTTGTTACATGAAATCCTTCTCTACTTTGTCTTGAAGTCGTCAGTAGTCTGGAGTATGATTTCCCTGAAATGTTAGTATGCACAAAAAGAAACAAAAATCTATGCAATGTATGTTAGGAGAAACAATAATAATATCAGAATAATAATATTTTGTTATCATCAAAAATCACATAACATATAATTCAAACTTCATTTCTAAGTTGCAACAATATTCACTAGTATTTATATTGAAAAAAAATGGCTCTGGTTATTAAATATGAAAAGATTATTAGAATAATTCTTCCAAATTAAATTCTATGGTATCATAAAGGTACGACATGTTGGCTTTAACAAAGGGCTGGAGGCTTACTAGAGTAGGATGTGTAAGCCACATGTCATCATCCCATAGATCCAACTAGAATCATGGACAAGGTGGGTCATAATTTTTGAGTTAGCCTAGCTTATGAGTGAGAATGTGATCGCCTTTGCAAACTCTAACATAGGCAGTGAAATTCTTAATTGTTTAGGTTTCTATAATTTGCTAACCTAATGCTTTAATGTAAAATAAATACATATGACTAACATTGCTACATGTGTGAACATAACCTTGAGTATCAACATAAATAAAGAATGATTTTACATCTTGTTTAACAATTTTTAAAGATTGCTTGAGTTTTTTAAACATTTTATATGAATTTAATAAACAATACACAATTATAATGCACTAATGAATGATGTGCAATCATGACTCCAATTGATATTTCTAGTGAACTTAACCTCAAAAATGAAAATTAAATATTAAAAATTTATTAAAACTTTAACTTAAACATAAAACCAAGTTTTTGAGACACATGTGAGTTATGTAAGGTTTATTTTTAACTCTATTAATTTCTAGTCGCATTATTATGTGAGTTTAAAATGTCCTATAGAATTGCTAAAATTAAATATTTATTTATCCATGCATAAGTTACTTAAATGAAAATATAATTAAAATGGAAGTGGTTAAACAACATGAAACAAAACACCTAAGGTTAATCAACAAAAATGAATTACATGCATAAGTTATTGAAGTATAAATTCAATTAATATACAAGTAATTATAATATTAGACAAAAAAATATGACGTTAATCAGCCAAAACAAGTAACGTTTAAATTTTATTGGTTAATTTATTATTTATAATTTCTCGTAAGAGATTTCATGACAAAATAAACCTTTTTGAACAAGTTACAAGAAGCTTGATGGTCCTGTGAAGACGAGCCTTACTCGTTTATGAGTGATTACATGAATACTATTATTGTGGCATTTGGCTCGGAATGGATGCCATAGGATTTTAGTAGATTTTGTATGATGCTTGCTTCTAATTAGAGATTTTTTAAGTTGCTATTGCTAGCTAGGGAAATAGGGTGGTAAAATGACATGAGTTTTACTAGAGAGTGGATGGATATGCAAATCAAGGAATTGCATAGCTAGTGTAGATTCGATCTTGTTCCTAACATCATTATACTTGTGAAAAAGGCGTTTAGCTAGAAGAGGCTTTATTAGCTACTAAGTTGTAATCCTACAAGGGATTTGCATGTGATAAGAAAGTTGATACATATGGGCTTGCCTATAGTTTCTGAAGGTCTAGATCATCATCACAGGCAAACACCCATCTATTGGTGTGTGGGAGTTCTTTTGTAGGTTTCAATGTGAAGGTTACTATAAAGACCTAAATGAGGCACTTGAAAAAACTTAGGATGAAGAAAAAAAAAAATAAAGAATATATTTCTTAGAAAAAATATATATGAGAACTATAATTTTTCTAATAAAAATTAATGTTGCTAGTCTATAATGAACATGCTTGTACTCAGCTTCTTATTTGAGTGGACTATTATCATTGTTGTTGCTAACTAGTCATATTGATATTTATTGTAGATTGTTATGATTTTTTTAGTTCACCTTTATTTGACTTTGATTAACTCTCTCGACATACCTGACATAGCATCAATTAATCACTTTAGTCTATCATAGAAATAGTTCACTAAGATGATGAAAATAGCAATAAGTTCCTTAATTCTTTCATTTTAAGAAATTGACGAGCAACAAATAATATCATAAACAACAATAACTACAACAACAACATCATCATCATCATCATAATTTTCTCTTATTTTCTCTCAGAAGGAGAAGTAAGTAAAGGGTCCAAAAGAACTTCTCGCTACACCATTGGTGATGCTAGCTGATGAAAATCAGTTTTTGTGGAGATGAAACAGATGGATGTAGCATCCAATTTGTGGAGTAAGTATGTTAAGATCATTTGTGAGCTAGCTTGGGCTAGTCTTGATAAATGGATTGTAAGCTGAACTCAAAAAACTAATAAGCCAAGCTTAAGCCAATCCTGACTTGTCTTGTTAGCTTGCTAGCCAACTTGTTTAACAATATTAATAGAAAATATATTTAAAATATATTTGCTTTGAGAAGTTCAAGTAAAAATTTATTAAAAATTTACAAATAATATAATATCAATCATTATAATTTAATGTCTAATTACACATTTTCTTAGAATTTTATTATAATAATTACATGAATGAGAATTATTTTTTTAATAAATGTTATAGCTCGTAAGTTGACTTAAACTCATAGAGTTATTCTTGTGCATGAGCTCTAGTTTGGTTAATAAATCAAACTCAAATTCAGGTTAAGGGTGACTAAATTAACTAAACTCATTTGCATCCCTAGCATAAATTTTGAGAAAGAGAGAGATGGTGGAGCCAAGATGGACAACCCAAGAGGAAATTTTGGATTGGTCATGTAATACGACTACTAGGATGGACATCAACACTGTTAAAGTCTTGCACCAAATAAGGGCTAATGAAAGAAGGGATGGATTACACTTATGGACTTCTATTCGAAAGGATTCACTACTCCCATGAAACCCTAGTTATCATGTTTACCAAGGGGTGGAACCAAGAAAAGTTTAGGATGGGCAATTGCCCACCTTAAAATTGTTCTTTTTTTTTTGAAGAATAAGGATTTGAAATATTTTTCCCACCATAAATTATTACAATTGGCCAAGTTCCCCAAAAATTTTCATTTTTTCTATTTTCGTATAATAAATTATGCATTTCACAATCGTATTTACCACCCTGAAAAGAGAGGCAGGTTCCTCCCCTTTCTTTACCTACCTCCATTGATCATAGGCTCTGACTGCCTTTCCGTTTTCTATACTTTTAATTCAAGGAATAATGTGCACCATCCCGTGCTATCTATCTATTTTTTTCCTGATTGTGAAGACATTCACCTAGGCTCTCTACCGCTGACTCACTGTAGGATCGTGCACCTTGATGTAAAGTCTTTGACTTTGTGTAGGGTCTACAAGTCCACTCTCCAAGTGTATGTTCATTCAAAGATGCCACCAATACTAGGATTAATTCATTCAATCATCAATTTTACATCTGCATATGAGAGTTTATTTTTATTTTTTAATTTAAGCTAAATTTTCATTTTAAACATCTATGATGAACTGTATAGTTTTTAGTTAGCCATTTCCATATTATAGTAATCTGGAAAAGAAATTAAAACAAATGTTTTTTTTTAAATCTTATTCAAAACTCTTTGGAGAATATTTAAATTTCTAAGCATATAAAATAATGGTATGCTATAATATGTCCATATTTGATGCCAAGCATTAGTGCTCAAAAATTTTCTTAATAGGCAATTTTATTTGCTTTTCAGAGAGCAAGCATAATTTTATTTTGTTAATGCTTTCTTGCTATTTTCTCACTACTTTTCTGAAATCTCTATGGTGGAAAATTTTATTTCATTACCAGAATAGCTAAGTTACTATGTATTTTATGGTGGAAAACTAATTTCTAAAATCCTGATAATTAAGATATTTTATCATTGTAACATAACAATCAACTTTATAAAAATTATAATCATTCCAAATGAAGCCTTAGTCACAAAACCCTTTTAAGTCATTAAGCATTCACATACAAATTATCTAATAATCAGTAAACCTTTGATATCTGATAGGAATAAAGCTTAATTTTAAAGGTTACCATTATGATGTCCACCCTCTGAAGAAATAGAAAAGCCCAAAATTTATTTAATGCTTTATTGAGTATCATAAGAAAATTATAAAATTTTTATATATTTACTTCTTTCAATTAAATACAAATATTCGTATTCAAATTAGACCTTACATATAATTACCAAAATACAATTTCTCTTGATTTTTTAATTTAGATGATATTTCTCATAATAATAGAATCATCACTGCATTTTGCGAATGAGTACAAGCATAAAACTGTGAGTGCATATAGTAAAAGTACTGCTGATGACCTACAAATGAGATATTTTTATGCACTGGGTAGAAATAGACCTGAGATGAATTGGTAAAGTGTAAGACTAGTTGTAACCTTGTAAATAAATTAGCATAAGGTAATTGAACAAAAGAAAGAAATAAAGAAAGATGAACTATCACTAATAAAATTTTAACTTAATAATCTTGTATGACTTATTCCGAAGAACTTTTCACTTTTAGCATAAATCTTATAGGCAAAAAATTCTGCCAAAGTAGTAGTAACCATCCTACTAAACACATTATTTTATTTTATTTTTTTTAAGAAAACAAAACATATTATTCAAGCCTCTTATTTAAATGGGCTTTCACTAACCATTTCCAAACCTATCCTTATTGAATCTTGTATGGCAGGTGATTTCATTTTAATTATTGTTTGGTGCTGAAATTAAATGTTATTATTAAAAGAGATGGCTAAGGTAGTGTAAATCTAGTTCATTACCATGTGCTGATCCATTTTAAATTCTACAATCAGCCATTCTTTTTTCCAATTCATCTCTCCTATATTTCTAGCCAGGGCAGCAAAAAGGTACATTTATTGGTCATTAGCAATATTTTTGTTGTTTGTACTTTCTTTTTGACAAAAAGAGGCATAGAATCAATTATTATGAGAAGTTTGTTTGAGAAAATAAGAATAATTCACTATACAAGAAATATCCATAAAAGTATACTCAAGTTATGTTGATCATGTTCGTACTAAGTTAAGTCAGTTCAAGTCAAGGCTACTCAATTGATTTTGTTTAAACTTACAAAAGACATGTCGATCCATTAGAGAATTTTCCTGAAGCAAGCAACCATAATCTAAGAACACGTCCAAATTATACAAGAATGACCTATGAGGCAGCCTATATATCAACAAATGTTTATCAAGTTGTTGCTTCCAACTATTCAAGGAATGACAATGTCCCAAAGCAGCATATTGAATGGATTCTCATATATTTGACTGCCAATACATGCCAAATTGAGACTTCTTAAGCAATTGACAGACAACTTCAGGTTTACGGGTAGCGTCAAATATTGACACCGCTACATATTTAAATGTTCCAAAGGATATACGTCCTTCTATTATTCTATCTAATGTCATGACTTTATTGAATGTGTTTAGCTTACAATTTGCTTAAATAATGGTGGTCATAATTTTTATCAGAATGTATTGGCAATTGGATAATTTGCCTCAAATAATAAAATCATCCATGTCCACTTTCTATGTAATTAGTAGTTTAAATGGAAATTAATCTATTTACTTTAAAGTTTTTATCATAGACTGCAACTTTGAAACATAAAGAGCTTTATTTTATTTGTTTGTAGACTTACTTTCTGAGTTTCACAGGCCATCAATGCATCTTATTTGCCTTTTTTTGAAGAAATGCAAATTGCATTAATAGAAGGAAAGACAAAAACTATTATAAGCTAGAAAGGAAATAAAACAATGAGTTCCCAATCCAAACATAGTGATAGGAACCTTATTGAAAAGTAAACAAACCTATAACATTTATTTACCAAAATAAAATTATCATAATGGAATTGACATCCACTACTTACTTTAAACCAATTGGGGTGATGTGGACACCAAATATTAAACAACCTAAGAGGTTGGTTAGTATCCAAGAGTGTCTAAATAAGTAAAAAGTGAATTCTAGTAAAAGTCTGAAATTTCATTACTATAAACCCATAATACAAATAAAAAACTACACAGAAAAAAAATACACTCTTGTGACATAAAATCTTTAAAATTATCATCAGCTTAAATAATCTTCCCTAATGAAACATCCTCAACTACCGCTGTAGAAATATAATCCCCATCCTTATTCAAAACAGAGATGGAATCAGTTAAATGATATGTTCGGATTCTAGGATCAGCAGAAACAAATTGTTCCATAGCAGCCGATGCAGCCAAATCCTTACACAAATATTGATTACCCATATTATCAAGAGTATTGCAAGAAGGGTGAGGAACCATCTATTCAATTTTTGGTTTATGAACATCTTGAACCAAGGAGAGGTGAGTAAAAAAAAGCTGATCCCTGAGTTTTAGTTTCAACTAATCTAATAAAAAAGACATCATTGTCTCTAACAATTTCCCTGAGAAAAAGAGAATTTTCCCTCTTTTTAGCTCCTCTATAATTTCAAAACATAAAGGATGACATTAAGAAATAGTAGAGAAAATCACCTCCACCACTCTTCAAATTAAAATCAACTTTCCTTTTCCTAGGAAAATGCTCAATATGTCCTAGGAATTTAAGTTATTTAGTGCTTTTCTATTTCACACATAGTGAACTTATATCCTTATTACTTTTGACAATACAAGAAGATTTTGAACTTATCTTAGGATCATCATGATTGGGAGGTAACTTATACCTTATTTGCCAATTAGCCATACTATCCTTGTAAAATTTATGCATGGTTTTCATTTTTTTTCAGTGAATGGGCTATGTTTACTTTGGATGTTTTTTATTTTTTTTTCCATTTTGTTATATCATATATAAAAAATTTTTAATAGTTTAGGTAACACATAATCATTTATTTTTTCTTTGCTTTGAATTTTATTTTCATCCAATAGTTTAGCTAACCTATATACCTTGCATCTATCCTCATCTAATATTCATATCAAATAAAAGAATCTCTTTAATTTTTCTTCCCAGTGAAAGATAGATTTCAACAAATCACATTGTTAAAATAAGCTACTAATTAATACATGCACAACTTATTAAGCCTTAAGTCATTATAGATGTAGCAGTTCCCCACCACTCAAAACACTAATTTCTTTTCCAACTAACATTCATCTCTTTGATCAATAAAAATAAAATTCATGCCTCACTTTCTCCTAATAAACCTTCATCCAAGTGATTTATGCGCTCACCTAGAAAGCCCATATAAGTTAGCAAACAGCTTTTTTTGAATCAAGGAATTATAAAAGATGTTGTTTTTGTTACAATGAATAATGAAGGTGATTAGATTTAATAGTAAAATTGATAATTATTATTGTAGGCTAGAATATATATGATTGTAGAATGAGAAAATTTTTTATCTTAACATTACACGGATATCCAGCATATAAATAGATAAGATATAGAACCAAGTTTTTTACAAGAAAAACTATGAAAAGGGATAGAATCATGGGACCATGCCCAATCAAAATGATTTAACTAAATTTGAGTGAATTATGAAGCTTGACCCATCCTTTAATTTAGAGATGGTGAAATTAAAATAGTTTAGAGAATTAGGTTGAAGTATGGTGATGGTCGGTGCTTGGGTAGAAGTTCAAAATCAATTTGTGGCTTGGCAAAAGTCAAAAGATAATAGGTGGCAAGGCAGAAGTCCAGTGTCAATCGGTGGCTAGGGGATATCCGTCGTTAGATGGTGGTTGGGAGATAGTTCAGTGATTGTTGATGGCTGGGTAAAAGCTTAGCTATTGTCAGTGGTTGGGCAAAAGTCTGACATTAATCGATTGCCTGGGGGAAGTCTAGAGTTATTCAGTGGTTGGGCGAATGTCTGACAGTAGTTAGTGGCCGGGCTGAAGTCCAACATCATTTGGTGATTGGGTGGAAGTCCAATGTCAGTCAGTGCCCGCGCAAAAGTCTGATGAAGTTTGGTGGATAGGTAGAAGTCTGGTGATGGTCACTGGCTTGGCAGTGGCCAAGGAGAAATTTGATGGCAAGGGAGATCTTAGATTTCTCTTACTCCTCGTCCTTTCTTTCCCATTCTCTTTTTTGTGAAGAATGTGTTGCAATTTAGATTTCAAGATTAAGTTTTATATCATGTAATTTTTTTATCATACCAAAATATTATTATTATGATTACTATTTCTCCTAACATATAGTGGATATATATTCTTTATGTTATTTGTGTGTACTAACATTTCAGAAAAATTATACTCTAGACTGCCAAAGACTTCAAGAAAAATTAGAATAGGGTTTCATGTAATAAATTCAATAAATTTTCTATTTTTTTGAGTCTGAGAGAGTGTGATTATAATTGAGTAACCGTGCACACACACATATGGAGAGTGATTAAAAACTTAAAAATTTAATACTAATCATACAGTATGATTTTAAATCATACTGGACGATTTGTAATGTCATTTCCTCCCAAAATGATTTTAAGTAAATCATGTCTGGGAATTTTTTTTGTACCGTTCATATTATACCATCGTTGGTTCATACAGACAATGACTAGAGTATGAAATGGGTGCATACTAAATCGTCCTAGATGAACCTTATATATTTTGACTTGTTCATACTGTTAGGACGTTAGTTTGATACATTATAATTTAGTTTTGTGTAGATGATTCACAGAGTACAAAATAAGGTCATCCACTTTCAAACCAAAAGAAATAAGATTTATTTTAACTGTTTGTACTATATGATGTCAATTTGTACAAACGACTGATAGAGTACGAAATGAGGTTCGTACATAATTATACCAAATGAATGAGTTCAGTTTTGAACTATTCATACAGTACAATGCCAGTTTATACAGATGATTATCAGAGTAAAAAATTAGGTTTGTATAGGATCATACATGGAATTTTATACTATTTGTACAGATGATTATCGATCATACTATATAATTGGACTCATTCAAGTTGAAAATTTTCAGTTTTTTGGATAGTTTTTTCTTGTCTTTCATATATAAGAGTCCTAAAAACTAACACTCACATATTTAACAACGAATTTCTTTTGAGAGTGGGCTTGGAGAGTGTTAGGGAGAGTGTTTTGGATTTAGAGAGTGAAAGATCTTATGAGAGGGATTTGTGAGGAGATCCACAAGGTTGCCCAACGATGAGGATCTCTTGCTTATTTTTTAAAGTTCTCCCATACTTTCTTGATGCCTCTTAAATGGAGATTTTTAAAAGAGATCAGGTTCTTTGCCTTCACTAGGAGGGTGAAAAAGGATGTCGGGTTCTCTGCCTTCACCAGGACGGTGAAAAAGGAAGTAGGGTTTTCTACCTTCACCAAGAGGGTAAAAAAGGACATAGGGTTCTCTGCCTTCACTAGGAGGGTGAAAAAGGATGTCGGGTTCTCTGCCTTTACCAAGAGGGTGAAAAAGGATGTCGGGTTCTTTGCCTTCACCAGCAGGGTGAAAAAGGATGGTGATTCTCTGCCGCTCCGAGTTGGTGGAAGGGAGGTTTCTATAAGGGCTTCTCTGCCTTACAATGGGGGCAAAAGGAGAGTCACTAGTGTTTAGTGTAGTACCTACAAAAGGAGTCTCCAGGGAGTGAACATAGACCTTGTTGGACCGAATAAATATAAAATTTGATGTCTTCTATTCTTTATTTTCTTTTATCATATTTTTATTTTCTATATTTTTTATTTTGTTTGGTTAAAAAAGTATTTTTTTAAGATCATATCTATTCAACTGCTTGCTTTAGTATCATTAAATTTTTCAAATTTTGGTTTCATAAATATTTATGAAATTTTTTAAAAAATTACCAATTCACTCCCCTCTTGATTAGCCTTGGGAGAGTTCTATGAGGTCTAACAACCTGCACAAACTTTCAAGTGGTATCGGAGCCTATTTCAGAAATTAAAGTATATTACTTTTTAAAAAATGATTATGGCTAATTTTTGAGACCATAATAATCCTGAAGGATATTCAATCACTAAACTGCCTTTATTTGATAACATTCTATTTGATTTTTGGAAAACATGTGTGTCTACTTTTCTGTAATCACTTAACTATCGTATGTGGATGTTAGTACAGGATGGCTATACTGCTCTTACTTGACTCGTTGATGGCATTAGGATTGAAACACCATTTCCTGAATGGATATTAGAGGAAAAAGACTTAGCTCAATTAAACACCAAATATTTAAATAAATTTTTCTGTGTTCTTAAATCTGAGGACTACATATGTGTTTCAACCTATAAAATTGGAAAAGAAATTTAAGATAGACTTTGCATTATGTATGAAAAAACTAATATTATGAAACAATCTAGATTGAATATTTATTTACATGATTATGAACGTTTTTGCATGAAATCAAATAAATCAATCTCTGGCATCTACACACATTTTATATAGATAGTGACCTTATTACATACTTTAGGTTAGGAACTAACAAATTTTGAAAACGTTAACAAAAGCCTACATTGTCTACCTACTATTTATGATGCAAAGATAATAGCCATAACCGAGTCTAAAAATTTGAATATATATTCTATTGACAATCTACTTGGATCACTTATTACTTACGAGCAAGGAGTGACTCAAAGACAGATTGATACAGGTGACAAGCAAAGAGAAAAGAACATTGTGTTGAAATCAGATAATTTAGAAGATGATCAATCAATGCCTAAGGATTAAGAAGATATTACACTCATAACGAGGCAATTCAAAAATTTCCTCAAAGGAAATAATGAAGACGTCAGCATTAGACAACGGCATTAGAATGGTAAATTCAATAGGAATGCAAAAGTATCAAATCATGTCATTTGTTATGAATGCAAGAAGCCTAGACGTATTAAGACTGATTGCCCAAATCTTAAAGCAAATCATAGTAAGGAGAAAGTTGAGGAGAAAACCAATGTTAGGAAGGACAAGAAAAGATTGTAGAAAGCTTTTTAGGCTGACTCAACCTCCGACTCCTCAGAAATAAAAGTAGAAGAAGAAGTTACAAACTTGTGCTAAATGATGGACAATATTGATCTTTCGGATAAAGAAGAGGTATGTGACTTATCTTATGACAAATTATTTGATATTTTTGAGAAAATACATAATGCGTATAAGAAACTCAAAAAACTGCATGCTAAACTTAATATAGATTACTTAAATTTGCAAAAAAGCATGAAATCCTTCGGAATGATCACGTAAAGATAGTTAGCAACCTTATGGCCTTGTTGGAAGAATTTGATGATTTGAAAAAAAAGCATGAACTATTAAAATCATTACACACTGAACTTGAAAATAGTTTTAAAACTTTTTTCGGTGAAACTGAACATTGGGAAATCAACTTGAAAATTAAAATTCATTCCTAAAAAGTAGAAATTCATATTTAGAAATAAAAATAAAGGCTATTAAGGAAAACAAACCTACACCCACACTCGAATAATTCTACGAGTCTAAGAAAAAGCATTTAATTTCAAACCCTAAGAAGAAACTTTACAGCACGTATAGATTAAAAAATCCTTTTTCTAGTGTAAAATGTTTTCAAATGGAATGTTAGGATACATATCGCACACTTATACTATTTATAGTTGAATACATTTAGTATGGAGACTGAAGATGCATCAAACACAACATAGTAAGCATACATCTGATTTATCATTGCCACGAGGTGAACCTAAATTTATTTGGGTTCCCAAGTCTAAAGTTTGATATTTTTATAAAAATGCTCTCATACAAGACATCGTGGGAGCCTTTGATTCCTGAACAGTGGATGTTCAAAACATATGAAAAGAGATACAACTCGATTTATATCACTGTAAGCAAAAAATGGAGACAAGGTAACACTTGGAGATAATACCACTAGGAGAGTAGTAGGTACATGTATGATTGGCAATAAGATTAATTTCTTTATTGAGAATGTTTTATTGGTTGATGGCTTAAAAAATAACTTGTTAAGTATCAGTTAGCTTAGTGATAAGGGTTTTAACATTAAATTTTTACCTACAAGCTGCATTATAAGCCTAAATAGAATTAATGTGTTACAATGAAACAAAGTAAATAATGTATACATGCTTGATTTAAATAATGTTAAGTCTTCAAATACTTTTTATCTCAAAACTATCAATGATGAATCTTTATTATGGCATAGAAGACTCTGTCATGCAAGTATAAAAAATCTTAGGAAAATTACCCAGAAAGATTTTGTTGGAGGCATACCCAAAGTAGACTTCACCAAGGATCACCTGTGTGATGCATGTCAATTAGGAAAAAAGGTTAAGTCCTCCTTTTGTTCAATTAAGGATCTTAGAATTAGAAAACAATTGGAAGTCCTATACATAGATATTTTTGGACCGATTAATACTATAAGTCAAAGAGGTAAAGTTTTTGGATTTGTAATTGTTGATGATTTTTTAAGATTCACTTGGATCAAAATTCTTATCACATAAGTGTGAATCATTTAATGAATTTAAAAAAAAATTACTTAGATTTAGAGAAATCTAGGTTGTGAAATTCTATCAATTCAAAGTGATCATGGAGGAGGGTTTGAAAATGAAATATTTGAAGAGTTTTATAAAGAGCATGGAATTGATAACAAATTTTTAGCACCTAGGACCCCTCAGCAGAATGGGGTTATTGAAAGAAAGAATAAAACTTTGATAGAAGTTGGTAGAGCCAGGTTGGTAAAATATTCACTTCTAAGATATTTTTGGGCTAAAGCGATTAGTACAGCTTGTTATCTTCTAAATAGGGTGAACATTAGATCTAAGTTGAACAAGGCACCCTATGAAATTCTTAAGTGGAGAATACCTAACTTGTCATATTTACATCTCTTTGGATGTAGGGTGTTCATTTATAATAATGGTAAAACTCCTTTAGGAAAAGTTAATCCCAAATTTGATGAAGAAATTTTTTAAGGATATTCTAGTGTTGGCAAATCTTATAGATTTTTTATCAGAAGAACTTTGGTAGTTGAGGAGACCATAAATATTGTTTTTGATGAATATGGTATTTCTATAGATTCATGGTTGAAAGAAGAACCTATTGTAGTGATCTCCCAAGGAATTGAAAAAAAAAAATCTTAAAGAAAATTTTGGAATAGAAAATGCATTGCTTGGAGAATGGAAATATTCTAAAGTCATCCTAAAGAATTGATTTTAGGAGAACCAAGTGAAGGTAATAGAACTAGGCATGGACATAGCAAAGAAGTGAATCACTTGGCTTTCATTTCAATGATTGAACTAACAAATTTAAATCAAGTACTTTCGGATGAATTTTGGATGTTGGCCATGCAGAAAGAATTGAATCATTTTGTTAGAAATGTTGTTTGGGAATTGATTGAAAGGCCTAAAGATCAAAGAGTTATTGGAACTAAGTGGGTGTTCAAAAATAAAATGATGATTCAAGTGTAGTGGTTAGAAATAAGGCTAGATTGGTGGCAAAGGGGTATAATCAAATAGAAGGGGTTAATTTTGAGGAAACTTTTTCCCCCGTAGTCAAACTTAAAGTGATAAGAGTGCTACTATATTTTGTCTATTTTAATGGTTTTAAATTATTTCAAATGGATGTTAAGAGTGCCTTTCTTAATGGGGTGATACAATAGGATGTTTATGTTAAGTAACCTTAAGGTTTTGAAAATTCAAAATTCTCTAATCATGTGTTTAAATTGAAAAAGTCATTGTATGGACTAAAATAGGCACCTAGGGCTTGGTATGAGAGGCTAAGCACTTTCCTATAGTTGTAAAAGGAAGTGTGTATAGAACTCTCTTCTTAAAAATGGTAGGAGATGACATACTCATCATTTAAATATATATTGAAGATATGTTGCTTGGATCCACCATTAAAAATCTTTGTGATAATTTTCAAAAATAATGAGTAGTGAATTTGAAATGAGTTTGATGGGAGATTTGAGTTACTTTCTTGATTTTAAAATTAAGCAATTGGAGGATGGCACATTTCTATATTAGTCAAAATATATTAAGGACATTCTCAAGAAATATGAAATGGATAGTACTAAACTAGTGAGCACAGCAATGAGTTCCTCAGTGCAGTTAGATAAAGACTCTAAGGGAAAATTTATTAATCGAAAGAAATTTAGAGGAATAATTGGATCATTACTTTACTTAACTGCTAGTAGACCAAATATCATGTTTAGTGTTTGTTTGAGTGCTAAATTTTAAGCTAACCTAAAGGAATCACATCTTATTGTTATTAAATGAATTCTGAGATATCTTTTGGAAACTCAAAACATAAGGATTTGGTACCCTAGGCATAGCTCTTCTTTTGAAATCATTAGATATTTTGATTCAGATTTTGTAGGGTGTAGGGTTGATCAGAAAATTACTTTTGGAACCTATCAATTCATAAGAAACTCTTTAGTTTCTTAGTCTAGTAGAAAATAGAATTCAGTAGACATTTCTACTGCTAAAGTAAAATACATTGCCTTAGGTAGTTGTGTGGCATAGGTTCTTTGGTTAAAATAATAACTAATTAATTTAGAATTTTCTATTAGCACTATTCCAATTTGTTGTGATAATACAAGTGCCATATGCATTTCAAAGAATCCTATTCAAAATTTTAGAACCAAGCATATTGATATAAGGCATCATTTCATTAGAGATCATGTGGCTAAAGGAGAAATTGAATTACACCATGTTGCCTATGAGAATCAACTTATAGATATTTTCACAATACCATTAGCTTTTGAAATATTTAGCACCTTAAAAACCAGATTAGGTGTGATTGATATTAATGCTTAAAATTGAAATTATGTAAATTGGATTTATAATATATTTCGTGTATGTTAATGTTTGTTGTTTATCTTTTGTTGTTTGGTTTGTTTATATTTTGCTAATGTTTTTAGATTGTTGTTTTTCCCTACTTTGTATTGTGTTTATTTTCCATCTATATTTTTTTTTGGTTTTCATCTTTGTGTTTCATGGATCTTTTGTGGCTTGTTTTTTGGAAAAAAAAGAGGTGTCTATTTTATCATGTCTTAATTTCATTTCCATTTGTACTATATGAACCACTTTCATATTGTACAAATTCATTTGACTAAACATGATATTTTTCCTAAATTAAATAGAAAAAAATGAGAATTTTTATTAATATTATACTGTACAATGACCTTTTCATACTATACGATCTATTATTTTTGGTCTGTATGATTGGGGACGGTTTTCCAAATATCCGTTGTTTTTCACTAATTGTCAGTACAAAATCCCATTTCATCTGTACGATCCTATTATAAGTTTTTCATGTGGATGAACCCAACTGGAAAATACGATCATTATTATTCTGATAATCTCATACGAACACGTGTTCGTACATACGATCGTATGGTCAAAAAGCATGTACAAAATGACTCCTCGGGAATCACAATTTATGAAAAGTCATTTCATTTTTGGCCATTTTCAATCATAAGTATGAAATTATTTTTTTCTCGTATGATCTAAACATCATATTGTATGATAGGTCATTTTTTTAAAATTGAAGGGTATTCGATGGTTTTTCTTCACAATCTTCTTCAATCTCAAACTATCTCTTATTCTAACTCTCAAAATGGCTAGCAGCAGCAAGCGAGCATGAACTTTTAGGGCTTCTTCCTCTTGTTCTAGTCAACTTGACAAGAACTTTTTCTCAAAAGAAAATGTGGAGGCCTACACTCATTTCTTTGAGGCAAAAATAACTCCGTCTTGTCTCCTGATCCAAAGGGACATTAACTTTTCAGTAATGCCTCTTTTTGATTTGACTCAATTCTCTTTCATTCTCACTCTGATTTACGCTTAGCATCATAACACATTACACTACTTCCTTACAAACGTTTGAATAATTTAAAACCACATTAGGTTGTCTTCATATGTTTTTAAATAATGAGTAGAGATTATCAAGGAAGATTTAGACACCTTCCTACAACTTAAAACTGAGGGGGTTAGGGCACACACAATGACTTTTAGGTCTAATTTTGACCAGTCTGAAATTAATCAAACCCATAGAGGTATTGCTTTAATCAATCATCTACCTCATGTTTGCACCCTGAACCAACATACTAAGATCATCCAGTATGTATTAAGGACTTCTATTATACCTAAAGCTAGTGATCGTGTCATCCTAACTCCTCTACTTTCCACAGTCACATATCTCATCATGAAAAACACTCCTATAGATGAAGCCCAATTGATTATGGACTATATCTATAAACTTACATATATTGGACTTCCTCAAAATAGGAGAAAGAAAAATGTGGATTTAGGACATTTGGTGGCCAATATTCTACACAAGAAATACAACTTGATTCATCCTGATCCACCTACTCAACTCCTAATTTATTTTATCGATGCATCCTTCCATTCTCTTTTTAACCAAGACTAAGGAGATTAGGGTGACGAATCTGATGAAAAAGGAGAACCTGCTTCTGCACCTACACTTGCTCCTAGACCCGATTAACATTTCTATCAAGAGATGGTCCAGCATTTTGATAGACTGGAATCTCATTTTAATCAACATTTTGATCAAATTGAGACTCACCCAAACTAGGAGGATGTGAGGTATAATGAAGACATTAAATGGATTAAAAGATAGTTTGATTCTATCAACACTCAAGTAGCTACGATCAATAACCACTTTATAATGTTCAACCCTCAGCCACCTCCAGACCAGGGTCCCTCAGATTTTTAGATGTGGTTTTTCTGTTATAGTTGTTATTTGTTTTTACTTTCCTGGTATTTCATCTGATGGAGTTCGTATGTTATGTATTTTCCTTTTGGTATGATGTTTTGAGATGATGTATTGGTATGATGGCTTCACAATGTGTATGTTGAAAGTGTTTCATGTGCTTAATGAAATGATGTTTTATTTTGTTGAAATTTTGTCTTCTTGAATTATTTTAAGTTTTTATTGTCTAATCAGATGTAGTTGATCTTTAGAAGAAAATTTTACAATACTTTGCTCTACAAATTAATTTCCTTGTAAAATTTAATTTTTCAAAATTTTAAATTAAATTATGGGTGGATATTGATTAGAAGATCATCTTCATATTCTTATAGATAAATATTATTTTTCTATAATTATTGCAAAAAAGATATTTTATTTTCTTTTCTTTTTCTATCATTTCTTTTTCAATGTGTATATTTTTATTAATTATTAGAATTAGTTTTAAGATTTATTGATATTGGAAAGACCAAAAATGAAAAAATAAGATGCACAAAGCATGCCAAGCTTGAAAAGATGCACAAAATGTGCCACAAGTTTAAAAGATGTGCAATGTTTGCTAAAGTGAAAAGAGGCATAAAATTAGCCCAAACATAAAAAGATGCGCAATGTCGCCAATTAAATTTTTTATTCAGTTCACTCCTTTATCTTTCTACCTCTTATGCAAATCCATTTAATCAACAATAATATAAACCATTGAATGGGAAACTAATTAATCTTTATGTCATCAATTTTGCAATAATTATTTTTATTTGATATGTCTAGAATGAACTGTAAACTTGGTTGACTTTTCCTATGTTAATTATTTATTTGATTTAAACTTTGAGACTTTCCTTTTCACATTAGGAAATTAATGTTGTCTTTGCAAATAGTTTAAAATCTTTTTCTTTATCATCTATTTGATTTATCAATTGAAACTTATCTTTTCAAAGAGGTACTTCCCTTTTTTGTTGTTGTCAAAAGGGGGAGTCATTAGTTATTATTTGTTGTGTGTTGTTTGATGTGTGTATGATTTTATTTGTGATTTATGTGATGTATGTATTGTGTGTGTTTTTTTGTGTACGGTCAAATTTTCTTTCATCTATTGTTGTTGTTATTTTCATTGGAATCCCTTATTTTAAATTGATCATTTATTGAGGGGAAGCTTAGGAGAAAAATTGCCTTTAGTGTTAACTCAAACAATAATTGTTTTTCCATCATAAAAAAGGGGGAGATTGTTGCAAGTTAGATTTCAAGATTAGGTTTTATATTATGTGATTTTTTATGATACCAAAATATTTTTGTTATGATTACTGTTTCTCCTAACATACATTAGATTTATTTTTTGTATTGTTTGTGTATACTAATGTTTCAGGGAAATAATACTCAAGACTACCAAAACCTTCAAGACAAATTAGACTAGGGTTTCATGTAATGAAGTCTGTAAATTTTTTATTTTTTTTGAGTTTGAGAGAGTGTGATTGTAATTGGGTAACTGTACACACACAAACTGGGGGAGTGATTAAAAACTTAAATTGTTAATACTAATCATACTGGATAATTTGTAATGGCATTTCATCCCAAAATGAAATTAAGCAAATCATGTCTGGGATTTTTTTTTTGTATCATCCGTACTGTACGATCGTTGGTTCATACAGATGATGACCAGAGTATGACATGGGTGTGTACCAAATCGTCCTAGATGAACCTTACTTTTTTTGACTTGTTCGTATTGTACGATGTTAGTTTCATATTATATGATTTACTTTTATACAGATAATTCACGGAGTATGAAATGGGGTCATCCTGTTTCAAACCAAAAGAAATAGAATTTGTTTTAACAGTTCATACTATATGTTGTCAGTTCATACATGTGACTAATAGAGTATGAAATGAGGTTCATCTACAATCATACTAGAAGAATGAGTTCAATTTTGAAATATTCATACAGTACAATGCCAATTTATATAATGATTCGCAAAGTATGAAATCAAGTTCGTATAGGATCGTACATGGAATTTTATACTATTCGTACAGATGATTGTCGACCGTACTGTATGATTAGACCTATTCAAGCTGAAATTTTTTAGTTTTTTGGTTGGATTTTTTTGTCTTTCAAATATAAGAGTCCTTAAAACGTACACTCACAGATCTGACTATGAATTTCTTTTGAGGGTGGACTTGGAGAGTGTTAGGGAGAGTTTTTTGGATTTTGTGAGTGAGAGATCTTGTGAGAGGGATTTGTGAGGGGATTCACAAGGCTGCCCAACGGTAAGGATATCTTACTTGTTCTTCAAAGTTCTTCCATACTTTCTTAAGGCCTCTTGAAAGGGGATTTTTAAAGGACATCGGGTTTTCTGCCTTCACCAAAAGAATGAAAAAGGACGTCAAGTTCTCTGCCTTCACCAAGACGGTAAGAAAGGATATAGGGTTCTCTTCCTTCACTAGGAGGGTGAAAAAGGATGTAGGGTTCTCTGACTTCTTAAAGATGGTGAAAAAGGATGTAAAGCTCTCTGCCTTCACTAGGAGGGTGAAAAAGGATGTCAGGTTCTCTACCTTCACCAGGAGGGTGAAAAAGGATGATGGTTCTCTACCGCACTGAGTTTGTGGAAGAGAGGTTTTTGTAAGGGCTTCTCCGCCTTACTATGGTGGCGTAAGGAGAGTCACTATAGTTTAGTGCAATAAATGGAGAAGGAGTCTTCAGGGAGTGGACATAGGTCTTGTTGGACCGAACCATTATAAAATTTGGTGTCTTCTATTCTTTACTTTATTTTATGTGGTTGAAAAAGTATTTTATTAAAATTATATTTAGTTAACTGTTTGCTTCAGGGTCATTAAATTTTTTAGAAATTTGTTTTATAAAAATCCAAGAAATTTTTTAAAAATTATCAATTCACCCCCCTCTTAGTTAGCCTTAGCATAGTTCTACTAAGTCTAACAACCTGTACGAACTTTCAAAATGAAGGGTCTATTTATAGTTTTTTTTTAGTAACATGTCAAGTAAATATTGTGAGGATCATGTTCAGGTTGGGAGTGTTTTGATAGATGACAAATATCGACTTCCTCGATCATATACCATTTTCAAGCATTTAAGCGCTTTAATGATGTCAAAATTCATTGATCTTGCGCTCAATGGATTCATTTTGTTGAGCTACTCGATTTGACTATGAGCATTCTATATTAAGATATATTATGATCATCAAATTTATTCTTTGAAGCTTCCAAACATGCTTCGGGCTCTTGATTTAAACATATTTGATTTTGATTGGATTGATTTTCGTCTAATTGGATTCGATACTTTGAGATGGTAAATTTGACCATATGTTTATTAAAATTAGTGCTTGAATGGTTTTAAGGTTAATTTTGGAAGTTCCCAGTGAGAATTTTTCTCGAGATATTTACTTCTAATTAGGATAACTTTTTGATGATATATCAGTTGACTAGATATGTGTCAAAGCATTTCAAATGTTCCAAATGCAAAATTATAATTTTTAGGTGATTATGAGGCAACCACTACCTTTACGTCAATATGAGCCTCCCCTCGGGACTGTGAACAGGGTAAAATACTCTTGATCAAAAATTTAGTATGTCTTGAATTTGGCACATTGATTAGATCAAAATAAATAGAAAAATATAGGTCCTACTTTTTAGATTGCTCAAAATTGACTGTAGAATCCCTATTTGGCTCTGATTCTTCCAAAATTTAGTCTAACATGTCAAAGGAAAATGGTTCCAAGGACCCCAAAAAAGTTCGTGTTATACTTTCCTAGTATGAAATCAGATCTGAATGTTATTGAGAGCCAAGGCGGCCAGCCGGGTGTTATGCCAGGCCAGCTAGGCCAGAGGGCCATACATGGCCCGTGCACCCCATTTGCTTCGTCAACATACCCAACCTGCACACCTGACCTACTTGCTCTCAGTTGTGCTCACCCCCTCCTTCCAATGGTTATGGAACATGTTATGGCTATGGTGCAGGTTTGGACCGGCATGTGCTGGTTGGCACGAACCATAGTCAGTTGGCTGTAGTTTGAATAATAATATTGATTTAATATTATAATTATTTTTATCTCCCTAAATATATGTATATATTTATATATGACTAGTAATTCAGAATTTTCAACTCCCCCTTAGGGTATGAAAATTTTACACTTTACTCTGCACCTCTCTTTCACCAGTCTTCTTACATTAGAGGCCCTCCATATCTTGAATAGGTGGTATCTCTTATCAATTTCTAGTGCCCCTCTTTGTGTAAAAGGAACCTATCCTTCTCTTCACCTTCTTCCCTTTTAGACCCCTTCTTATATAATAAGCTTTCCACTATTTTAGATAGGTGGCATCTCTTATCTAATTATAGTGTCCCTCTTTATATAGAAGTTTTTATGGGTTATCATTACTCCCTTTAGGCTCCATTGACCAAAAGAGATCCATGACTCGCAACAAAAAATGACGGACCGAAGCGGCCCTATAGGTGGCTAAGGCTGACAACGTGGTGTCCACCATTACTAGTGATTCTTTGATTGTTAACAAGAAGTTCCATTTTCCTAATGAACTCATTGGGACAGCTTCAAAAAAATATAATCGGGCATACTTTCTTCCTCAAGGATACCTGGTTGTTTACGAGACCACATTATGAGCAGAGCTATGATTTCTACCTCCTCTGGAGTTAATCTATATCATAGTAATGTGTGGAGTGAGTTTATCCCATTTTTCATATAGCGCCATGCCTATCACCGCGGGATTAATTATTTTTGTTAGATATTTTGGAGCATTTTTTACACCAAAATAACTTTCTCGGATGAGTCGATTCACTTACGACAAGCATGGTTGCATCATATTTAGATCCAAATTGTTGAATATTCACACCTGAGATCTGTCAAAGTGCTAGGATAGTGCATTTACCTTTGTAAGGAATAATTGGGATCTTTTTAAGACATGGGGGAAGATGATGGATTTACTTGTTCCCTTCATACTAGAGTAGAAGACATTGAAGATGCTCAACATTCCTAATGTTGAACCCTTTCTCTATGATGTACGCTATTTGGGAAATTATGTAGTGGAAGAATATCTTCACAATGTTCGATTGTTTATTCAGGTGGGGTGGTCTAATACAATTATGTTGAAGAAATAAATAACAGATCATGAGCCATCTACCTTTACTTTAAAGGTTTCCTTAAATAAACTGGCGAGTGATGTTGGTCTGCAAGCCTCATTCAAGAAGAATAAGTTGGAGGAGACTTTGGAAAGTAACATTAAATGTCCTACGAATTCTTCTCCTTTCAAATTACATATTCTAAAAGATGTGTTGAATCACTAATTTGTTAGACATCATCAAGATGATGACTTGGTGAGTAGATATTCCTTTTTTGTTTTTCCTTTTTTCCATCTATAAGAACATGTTTCTAACAAACATCACCTTATGGAAAGACTGATATTACCAACAATTTTAAAGGGGCCCGTTTTCTAGTGAGAGAAACACCCATTTTCTAGTGAGAGAAACGCCCATTTTCAAAACATTTTCCTTCATTTTCGCGCCACCGCTTCCGGGCGGTGATCGTCCTCCGATCATCGGCCGATCATCATGGATGATGATCATCGTCGATATGGTGATTCTTGGAATGTAGCTCCGTCATCCTTGAAGACTGGTTCGTCGTTCTCTAGGTCTCTTCGTCCTGCAAGCACTGCGAAGCCTTTGGTGATCAATGAAGGTGCTTGTTTATTGCCAAAAAATTGTCCCACTGTTAATGGAAAAGGCAAAGAAATTCTTGTGGATGAAGATGTAAGGAAACCCAAATTTTCAAAAATTTTGAATCGTAATTCGGTAAGTCCGAATTTTCGGGCTTCTTCTTCTTCAGAATTCAAGATCAATGTGAGTAGATTTTTCAACTCTAACCCATCCAGTCCTGGAAAACTTATTTCAAATGTTGCTACTATTGGAGATGCAGTGTTTAAATCTGGTGCAGACAACGTTCCTAATTCTGGTTCCCTACAAAGCTATCTTAAAAGCAATATTATATCCACTGAGTTGGAGGAACCTCACAACTGTGTTCCAAGACAGTTGAATTGTGCAAAGGAAGTGTGTAATCAGAATGCAGTGCCTGAAACGGTGAAAGGGATGGATAATTATATACCAAACGCTTGGTTTAGAAAATCTAATGTTAAAGTGGATAATCTGGACCTTGGTTCCTTTTTATCAGAAGATGGCAAATCAATTAAATTACATATGGGAAATGTGTTGCAAAACACAAAGAAATTGGAGAAAGCTTTAGTCATTAAAGTTTTTTGTGATAATATCCCTTTTTATGTGATTAACATGGAGTTGAGGAGACAATGGAGCTGTTTTAGAAAATTCCAGCTAACCATGTTAGGGCTGGATTGGGTTCTGTGTTCTTGTGTGGATGCCGCAGTAATGGAATCGATATTAACGGAGGGACCTTGGTTTGTTAAAGGTCATATTATAGGGATTGATAAGTGGACAACTTCTTTCACTCCAGATTCTTTGAAGGGTCTTTCTGCATCGGTGTGGATTAGGTTGCCTAATCTTCCCTTGCATTGTTGGGATGATATCAATATTTGCAGGATTGCTTCTCAAGTAGGAAAGCCATTTTTATTGGATGGAAACATGTTCCAATGGAACAGGAGGGAATTTGCTAGAGTTTGTGTGCGTGTTGATTTGGATAAACAACTACCTGTTGGAGTTTGGGTGGAGGGGGACTCTAGTAAATTCTTTCAAAAAATTGAATATGAGAAAGTTTTTAAGCTATGTTTCAAGTGCGGTAAAATTGGCCACCTTGTTAATAGTTGCCCTGATGTGCGGAATGTTGCGGTGAAGGAGCCTTCTAAACCCATTTCAGAGGCTGTTTCTGGTAAGGGATTGGTGAATGAAGCTGTTGTGGGTCAAGAAAAGATTACTGAAAATGGATATGGACCTTGGGTCCATGTCAAATATGGGAAAAAAAGAAATTCTTCAGTGCATAAGAATCAGTTAATTTCAAAACAGAAACCTAATGTGGCTCCTGCTTCAAATCTAGTTTGGAAATTGGCGAGCTCGGTGCAAGATGGAAATGTTGTTTGTTCTAATGATATCATTAAGAATTTGGATCCTACGGATAAGCCTATGACTGATGATGGAACTTCTATTGCTGTTCTAAATAAAGTTTCTTCATCGACTAATATAGTCCCGGTGGATTTGAACACAGATGTTGAAGAAGGACAACTAATTGAAGACTTGCTGGAAACTGTTACGGAGGTGCCTGCAGCTGAGGTTGATCCTATTGCTAAGGAATCTGGTAATTCTCTTCCTAGTAATGATATCTTGAATAGTAATATGTTTGAGGTTCTGGAAAAATTTGAAGAGGAGAAAATTTCTGAGATCTCTGAAGATAATGTGAAGATGGAAGAAGTTGGTACTGCTTCTAATTCAAATCTTATAGACATGTCTAATTTGGAGGCTCCTAATAACAGTGGAACTGTTAAAAGAAAATTGAGTAAGGAATTAAAAACTCTTGGCCCAATTAAATTGTTGACTAGAAGTAGAAAATTTGATGTGGGAAGCAAAAGCAAGGGTGGTGGGGATAACTTCCCTTATAATCAATGAATTCCATAGCCTTTTGGAATTGTAGAGGAGCTAGGAAATTAAATGCTTCTCTATATCTTAAGGAGTTTGTGAAGGAGAATGGAATTATGTTTGTGGGGCTTTTAGAGACTAAAGTGTCTTCTATGGATAGGAAGGACATTAACTCTCTAATTGGTGTGGACTGGAATTTTTTTCACTTTCCTGCGGAGGGATTGTCCGGTGGAATTTTGGTACTCTGGAATTCTAAGGTAGCATCCTTTACTACCTTGTTCTCTTCGTCTCAGTGTGTTATTGGAGACCTTGAAATTCAAAACAAAAATGTTTGGAGGGTTTCTACAATCTATGGCAATAAAAATATGTTGAAAAGAAGGGAGCTTTGGAATCATTTGGAGGATTTTGCCTCCAAAGATATACCATCTGTGGTAGGTGGTGATTTTAACTGCATATTATCCAAAGAAGATAAAAAAGGTGGGAAAAAGTTTGTTTTTTCACAAGGTCCTAAGGAAATGAAATTGTTCTTAACTAACAATGATTTTCATGAAGTGAATTTCTTGGGGCCTAAGTTTACATGGTGTAATAACAAGTCTGGGGGAGCACGTATATTGGAAAGATTAGATAGATGTTTGATCAACTCGACAGCTCTGAACGTTTTTCCTTTTTTGGTTGTTCGCCATCTTCCTAGAGTGGCATCGGATCACTGCCCCATTGTGTTGAAGCTTGATGACTATCCGAAAGCTAAGTTTAATATCAAATTTGAAGACACCTGGGCTTCCCATTTTGCCTCAGCTAGTATTGTTCGTAAAGCTTGGAACAGGAAATTAGTTGGAGTTAATTCTGACATTCTTCACATCAAATTCAAAAGATCTTTAAAGGCTCTTCATTACTCAAGCAAGGCTAAACTGGAGGACCTGAACCAGCTAAAGAATTCTCTTTTGAAGGACATTCTATCAATACAAACGGAGGAAGCAACTGCTGGAGGCCTGTCCGAGGATATGACTCTTGTTCTCAGAGCAAAAATTAATGAGCTTAACAATACTCTTGCTCGTTTGAACACCTGGTGGAGGCAACGCGCTAAGGTAAAATGGATCAAGGATGGTGATTTAAATTCTAAATTCTTTCATTCTTTTGTAAGTGCTAGAAGGAGTGCAAAACACATCTTCAAAATTAAGGACGAACTTGGAGAGATCGTGGAGGATCTGAAGCTGATTGAAGGGATTTTTTACAAATATTTTGAAAACAAATGGGAGGCAAGACCTTGTTCTTTGGATAACTGGCCGGTGCCGAGGTGTATGCTGAATGATGATGACAAGGAAATTTTAAATACTGAGCTTTCAATGGGAGAAGTTTATAAAGTTGTCAATAAACTTGGGGGAGGTGTTTCACCTGGTGTGGACGGCATTACCCATTCCTTTGTTAAAACTTACTGGTCCATCATTAAATTTGACATTTGGAATTCTTTAAAGAGTTTTTTTAACACGGAATCGATGGAGGACAATTGGAAAGATACTTTGGTGGTGCTCATTCCAAAGGTGGGCAATCCTATCACCACTTCAAATTTCAGGCCAATAAGCTTATGTAAAATAATTTAAAAGATTGCTGCGAAGATTATTCTCAATAGATTTGTCTCGTTTCTTCCTAAGTTGATCTCTAATAATCAATCAGCTTTCATTAAAGGCCGCTCTCTTTCAGACCATGTTTTAATTGCTCAAGAGATTTTTCATAAGTTTAGATACTCTAAATCTTCGAAAGGATTGGTTTCTTTTAAATAGACATAGAATAGGCTTATGATAGCATGTCTTGGAGAACTCTGGAGCAAATTTTGAAATATTTTGGATTCCCTTTACACTTTTCTAAGCTGATTATGGGTTGTGTGGAGAATCCAAAATTTTCTATTCTTATAAACGGGAATTCTTCAAATTGGATTGCTGCTCATAGTGGATTTCGTCAAGGTTGTCCCTTATCTCCCTTTCTCTTTGTGCTTTGTTCTCAACTTTTATCAGATGCCTTAATTCCTGAAGAAGATGGGATAGGAATTAAGGATCATCCTAATGGCCCAAGAATCTCACATCTGCTCTATGCAGACGACATTTTAATTTTCTCTGAAGCTAATATTAGGTTGGCTAAGAAGATTAGAAGTATCCTGGGTAATTATTACAACTGGTCTGGACAGAAGATTAATTATTCTAAATCTTCTATGTTTTTTGGTAAGGCGGTGAAAAAGAAAAGAAGGAAGAGTATTGCTCGGGTGATGAGTTTCAAACCGGTCAAAGAATTCACTTACTTGGGTGTGAAGATCGCCTTAAGGAGAATTGTGGCAGCTGATTTCAATGTTATGCTTGAGAAAGTGATGGGGAAGCTTAATTCTTGGGGAAGTAAGTTTATTTCGTTGGCTGGAAGATTTATTCTTGCTAAATCAATTATCCTTTCTATCCCGGTGTTTCACTGCACTCACTCTTTGGTTCCGATGAGTATCCTGGCTGAAATGGAAAAAGCCTGTAGAAATTTCATTTGGCACAAATATGGTAGCGAAAATGGGTTTCATTATGTTTGTTGGGAAACCTTGTGCAACCCGAATCAGCTGGGAGGACGTGATCTTCACTCCTCTTTGAAGAAGGTGGATGCTTTAAGGGCAAAGATGGCATGGAAGTTTATTAATGATAATGAATCAATGCTGCAAAAAGTGTTAGAACCTAAATATGGGAACTCCTGCTGGAAATCAGGATTCAAACACAACAGGTCTAATACTTGGAAGATCATCTTGAGTGGTGCTAAAGCTCTCAAACCAATTGTGAGATGGAAAATCTCCAATGGCGAAGCTGTCAACGTGCTGGAAGACGTTTGGATTCTGGATAAACCTTTAAACAAGTGGCCAACCTTTTTAGCTAACTCTATTTCTAATGATCTTTCGGTGGACAATTTTATATATGATGGAGATTGGGATGTTGGGAAGTTGAATCAGGCTTTTGGAGAGGAGTTAACCAGCATTATTATTAAACTTTGGATTGATCCGATGTTATCTATGGATCAAACAGAGCTTATCTACCAGATTACGGGAAGGTCTTTAGCTGCAATCGCTTATGATAGTGTATTGAAGAATTCTGGAAGGAAGGTTTATTGGCCTTGGATTAAAAAATTAAAGCTCAATACGCGGGTTGAAGTTTTTTGGTGGAGATTATACCACAAGGCAATTCCTACATCTAAGATTTTGGAATATAGAAGGCTTAAGGTAGGGAACTTTTGCCCTACTGGATGTATGAAGATGGAAGATATTGATCACGTGGCGGTGACATGTTTAAAGCTTATTCGGACTATCAATATTTTGAATCAGTGGGGTTTTAAGATTCCTGTTTTTGGAAATTTTGATGAATGTTGTACTTGGTTGGAACGGTATGATTCTACAAAGACTTTTATCGCTAATATTTACTGCAATTTGGTGTTCTGCTATTGGAAATCCAGGAACAAACTCATTCACGATGGCAAGGAGGATAGCAGTTTATGCATTGCGCCTAATGTGCTTGGGGTAGCTTCCATGTCTACTATTAATAAAAATAATTCGGGGCTTTGGGATGTTAATCAACCGGTTAGGTTGTTTAAAAACTTTTGGCATCCTCCTCCACCCGATTGGATTAAATTAAATGTAGATGCAGCTTTATTATCATCTTATAATGCTGGAATTGGAGCGGTGTTTAGGGATCATAAAGGAAGATTTCTTTTAGCTTTTGGTGTTAATGGTATTCATTGGGATATTGCTCAGCTGGAAAAGGAAGCTATCTTCTCTTTAAAAGGTGTATTTAAAGATTGGCTGTTACAATACAAAGGTATCATAATTGAAGGGGATAATGCAAATGTGATGAAGAATATTCAGCTTAGCCTCAAAAATATGGATAGACAAGAGCCTGATGTTGGTTTAGATTTTTATTCTTTTAATAAAGAGCTGAATCACGTTATTTTTAATTGTGTGAATAGGGAATGTAATAAGTTAGCGGATGCTTGTGCTAACCATGCTCTTACTGGCAATTTTATTAGGGATGTTTTTAGTTTGGAGAACATTCCTCCTTCCTTTTATCATCTGTTAAACGAGGAATGTGATGTTCTTAGCTTGTAATTAGGCTTCTCTTTTTCTTTTAATGCATTTGCTTTATGCACTTCTCAAAAAAAAAAACATCATCTTATTATTTCAGTTACTATAGTGCATAGACATTACTGTTAAGCTTACTCAATCTTTGAATAATTAAAACAACAAATTTTTGAAGTTCAAATATATCTTTAGAGAGAGTACGAGAGAAAGTATGATAGTATGACCAAGGAGATGGGGGCAGTGGAAAAATAGTTGTCAAAATATAGAGCTTAATTGGTGAATGTGCAAATAATGATCAATCAACATTTGACGGTCTAGCAAATCTTATGAGAGAAGATAGCAGATTGGGAAGAAGAAAAAAAGATATTTTAGATTCTCTTAACTGAGAAAGAGATTACTCTGTCAAAGGCAAGGTTTGTATTAGAATCTCCAAAATCCATAAATATTTTAGAAGTCTATAGCCTTTGAGAGTGTAATTCAAGATAATGTTTAGGAGTCTCGCAATCACATATAAATAAAAAAAGTGCAGTCCTTTGAGTAACAGTGTATTTAAGAAGGTTTTACTCTAACCTTCTTTAAAGGAGTTCACCGTGTGTAGTGCAAAACTGGAGTTAAAGTTGAAGGGTTAGCTCCTAGTTAGAATTCTGATGATTCCCTTTAGATTCACGAGATGATGATATTAAAGCGAGCTGAGGAATGTCTTTTGTAGGGAGGATGAGGTTATTGAGATTGTGTAGCATTTCTTTATTACTAATTGTATCACTTTTATTCTTATTTGTGATTGTTATATGTATCAAAAGCTTATGTTAAGATAGAGTGCATGTGGTCTATTTGTGACATAATAATATGTTGTTAAAGCATTTTATCATATCTTAAGTTTGGTTTTGAATTTAATCAGTTCAAGTAACCATGATTGACTTCCTCCTAGGATTTTTAACTTATAAAAGGTTGTTAGTTAAAGTATTGCTTGATGACATTTCACCTATGTTAAAGAGGTCACATCGATTCCCCCTAAGATTAATCATCTAGTGATTGAGATATAATAAGGATGACATATTTCTCAAATTAAGATTTTTAGGATTAGATTTGACATGTTGTGTGAAATTATCATTGTGATCTTACTAGGAGAAGAAGAAAACATAAATAGATAAGTAAACAAAGTTTCACTGTATTGCATAAAACAATACTATAATTCCTATATATAACTTAGGGATATAGAGTTTACATAACACTAAACCTAAAGAAGGTATATAGATATAAGGACTAGATGATACTCAACTCAAAAGATACACAGGACCTAAACCTAGTAGTATAATTTTCACTACTGATAATACTTGTGAAGATTTTCAATATTCTATGTTCTAGATGGCATCTTCTCATCACCATTCTTCAACATGAATGATCATGGTTTGACTATTGCCACTACAAAAAAATGTCCATCCCAATGGGGAGAAAAGCTTATTGCATTGTAGGCCCTTTCTAGCCACCATAATGCTATGCAAAATTAAGTCTCTAATTGCTATACAAAAATGTTTCATTCTTTAATTATAGTGAGGGGTTGTTCATTAGTGATATAAAATTTTTTTGAGTGAAGCCGCATCTCTTACTTCTTGCAGAAGATCTAAATTTTTTTTGAGCTTCTCCTCATTTTTATTTAAGTCATAAGTCTGAACCCTAAGACTTGCAACTACGTACATGAAAATATGAAATTGGCGACCATCAAAATTGGTCGCTAAAAATGATAATTTGGCCGCTAATGCAAATAATGACCAAAAATATTTGGGCCACTGATTTGTTAGAGTAGCCTCATCACTGAGGCTTTTAGCGGCAAAATTTTTTTTGTTGTTGCTAAATTAGTGACCACTAATTAGTATTGGTTGCTAACATTGGACATATTAACGACCTTTTTTTAGATGCTAATGAAAATTTATTTGGATGCTATTTAGTAATTTTAATTATTAATTTTATTTATTATATTTTTCTTATTGAGACCGCAATACAAAGTGGTCATAAATTGGTCAACCAAATAAATCACATGCCCCTTTAATTTCATGAAGTGTTGATATATATTTATGCATATAAAATTTTGTGATATTTAGAAAAAAAATTTATTATCTAATTATTATGCCTTGGTTATAACAATTAAGATCATTCCCTCACTCCTTTACATTGCAATTAGCTAGATAAATTTCATAATAGATAAATAACATAAATTTTATTAGCTTGAGGTAACAAAAATAAAAAGCATAGAATCAAAAAAATATACTCATTCCTTTAGTTTTATAAATACATCCATCAATTAACATATAAAATACGATCTCTGATATCTTTAATCATAAAATCTAAATGTTTACAAAATGATAACATCTAGTTAACATAAAAAACTTTTTTTTAACTTTTATTTAAATAATTCTAAAATTACAAAATTATTACTTTTTCCCTCATATCTGGTCTATCAAAGGCAAATGCACTGAAGGTCTGGGATTTTAGAGAGAGAAAATTTATTTTTTAAATTTCAAGTTGGCCCATTTATCAACATTACCAATGGTGGTGAATGATTGCCAGTCCTCATCAGATGGAGGGCCATGGGGTGATCATCGATCCTTGCTTGAAGATTCTTTGGTACATCCTTAATCATTTTTTAAATCCTCACAGCCTGTGTTCGGTGAAGATGCTACGGGAGGCATTTGCAATTCTACTAATATTGGTGTTCGATCAAGCTTCAACAATGGTAAACCTTTGATTATCAATGAAGGAGGATTGTTAAATGTGAAGAAGATTATTCTAGAAATGGGGAAAGGTAAGAATGTTATGTTGGGGGGGGGGGGGGGGGGGGGGCGCTTTCCAATTGCCGAATAAGTCAGGAATCCTCAATGTTTTAGGATTTAATTTGGAAGGTTCTTTTTCTTAAAATTTGAAAGAAGTGGTGGTTGATGGTGTTAGTTTTAGGCATTTTGGTGATGTTATTAAAGACTCTAGGACCTCTGAAGGGTTTTAGGAATTTGATGGTGTTGTTGGCCCGGTACTTGGTCTCTCAGGGAATGGTTCTGATAAACCAAATCCTGGAGAACCTCATAATATGAATGTGGAGGGAGATAGGGAGGTGGTGTGACAGTGTGTATTCAACAAATTGGATCCTTTCAAACAATTTTGAGAGGGTTTTGGAATGTTCAATGTTAATGAAATGGCTGGTAATGTATTACCAAATTCTTAGAACAAAAATTCTAATAGAAGAGTTTCTGACTTGGATTCCAGAAGCCGCTTAATGGAGGATGGTATAGCTTAAAAGTTTCATGAGAAGAATGAATTGGAAAATACCAAAAAACTTCATAATGTGTTGGTTGTTAAAGTTTTTGGTGATAACATTCCTTTTTATGAAATAAGCTCTAAGCTAAAAAAGTAATGGTATCAGTTTGGCAAATTTTAGCATACCTAGCTTGGAAAGGGTTGGATACTTTGTGCTTTTGATGATGAGGAATTAGTGGATTCAGTTCTTTCCAATGGACCATGGTATGTCATGGGGCATATCATTGGTGTTGATATGAGAAAATATTTTTAGTTTGCAAATTCAACAAATAATATTTTCCATCATAAAAAAGGGGGAGATTGTTACAACTCGGGCTCCCGAGATTATAATTTTGATGATAACAATTATTAATGGTTGCCTTATTATTTCTCCTAATATATATAGTGTATTTCTATTTGTGTGCTCACTAACATTTCAGGTACAACGAACACTGTTCTTTGAAGAATCAGTGCTCAAGTTTGGATAGAATAGGTTATGTTGAAAGAGTCTGTAATTTTTATTTATTTATTTTTAACTTCTTGAGTCAAGTCTTGTAAGGGTGTATGGTAGCCTAGTGACCGTGCACACACACACAAGGGGAGAAAATTTAATGTAAAATAATTTAATTTTTCTATACATCGTACTGTACGATCTAGTTTTATAGATATTAATTAAAATATTTTATTTTTTTGAAAAAAATAATTTTGAAATATAACTAATCATATAGTACGAACACCACATCGTACTGGATGATCTGTTATAATTTGAAACCCCATCGTTCATTAAATTAGGCAAAAATTTGAATTTGAAAGTTATTCTATTCATACTGTAGAAATCTAATCATAATGTATGTTGTTTAAAATAATGCCTAATTTAATTTTGTGATTAGTCGATCGAATTTGTATATTTTTTATATTTGGATCATATTGTACGAACTGGATCGTACTGTACGATCAATAGAGACAATTTTGGACGTCCCATGATTCATCCTGGATGAACTACACTTCGATTGAACTACTCGTACTGTACGATACTTCGATCGTACAGTACTAATAGGTCAAATTTTACACATCGTACTGGAAGATCCTACGATCATACTATACGATCTTTGACAGATGAATTAGACATTAAGGGTTTTTTAAAGCCCTCTATTTAAGCTTTCACATAAGACTTTGTATGAGTCTTTTGGGTATTCATTGAGTTGTTTTCCTCTAATAAAAGCTTGAAGAGAGAGCTTTGGGCTTGGGAGAGAAAGGGTAAAGTTTGTAAGAGAGAGAGAAGATCTTTGTGGGCTTCAAGGGAGTGTGAGGCAGGTTTTCACATGGTTGCTCCGGCAAACTTGCACCTGAGTTCCTCCAAGAGTCAAGGTTTATCTTGAGGGAAGCTTTGGGAAGAAGAAGATCTCTTTGGTGTCAAAAGACCCGGCTGAAAGTTCAAAAGGGATGTTAAGCCCTACTGAACTAGTCCCGAGGCTAACCAAGAGGGGGGGTGAATTGGTTATTTAAAAATTTCACGATAACAACAAAAATCTTTTCGATACTTAGCAGCGGAAACAAGTAAACAATAACGAAAAGATCAACCAACGATAATCACCCAAGCAGTTTATATTGAAAAGTAAAGTGCAAAACTGAATCAGAAAAACAAACCAGATTTTATAGTGGTTCGGTCAACTTGACCTACGTCCACTCCCCGGAGCCTCCCCTCCGGGTATTGCACTAAACGAAAGTGACTCTCCTTTTGCTCCCACAGCAAGGCGGAGAAGCCTGTACAAAACACCTCCTTTTCACCACACGGTGAGGCAGAGAACCTGACCTCCTTTCGCTTCCTCCTGAAGCAGGCAGAGAACCTTCGAACTCCTTTTGCTTCCACCTGAAGCGAGCAGAGAACCCTGGATCTTCTTGCGAACGATCCTCCCACGAAGAACACCGACTAGACGACAGACGACGAGCGGAGAAGACGACTCTGATCCGTGCTTGGAGCAACCTTAGTGAATCCCTCACTAACTCCCCCTCACAAGATCTCTTCTCTCTCTCCCAACTCTCTCTTCTCTCTAGGGTTTCTCAGGGAAGGAAGGCAGCAAAAGATTTTTCCAAAAATTGGAAAAAGTTCTTTTAAAGGAGGGCTTAAAATTTGCCCTAAATCTCAACTGGTCGGCCAATATCGTCCAGGACGATCTGAACATCGTCCTGTACGATCAGTTCAAATTCAGCTGATTCAGTCTGGACGATTAGGCTCTTCTGGACGATCAGTAGAAAAAGTTGTTCATATCGTCCCGTACGATACTACGATCGTCCGGGACGATTAGTGCAAATTGAGGAAAATCATCCAGAAGACAGTTCGGGTCGTCCAGAGAAATCTGTGCTGGACGACCAAAAAATGACTTGATCGTCCAGGACGATTTGGACATCGTCCTGTACGATTAGTTCAAAAAGGCCCAAAATCATCCTGAACACAGTTCGGGTCGTACAGCTGAAATGCACAAGACGATCACGATCGTCCGGGACGATCCTGCGATCGTCCAGGATGATGTGATCGTATCAATTAAACATTAATTGCTTTCCTTAATTACCAGACTAATTTAGGCATGATTGTAGTGCATCGTCCAGGAAGATACACATATCGTCCGGGACGATCAGACCAAAATACTTAAAATAAAACTTGCCTAACTTAATCTGGCGGTTGGAAATTTCTGATATGAGCATATCGTCCCGTACGATCCAAAGATCGTCCAGGACGATCTGCTTAATCAGACCCTCTTAGCTTAGTCGCCCTAATTAGGGTTTTTGTTTTAACTGGATTGTCCAGGACGATGATACTATCGTCCAAGACGATCTGAACAAAATTTTAACAGAAACTCTAATTCACTCAATCTCTCTCCCTGAGTGTGTGTGTGTAAGGTTACTTAGCTAGGGAATCAGTTACATTACACTTGACTCAATAAAAGGAAAAATCATACATTTGACACACTTGGACCCGATCTTGAGTTGGCTTGAGTAGCTCGCGGTCTTTTGTGCCTGAAACTGATTAGTCAAGCAAAACACACTGGAAACATGTTTGTCATCATCAAAACCAGATTTGCAACAATCTCCCCCTTTTTGATGATGGCAAACATTTGTAAAGTAGTCTGAAATTAAAATGAAACTAGGAGATCAAACAACACAAACATTTTTTTTTTTTAATTTTCATTTAACAGCTCAAACAATACAGACAACATGAAAATAGAAAATAGAAACAGACACGACTACAACTGACTCCCCCTTTTGACATCACAAAAAAGGAGGAGGAAAAAACAGAACACTGAAATAAAACATAACATGGAACAACTACAAAAGCAGGAAACTAAAACAGAGGTGGATCCTGATCGGAAGGAGGAGGCGGTGGTGGAGGATTGAGGTAATGGTGAATGGCCTGAAATTGAGCTCCGAATCAGGCCATGTCTTGGTCATGCTGCTGTTGCTGCTGCGCAACATAGTCCGTGAACCGTGCCTCCCACTGGTCAAAACGCTGCACCAGGTGGTCAAAGGGAGAGGCAATGCGAAGGGAAACAGGTGCCTCGGCTGCCGCAGGAGCGGGAATGGCCACTTCTTCCTCTTCCTCAACATCCGGGGCGGGCTCCGGATGTAATTGGGAGCTGTGAAGGACATGGAAGGCATTGTTGGTGAGGAAGTGAATAGGAACATCTGGGGCTGCAGGATATTGCAGGTCATACTTGGTTTCAAGAGCATAGGCAATGAGATGTCCTAAGGCTAGATTTGGGCGACGGCGATGACCTGGATCTCGAATGGTGGTAAGGTGCTCAAGGTATCGGATAATGAGATCGGCGGCATTGAATTCCCTACGGGCCATGATGTAGTAGGTAGTCAAGGACAGGAGGGGGGTGATGTGAATTCGATCCCCCGCCTTTGGAATGACGGAGGAACGAAGAACATGTTGGATAGTCCTGGCGTCTTTCAGAAGTGTGGAACAGGCATTGTCATGGTAAGGGGCATTTGTATTGCGAAGGAAATGATTGGCGACACTCCAATCATAGTCTGGGTCGGTGGTAAGTGTGTGGAGTTTGTCGCCAGTTATAGATAAGTGGAGAATGGAGTGAAAGTCCTGATAGGTGAGTTCAACAGGGCGCTGATTGACATAGGACCGGAGAGTGGAGTAGTCGGCGGTAATCCTTAGGTTCGTGAAGAAAACGCGAAGAAGTTCGGAACTAAAGGGAAAAGCGAGGGTGAGGATGAAGGTGAGGGAGGTGTGGGCGAATAGATCAAGGACAGGATATGTGAGTGTACGGGGATTTACTATTTTTGAAGGCGTGATCCCCACCTCGCAGTATCGCTCAAAGGCAGCCTGATCGGCTGCATTAGGGAAGCGAGGATCAACCGGCCCCCGGGAGGAACTGGCACCCTTCTAACGGGAACGCTTGCCACCAGCCATGAGGATTTGAGAGAGTAAGGAGGAGAAGTGGAGTGGAGAAAACTGGTGTGAAAAAAAACTCAAGAAATCTGCTGTTTATAAAGAAAACGGACTGATCGTCCCGTACGATCGAGACATCGTCCGGGACGATCGGGGCATTTATGTCGTCCTGTACGATTGGTCAAAAAGGCGGTCCGATCGTCCAGGACGATCAGATATCGTCCGGGAAGATTAGACACAGGCGATCGTCCCGAGGAGTCAGCTGGACGACCGTTGACGAAAAGGTATCATCCCGTACAATTAGGTGGATCGTCCAGGATGATTTACAATAAATATGTCGGATGGGCCGAATTTAAATCGTCCAGCGGCTTGACAGGTGGATCGTCCGGGACGATAAAGGGATCATCCGAGACGATGGGCAATAATTGGTGCAATCTCAGCCGTTTGATCAGATCAGGAGGATATGGATCATATCGTCCAGGACGATGTGAGTATCGTCCGGGACGATCACCAATAATTGGAATTTTTCAGCAGCTGGAGCAGTGGATGGGCGATTCTGAACGAATCGTCCAGGACGATGTTTAGATCATCCAGGATGGAGTGGATCGTCCAGGACGATATGTGGATCGTCCAGGACGATGTGAAGAAAACAGAACAAGATGGATGAGGAAGATGACCGATCAGGATTCCAAAAACACAATTATGTAAATCAAAATGCCACGAAAAAAACTCACAGAAGAAAAAACATGAAAAAGCAAAGTTTTTTTTTTTTTTTTTGATCAAGCTGCTCGAGTAAATCAGAATTTTTCCATGATTTTATATTCAAAAACCAATAAGAGAACGATTGACAACGCTGAAATCTAGAAAAGGTTGAAAAAATCGACTTTCGTAACTCCTACCCCGGGCACCTTATCGATGCACACCTCTTTCAAAACAAAAATCCGATTCAGAAGAAAGGACATTAGATTTGAAAAGAGATCCTTTCAAGCCTCGTTCCAGAAAAATATCTGATATAATAGTGTTACAAAATAAAAAATCAGAAATCAAGATTTTCAAACTCAAGCTTTTGAACGTATTAAGTGACACACGAGTTTTTTTCTAAGACATTTAAAGATCTGAAAGAGAAGAAAGCTTAGGTTTGGCTCATTTTGTGCCTCTTATTTTTTTCCAATTTATTTGGCGCACTGCGCATCTTTTAATTTTTGATACACTTTGTGTATTTGGCATTTTCGCATCTTTTCAGTTTTGGGCTCATTTTATGCCTCTTTTTCAATTTGGTTGGCGCACTGCGCATCTTTTGTAAGCTTTCTCCTTTTCATAATCATTAAAGAGTCTCAGCGGTGAATCTATCTTCCAGACATAGGAGATGACTCTCCACAGTAGGGAAGAATGATTCACAAAATAAAAAACCACACATCATATGATAAATGCAATCACTTGGTTTTAGAAAATCAAACTAATGACTCAAGACTTTGAAAAACACTAGTGATATGAGGTAGATTACTGTAGGAAGATAAAATGATCTCTATTTCAAAAAAAAACTAACATTTTAATTTTGAAGAGGATTTTTATCCAAAAGAAACCATACACCAGTAAAGGAATTAGAGGAAGAGAAACAATCATCAATGTTTCTTCCCTTTAACAGATTCAGTGGAATCAATCACTGCTTACCAGCTTCCAAATCAAAACAAGGTAAAAACTCCCAGTCAGAAATTCAGATTATCAGAAGTAGTGAGCGGTGATCAGATTTTGAAAAACATAAAACAGTAAGTACAAGATATGAACCAGTGAATAAAAAAAAATAGGTATAAAATCACATCAGAGTAAATACTCAAATCAAACTAACAATAAGGCTAAAACAGAAATCAGCAAAAGACATAAGATCAACTGAAAGTAAATAATCAAAGCCAAAAACTAACTAACAGAAATCAGAAATAAAAAATAAAACTAAACCTAACTAATAGAAATCAGAATACCAATCAGAAAGATAATAAATCAGCAGTCATCAGAATCAAGCATTTATATCAATCACTCCTAATCTGGTTCTCAAAATGCTGAATGAGTCAAAGGCCAGTGGTTTAGTGAATATGTCAGCCAGCTGATTTTCAGTTGCTACATGATATAGCTCAATGTCCCCTTTTGTAACATGGTCCCTAATGAAGTGATGCCTAATGTCAATGTGTTTGGTCCTAGAATGTTGGATTGGATTCTTAGAGATACAGATGGCACTGGTATTATTACACAGAACAGAAATTATGCCAACGGGTACTCCTAAATCCAAGACTTGTTGTTTCAACCAAAGAACTTGGGCCACACAACTTCCTAAGGCAATGTACTCAGCTTCAGCAGTGGAAAGTGCAACTGAGTTCTGTTTTCTACTGGACCAGGAGACTAACGACTGTCCTATGAATTGACAAGTCCCAGAGGTACTCTTCCTATCCACCCTACACCCCGCAAAGTCAGAGTCAGAATATCCAATGATCTCAAAAGAGGTGCTGTGCCTAGGGTACCAAATTCCTAGGTTTGGGGTCCCTAAAAGATATCTAAGAATTCTCTTAACAGCAGTCAGGTGGGACTCTTTAGGATCAGCCTGAAACCTAGCACAAAGACAGACACTAAACATGATATCGGGTCGGCTAGCAGTCAGGTAAAGCAGTGAACCTATTATCCCTCTATACTTCTTCTGATCAACAGATTTCCCATTTGAATCCTTATCTAACTGAACTGAGGAGGGCATGGGAGTATTGATTGGCTTGGCTTTGTCCATTTCATATTTCTTCAAAATGTCCTTAGTGTATTTTGATTGATTGAGAAAAGTTCCATCATCCATTTGCCTTATGCTAAACCCCAAAAAGTAGGACAATTCTCCCATCATACTCATCTCAAACTCCTTACTCATTATTTTGGAAAACTCATCACATAAATATTTATCAGAAGATCCAAAAATTATATCATCAACATAAATCTGGACAATGAGTAAGTCATCTCCTATTCTCCTCAGAAAAAGGGTGGTGTCTACGCTCCCCTTAACAAACTCTCTTTCTAACAGGAATGTGCTAAGCCTCTCATACCAAGCTCTGGGTGCCTGTTTCAATCCATATAAGGCATTTTTTAATTTATAGACATGACTTGGATATTGGGAACTCTCAAAACCTGGGGGTTGTTCTACAAAAACATCTTCTTTAATTACCCCATTTAAAAAGGCACTCTTGACATCCATTTGAAACAGCTTAAATCCCTTGTAACAGGCAAAGGCTAGTAGCACTCTAATGGCTTCCAATCTAGCTACAGGGGCAAAAGTTTCCTCAAAATCTATCCCTTCTATCTGATTATACCCCTTAGCCACCAATCATGCCTTATTTCTCACCACCACACCAGAATCATTCATCTTATTCTTAAAGACCCACTTGGTTCCCACAATACTTTGGTTTCTAGGTCTTTCTACTAACTCCCAAACATCATTCCTTATAAATTGATTCAATTCTTCCTGCATAGCTAAAATACAAAACTCATCCGACAAGGCTTGATTGATGTTGGTGGGTTCAGTCATTGAGATAAAAGCAGAATGGTTTACTTCCTTCCTAAGTCCATGCCTAGTCCTAACACCTTCAGAAGGGTCTCCTAAGATCAGTTCTTTAGGATGACTCGAAGAATATCTCCAATCTCTAGGCAATGTGGTTTGAGATTCTACCCTTTACTCCAAATTTGTATTTCCAGCTCCTTGGGTAACCTCAACAATCTCTTCATCTTCTACTTCAAATCTAGACTCCTTAGGATCAGACTCATCAAACACTACATGGGTTGTTTCTTCCACCACCAAAGTCCTCCTATTGAACACCCTAAAGGATTTCCCCACACTTGAATATCCTAAGAACACTCCTTCATCAGATTTGGGGTCAAATTTTCCTAAGGGTGACTTCCCGTTGTTTAGAATGAAAACCTTACAGCCAAAGATATGGAGGTGGGACAGATTTGGAGTTCTACCCTTAATGATCTCATAAGGTGTCTTGTTCAGCTTGACTCTCACATTTACCCTATTCAGCACATAACAGGCAGTGTTCACCGCTTCAGCCCAAAAGTATTTAGGAAGTGAATACTCGGCAAGCATGGCTCTAGCGGCTTCCACTAAGGTCCTGTTCTTCCTTTCAGCTACCCCGTTCTGCTGAGGGGTCCTAGGAGCTGAAAAATTGTGACTAATCCCATGATTCTCACAAAAACTTCCAAATCTTTCATTTTCAAACTCCCCTCCGTGATCACTATGGATGGTAATAATCTCACATCCTAACTTCTTCTGAATCCAAGTAGAGAAAGATCTAAACTCATCAAATGACTCAGATTTGTGTGACAAAAACTTAACCCAAGTGAACCTTGAATAATCATCAACAATCACAAAACCATAGACTCTCCCCCCTAAGCTGGCAGTGCTAATGGGTCCAAAGAGGTCCATGTGAAGAACTTCTAAAGGTCTAGAGGTGCTAATGTCCTTAACTGAGTGAAAAGAGGACTGGACTTGCTTCCCCAACTGACAGGCACCACACAGGTGATCCTTAGTGAACTTAAGCTTGGGCACACCTCTAACTAAGTCCTTTTGGGTGACTCTCCTAAGGGTTTTCATACTGGCATGACACAATCTCCTATGCCATAACCAAGACTCATCAGCAGCAGTTTTTAAGCAAATTGAATTATCAGATTGAATGCTACTTACATCCAGCTTGTAGACGTTGTTGATCCTTTGCCCCTCCAAAACAACTTCATCATTTAAGCTTAAAATGCAGCCAGTGGGCAGGAATTTGATGCTGTATCCCTTGTCGCAGAGTTGACTAATGCTCAGCAAGTTGTGTTTCAGTCCATCTACAAGCAAAACATTATCAATCACAAAATTCTTTGAATCACCAATCATACCTGTGCCTACCACCTTCCTGGTGGTGTTATCTCCAAGTGTAACCTTGCCTCCAGCTCTGGCCTCCAGCGAAATGAACTGATTTGCATCTCCAGTCATATGTCTAGAACATCCGCTGTCCAGGTACCACATGCTCTCACGAGGTCTTGTGTGAGAGCACACCTACAAAATCATCAAATGTCAGTCTTAGGAACCCAAACAGGTTTGGGTTCCATCTTATGAAAAGAAGAATGCGATGCATGCGTGCTGTGCTGTGCAACAGGCAGTTTGGGTCTCCACACCCAATGTGTACTATGGTGAACAGTACAAGTATGTGATATGTGTCCTAACATGCCACATGAAAAACATCTAACACCAGGAAAAGGATTAACTAAACGTCGTGAGTGATAGTGCCTCTTCCTAGTAGTGTATGAAACATGCTTTGAAGAACTTGCAACAGAATTTTTAAAAGGTGGCGGTGCATAAAATTGTTCAAAAGTAGGCGGTGTTTTGTTATTTTCAAAATAACTGATTTTTACTTTCAAAAACTCAATGTGTTTGTTTAAACTTCCAATTTCAAATGTTTTTGCACTTTCAATACTTTCTAACTCAGATGCGAAATCATTCACTTTCTTAAAAGCAAGTTCTAATTCAACATGCGCCATTTTTAATAAGTTATGCTCAACAATTAAATCAGAATGCTTTTTATTCAGTTCATCAAACTCATCTAGTAAAGACATGTGATTGCTATCAATGGTGGAATGATCCTTAATCAACACTTCATGCTCTTTTTGCAAAGTCAGATAATCTAGTTTCAAACTAGCATGGGTTTTCTTAAGCTTCCTATATGATGTATGAATCTTTTCAGAAACTTCAAATAACTGATCGTAAGTAAGCTCACATACCTCTTCCTGGTCGGACTGACCAGGGTGATCATCAGCCATCAAACACAAGTTTGTTTCCTCCTCTTCAGCTTCAGTCTCAGAAGAGTCGGATGCAGAGTCTACCCAGAACGCCTTCTGAATCTGCTTCTTATCCTTTCTGAACTTTGGTTTCTCCTCACCCTTCTCCTTGCTTGGATGAGCTTTAAGTATCGGACAATCAGCCTTAATGTGTCTGGGCTTCCTGCATTCAAAACAAACTGATTCAGATGAACCCTTAAAGTTTTTATTGAACTTACCCTTGTTCCACTTCTGATGGTTCTTATGTTTCTTCCTTAGAAAGCTTTTGAATTGCCTTGTGATTAAGGCAACATCATCACTATCAGACCCGGAAGTGCTAGCATCTGAATCTTTGGCCTTTAGTGCCACTGTCTTCTCTTTCTTGCGTTCACCTGCATCAAGTTGCCTTTGGTTCACCCCTTGCTCGTAAGCAATGAGTGATCCAAGTAAGCTGTCAATAGAGTAAGTATTTAAATCTTTGGATTCAGTAATAGCAGTAATCTTAGCATCATAAGAAGCAGGCAAACATCTAAGCATCTTGTTCACTCTTTCGTAGTTGGTAAGTTCTCTACCTAAAGCATGCAAAGAGGTAACAATCTGAGTGAACCTTGTGTACATTTTTGAAATAGTCTCACTAGGTTTCATGCGAAAAAGTTCGTAATCATGTAACAAGATGTTTAACCTAGACTGTTTGACTTCAGTTGTACCTTCATATGTTATACATAATCTATCCCAAATCTCTTTTCCTGTTGTACAAGTAGAAACACACATATAGTCCTCAGATTTTAAAGCATAAAAGAAAAAGTTCAAACATTTGGCATTTAACTGTGCTAAATCACGATCACCAAACGTCCAATCAGCAAACGGCAATTCAATTTTCACATTGTTAACCATTCGAAAAGGTGGTTCGTATCCGTCCTTAACTAACATCCACATGCGATAATCAATAGACTGAAGAAAAGTAGACATGCGTATTTTCCAAAAATCAAATGGAATGTTATCAAACAACGGTGGTCTAGTTATAGAATAACCTTCAGCAGTATTACGATTGTTACAGTTAGCCATGGATCAAATTCAAAAGTTTTTAAACAGAAATTTTGAATCCCGCTCTGATACCACTTGAAAGTTCGAAAGGGATGTTAAGCCCTACTGAACTTGTCCCGAGGCTAACCAAGAGGGGGGGTGAATTGGTTATTTAAAAATTTCACGATAACAACAAAAATCTTTTCGATACTTAGCAACGGAAACAAGTAAACAATAACGAAAAGATCAACCAACGATAATCACCCAAGCAGTTTATATTGAAAAGTATAGTGCAAAATTGAATCAGAAAAGCAAACCAGATTTTATAGCGGTTCGGTCAACTTGACCTACGTCCACTCCCCGGAGCCTCCCCTCCGGGTATTGCACTAAACGAAAGTGACTCTCCTTTTGCTCCCACAGCAAGGCGGAGAAGCCTGTACAAAACACCTCCTTTTCACCACACGGTGAGGCAGAGAACCTGACCTCCTTTCGCTTCCTCCTGAAGCAGGCAGAGAACCTTCAAACTCCTTTTGCTTCAACCTGAAGCGGGCAGAGAACCCCGGATCTTCTTACGAATGATCCTCCCACGAAGAACACCGACTAGACGACAGACGACGAGTGGAGAAGATGACTCTGATCCGTGCTTGGAGCAACCTTAGTGAATCCCTCACTAACTCCCCCTCACAAGATCTCTTCTCTCTCTCCCAACTCTCTCTTCTCTCTAGGGTTTCTCAAGGAAGGAAGGCAGCAAAAGATTTTTCCAAAAATTGGAAAAAGTTCTTTTAAAGGAGGGCTTAAAATTTGCCCTAAATCTCAACTGGTCGGCCAATATCGTCCAGGACGATCTGAACATCATCCTGTACGATCAGTTCAAATTCAGCTGATTCAGTTTGGACGATTAGGCTCTTCTGGACGATCAGTAGAAAAAGTTGTTCATATCGTCCCGTACGATACTACGATCGTCCGAGACGATTAGTGCAAATTGAGGAAAATCGTCCAGAAGACAGTTCGGGTCGTCCAGAGAAATCTGTGCTGGACGACCAAAAAATGACTTGATCGTCCAGGACGATTTGGACATCGTCCTGTACGATTATTTCAAAAAGGCCCAAAATCATCCTGAACACAGTTCGGGTCGTACAGCTGAAATGCACAAGACGATCACGATCGTCCGGGACGATCCTGCGATCATCGAGGATGATGTGATCGTATCAATTAAACATTAATTACTTTCCTTAATTACCAGACTAATTTAGGCATGATTGTAGTGCATCATCCAGGACGATACACGTATCGTCCGGGACGATCAGACCAAAATACTTAAAATAAAACTTGCCTAACTTAATCTAGCGGTTGGAAATTTCTGATTTGAGCATATCGTCCCGTACGATCCAAAGATCGTCCAGGACGATCTGCTTAATCAGACCCTCTTATCTTAGTCGCCCTAATTAGGGTTTCTATTTTAACTGGATCGTCCAGGACGATGATACTATCGTCCAGGACGATCTGAACAAAATTTTAACAGAAACTCTAATTCACTCAATCTCTCTCCCTGAGTGTGTGTGTGTAAGGTTACTTAGCTAGGAAATCAGTTACATTACACTTGACTCAATAAAAGGAAAAATCATACATTTGACACACTTGGACCCGATCTTGAGTTGGCTTGAGTAGCTCGCGGTCTTTTGTGCCTGAAACTGATTAGCCAAGCAAAACACACTGGAAACATGTTTGTCATCATCAAAACCAGATTTGCAACACCGGCTACTCCGCCGCACCTGTTAAGGTGAAAGTGATTTCAGGTCCTCTGCCTCACCAGGAGGGTGAAAAGGAGTTCATGTCCTCTGCCTCACCAGGTGGGTGAAAAGAAGTCAAGGTTCTCTGCCTGTGAAAGGCGTACGGTCCTCTACCGCACCGGGGTGGTGGAAGAGAATTTATAAGGGCTTCTCTGCTTAGCTGTTGGGGCTAAAGAAGAGACACTATAGTGATAGTGCAATACTCAGAGAGGAAGACTCCGGGGAGTGGACATAGGTCATGGTTTGACCGAACCACTATAAATCTAGTATGTTCATTCTGATTTTTACTTTTGCACTTTATTTTCATGGATTTTATTTTCTATTATAACTGCTTGGTGAAAATCTAAGATTAATATTTTTATTATGATATTTAGAGTATAATCACCATCTTTGTAATTATTTACAAATCATTATCTTTCGCATTTGACTAGTTAAGTTAATATTATAAAAAATTTGATAAATCTATAAATATTAGAAATCTTGGTGTATATCAAACTTTTAGGTGGTACGGGGTTCCAAGGAAGTGGGTTCTTCTACAATCAGGAAGAAACTTGCTAAGGAACTTAGAGGACATGGTCCTATTTAGGTGGTTGCTATAAGTAGGAAGATGGATGGGGAGGATAAGGAAAAGGTGGGGAACTCTTCCCCTCTTTTTCATTAATGTCTTCTATCGATTTTTGGAATTGTAGAGGAGCTTGGAAGAAGCAAGCTTCTCTATATCTCAAAGAAATAGTGAGGGATCATGGTGTGTTTTTTGTGGGATTGTTGGAAACTAAAATGACTTCTATTGGTAGAATGGAAGTCAATTCTCTTATTGGAGATGATTGGAATTTCTTTCAATTTTTGTCGGATGGCATGTCTGGAGGAATTCTAGTTCTTTGGAAGATTAAGGTTGCATCATTTTCAATTTTAGAATCTTCTCAACCAATGGTTATAGGTGATTTATATATTATAAATAAGGGAGTTTAGAGGATTGCTATTGTTTATGTTAGTAAGGAGGTTGTCCAGAGAAGGGTCATTTGGGCAAAATTGGAAGTTTTTTCTTCAAACAATATGCTATGGTAGTGGGAGGAGATTTTAATTGCTTATTGTCTAAGGAAGATAAAGAAGGGGGGAGGGGGGGGGGGGGGGGGGGGGGGGGGGGGGGGGGGGGGGGAAGAGATGTAGATTCTCTCAAGCATCCAAAGAGATGAAGTCATTTTTGGTGAATAATAATTTTCATGAGGACGAGTTTATTGGGCCTAAATTTACTTGGTGCAACAATAAGGTTGGTGGTGCTCATAATTTGAAAAGATTAAATATATGTTTTATAAATTCTGCAGCAATGAACTCTTCCATTTTGTTGGTAGTAAGGCATCTTGCTAAAGTGGCTTCTGACCATTACCCATTGTTTTTAAATATTCTGGAGCATAACTTCATGCCTGATACAATTATCTGGTTTGAAGAAGTGTGGGAATCTTATCTGGGATCCATTATAGTGGTGAGACAAGGTTGGAGTAGAACGACGGGGGGGGGAACTTTGCTGAATTTCTAAACAAGAAACTAAGGAGAACTTTGAAAACTTTATTTTTTAGGAGCAAAGCCAAGAATAAGGATTATGTCTAGCTTAAAGAAGATCTAAAAAAGGTAAGCTAGAGTTACAAATGAAGGAAGCAAAGATTGGATGGCTTCTGGAGGAAGACAGTTGGCTTCTTAAGGCAAAGATTAGTGAGCTGAATTCTACTTTGGCTCGGTTGAACACTTGGTGGAAGTAACGGGCTAAGGTGAAGTGGATTTCAGAGGTTGATACCAATCTATGTTTTTTCATTCATTTGCTAGTGCAAGGAGAAATGCAAATTGGATCTTTAAAATAAAAGATGATAATGGTATGGTGGTGGAAGATCAAAATCAAATTGCTAATGTGTTATTCCAATTCTTTGATAAAAAATGGAAGGATAGGAACTATAATTTAGATGGGTGGTCGTCAATGTTATTTTTGCTTGATGATAATGACAGATGGTTTTTAAATAAGAAATTATAGTTGGAGGAAGTTGAAGCTGTAGTGAATCAAACTAGCGGTAACATCTCATAAGGTAATGATGGTATCTCTTACTCATTTATCAAGGCTTATTACTGCATTATTAAAAAAGATTTTTGGAATGCAATTAATCACTTCTTCTACTCGGGAGAGATGAATGGGGACTGGAAAGAAACTTTAATTATGCTTATCCCAAAGGTAAGCAATCCTACAATTCCAAAAAACTACAGGCCTATTAGTCTTATTAGATTAATTTATAAGTTGGTAGAAAAGATCCTATTAAATAGAATGAAGTCTATGATTCATAAGTTAATCTCGGTGGAGCAAGCAACTTTTCTCAACGAAAGATCTCTTGTAGATCATGTTCTTGTTGCTCAAGAGGTTTTCCATAAATTTAGGTTTTCTAAAGCTTCCAAAGGACTTGTTTCATTCAAAATTGACATGGAACAAGCATATCATTGTATGTGTTGGGATACCTTAAGAAATGTTTTGGGATATTTTGGGTTTCCTCCTAAATTCTCCAATTGGCTTAAGGAATGTGTGAAAGATCCGAAATTCTCTTTGGTTATTAATGGAAGACTTTCTAGTTGGATTCATACAAGGAGTGGGTTCTGACAAGGTTGCCCTCTATCCCCTTATCTTTTTATTCTTTGCTCATAGCTTTTATCCAATGCTTTTAAATAGAAAGAAGATTCTATGGGGGTTTGAATTTGCCCAAATGGATTGAGAATTTCCCATTTGATATATGCATATGATATTATTATTTTCTTTGAAGCTAATACAAACGAAGTAAAGGACATTAAGGGTATTTTATCTGATTTTTGTGGGTGGATGGGGAAAAGGATAATTTTTTTAAAATCTATTATTCTATTTGGGAAACATGTTAAGAAGAGAAAGAAAAAATCCATAGAATGTATTATGGGTTTTAAGGCTGTAAATGAGTTCAATTATCTTGGGGTAAAATTTGCTTTGAGGAGACTTCTGCCGGCAAATTTTCATTTCATTATTGAGAAAGCATTAAGGTTAATCAATTTTTGGGGTAGCAAATTCATCTCATTTGCAGGGAAGTTCACTCTTATTAAATCGATATTTCTCTCACTTCTTATAGATGGGGGAGTTCATCTTCTTAGAAAATAATAGCCAATGGAGGGAAATTTCTAAACCCAATTTTAAGATGGAAGATGGCTACGGGTTGCTCTATTGATGTTTATAATGATGTCTGGATCTTGGATGAAAGTTTGGATAAATGGCCAACATTTGTGGTTACTCCTGTACATGGAAATTTGAAAGTGGACAAGCTCACTATTAGTGGCAAATAGAATGCGGATGAATTAAAAATTCTCTTTGGGGACGATCGGATAGTCTTAATCTATAATATTATGATCAAGTCGGATCAGGGAGAAGATTATTTGGAACCTATTCATCAAAAATTTTGTATATCTATATCAGCTCTTGCTTATAAGGCTTTGGTATAGGAGCAACCTTGCTATTCTTATTGGGAATGCTTCAAGAATGCAAAACTTAGGCCTCATAGGAAGTATTCTTGTGGCACATATTCAATAATGCTATTCCTACTTTCTAATTTCTGGTTAACATAAGAATTCAAGAGGACTTTGATTGTCCAAGGGGCTACAATGCTAGGGAAGATATGGAACATGTAACGATAAACTGTGTGAAGTTAATGGAGGTTTTACATTATCTCAAAAAATGGGGATTTGGCTATCCTAAATTTGAAACGTTTCAAGATTGCTGGAATAGGGTGGAACGATTTAGTAAAGAATAGGGATTTCTTATCAATATTTACTGTATTGCAGTTTATCCTACATGGCGAGCTAGAAATAAGTTTTTACATGAATGAAAGGATGAGAGTGCCATGGTTATTGCTACTAATTTGGTAAGTTATGCTTCTATCTCATATATAGATAGTAAAATTAAATCAGGACACTGCGGTGCTAATCAGTCAGATAGACTGTTGGATAGTTGGCACCCTCCTCCTCCTGATTGGATCAAGATTGACATGGATGCTTCTTCATTGCCATCTTATACAGCTGGAATTGGAGGTGTAATCCGAGACAGTAATGGAAGATTTCTTCTAGCTTATGGTTATACTTGTATTCAATGGGATGTTTCTCCACTAGAGCTCCTGGCTATTCAATTATAAGGAATATCACAAAAGATTGGATGCTAAGTTACAAAGGAATTATCATCGAAGGAGACAATTATAACATCATCAAATTTTTTCAAGATTTGGGTAATAAGGGTGGAAATTGGAGGAAGTACCTTGCTTTTTTAAAGGAATATATTTATGTTATTTTCAATTGTGTAAATAGAAATTGTAATAAGTTATCAAATATGTGTGCTAACTATGCTCATTTTAGTAACTTTTGTTGGGATGATCTTTCTTCTAATAAGATTTCTCCTTCATTTGTTAGTTTGTTAAAGGAGGAATCTGGATATGATGGGTAGTAGGTTGTAATAATTTTTCTTTTTTAGTTAATGCAAATGCTTTGCTTTTTTCAAAAAAAAAAAAAAGGTAAATGCACTACATAAAAATTTAACCATGCTAATGCCAATCAATATCTTGTACTATTGTAGTGTGGGATCTAGTTCCATGTCCATCAATACACATTTTAGATGCAAATAATTTCAACTTGGCATACCATACATAAAAATTTTATAAACAAGATTACCAAATTATTTCAACAATTTTGAGATAATTCAAGGTAAAATCATAGGGAACTTGGTATGCTTACTACCTGTCAGCATGTTGTCACAAAATGATATCAAGTACTCGTAATGTTTCCTGCATGTTTTCAGTCTCTTTTCCCTTCAAGTCCAGAACCATGGATTACATTGGAATTTTAGCTGCAAAGCTAAGCTCAATATTGATAGTCTTTGCATTGTAAGAGTGCCTAGCACGCTTACGTTCACCTTCACTAGGACTATCATTTCCACCAGAACTGCCATTTTTGTACAACTACATGTTGATAGAAATAAATAGAGAAGAGAAAAATACTATTTTGTTTAAATACAAAAGGTATACATGGAAAAACATGCAAGTAAGATAAAACATCAGAAATAAATTTACCTCTTTAAAGGCATATCATCAAGTATGACAGTGAACTCATTATTGATCTAGTGAAGAGGGCCAATTGTGAACAAAGTCTTTTCACCATCATAAGCTAGCCCCATCTTATCGTAAGTTTGTTGCATCTCATCCATCACCTTTTTACCAATTCCCTTCCCATCCATAGGGCTATTATCTTCATATTTTAGGTTAACCTACAATCAATTCAAAGATATTCTATCCTTTCATAGCATTTAAACAGATAAGAAAAATATAACAAAAATGCAGAGTTAGCAGCATAAACTATAGTGAAAGAAGAAATCCTAAACATTGCAAATACATTACTTTTCAAGGATGTTCCTTTAAGCACCGCACAAAAAAAGCTATTTTTCTTCTTTTATATAATTTAACTGTTTCTCCCAATTATTATACCAAACACTATGAAACTACTTATGCTATTAAAAAAAGTAGAAGCAAAAAGCAACCAGTTTAATAACTCCCAAAAAAATGCCACGGAATCATGATCAAGACATAAATTACCTGCATAATTGTTAGACCATTAATCTTTTTTTTTATTAACTCTAGTAGAAGTGAATTTCCCTCAAAAATCATGACAAGTGCAAAGATTAAATAGCTTCCTCCATGATAGCAAATGAATAAGAAATATTCATGTTACCCACTGAATTAATGATGTTGCAATTTCTAAGAAACATAAAGTTTCCACTATATCATGAAAATAAATAAACTTTTATCAAACACTGATAAAGATGCTTCATTTAGGTGATGGAATTTACCTGCTATTTGGATTGTAATAGAAGCCATTAATGGAGCCATCACTACAAGAGAAGCACACATAAAAGAAACCAGTTATTGTCAAACTAAAATCCATTCCAACATTTACAAATATCACTCTATCTATCTCTGCATATATATAAGATATATTATAAAATGAACATTGAAATGACAATATAATAGGAAAGAGATTTTTAGTACACACCATAAACATGAAGGGATAGTTGCTCAGGTCCAATGACTTGCCACAATCTGCTTCTACTTGACTCTGGGTAAAATAAACATAAACATTTGGTTTATTTGGTTAAAAATTTTCAATGTTATACTAGTTTTCTATTATTAGAAGCAGACTAAAGGATGGGAACTTGGGCCAATGTCTTATGTCATTATCTGGTTTGTTAGTATGAAAAGGTTGATGTATTTAAACCTTAAATATGTAAATGAACTATTCATGGCTCAAAATAAAAATAGTACATGGTAAAAAGTAGAAATAATCTGTCAAATTGCCGCAAGTTTACTCAACAAAAAACTAATAGACATATGGGAGGCTCACGTTGCTTCCCTCTTGCCAGTGTAAAATGTGTAGTTCTTTGCATCAAATTACTCTCCTTCCCTAAAAAGTAACAACCTGAGTGTATGCTAGCGAAAGTTAATTAAAACCAAATGTTTAATGATACATATAAGTGCAGCTCAAGCATATGAAACTGGAAAATAACCATAGAGAACAAAGGATTCTACTCCCTAAAATTCCTATATGGAACACTAGATTTAAATGTTGCAAGATTCGCAACATAACTTACAGGAGTGTCTGCTAGTGGAACATTAAGTGCCTCCATGGTACCATATAAAATAATTATTAAGATCTTGCCTAAAGGAACAACCCAAAAAATGAAGGATAACGTAACTGCCCCACAAAGTGCAACTAGATTTGATCGCAAAGCACATCATCATAGTAACAAACCATATAAATGTGAATAACGAAGCAATTACGCCTTCTATCAACAATATTTGATCCTGAAGGATTAATTATTTAAATAAAATAAATTTTTGTGCTTCTCAAGACTGTAAGTGTTAACACAGAATTGACTGTTCAGATATGTCGACAAGTATCGATGACAAAGAACTTCAACTTAGCACCAGGACTTCAAATGAACCATTTCTTAGAAAAAAAACCTTTTATCTTCCAAAAAATTCCACTAATGAAAGAAGAGTTTTCTTCCAAAACCAATTTTGTTGTTTGATCATAAACATTTACTTGCCATACATTTTAAAAAGTTGTTATACTGATATATATATATCAATTTCTAATTTCATGATGCCAGGTAGAGTAGACATAAATTATTCATTTATGAATATTATATTTAGTATGAAATTTCTAATTTAGATCCACCTACACATAAATAATAACACTCTGTGATTTTTGGTTCAAATTGCAAGGAAATACATATTGAAAATGCAAGGAAAATGAATGAAATGGATGTCTGCATTCCATAACTTAGTAGTAAATATTGAAACTAGCAGTTCAAACTTTCAAGGTACATCACTGGACAACAAATTCTATAAAAACTAATTAAAGATACTTAAAATAATATAGAATTAAACCATAGAAATAAATTAGTCTCTAATCATCATTTTCTTCATTTGACATGTCTGACCAAACAAGAAGAAATTTAAAATAATAGTTAAATAATTTTTTTATATGATTTAATATACCTTACTGCACTTGTTCTAAATACTTACTCTCATCAATAGGGGGCTGCATGCCCTTTTTTTCTACCTTTTTTAACCAATCTATAGTTTTATGTCGTCATTTAATGATTTTACTCTTATCCTCATATTTCTCTTTTATAATTTTTAAATCGGTTTCGAGCTCGACCTCACTTGGATGATGCATTTGATCTAACAAATATAGTTTTCTTCATTGGCTTTGGCAAATAACCAAGGCCATGAATATATGAAGATGTTTCACCAAGAACTTCAGCACAAATTATTGTCTCATCAACTAGTCCTCCCTCATCAATAATTTCCTGACAAATTTCCATCATCTTGTCCTCTATGTTTTAAAGATGACCAACATAGAAATGATGAAATATTATTAATAAAGATATTCTAATAATTTAATTTATGCTAACATATTTTTCCCGACAATCTTAAGAAACCCAATTCTTTTCTTTGTCTGTAAACTCCTCCTTATATAATTCAATTCTTCTTAATTGCTACACCATAACAAAATATGCCTCACAAATTAATAGTTTTTTAGATTTAAAAATTTAAAAATTATAATTCCTGGTCATATAAAGGTGCTACAAAGGATTTTATGCCTATTCAGTGAACAAACTTCAACATTAAATGATTTTGAGAGTTTGATTTTGATATTTTCTCTACAAAAAAATATTTGATTCAACAAAATATAACAAACAAAAAAATAATTACTAAATAAATTTAATCTTCCTCAGCTTGAAATTAAAATATTTTAACATTACTGTCTTTCATGTATATATCCATCTCTTTTTGCTTATAATATTTAATATTCTTTTTTTTCTCACATATTCATTACAAGAGAAGAAGTTTCATCTGTCTCTAATGATAATATAAGTTTTTTAGTAAATCTATATTTTCTTTTAAATTAAAGACATACCTTAAATATTTCCAAGTCAAAAAAATTACACAACCAAATCCAATCACCTGGTCTCTTAATAAGCTCTTTGTAAGGTTTCTTTCTTGCAAATAATCCACCTCCAAGTTTTTTATAATGTATATAGGCCATTGAGAAAAAAATCAAAAAATCTCTTGCTCATCATGTGCATCACACAATCCTTTACTTGTGATTCTTCAATGGATATATTAATATTTACCTACAAAAGTTTTTGCCTGCACTTTCTGATAGATTGAAAAAAAAGGCACAAGCAGAGTTCATTAAATTAACAAGTTCAAGTTAATTTCATTTAAAAAAATCTTGAAAGTTTATCAAGATCCTGAAATTGAATGCCTTAAACATCAAATTTAAATTTTGGCACTCAAACTCAACCCTTTCCAAATATATATTTAAAATATTATGAGTTGCAAAAATAGTTGTAGTTGCTTTTTCGAAAGTAACAAAAGAGAAAACATAAAGAGAAATGTTATTCATAAATGTAATTGAATTTTAGATTACAAATAACTAAAATCATCATTAAAGTTCTTACCATCAATTTTTTTTAAAGTATTTCTTATCGGTATAACTAACTTGATCCCATCTTTTGACTTGCGTGGGCGCAAAGTTTGTAATTATGATACCCGCCTCTCTAGACAACTTTGAATGATTCTCTCTAACATGCCTATTTGAGCCCTCTATAATGAATATTGATACCTTACCTTTTGTTCTACAATTCCCCTCTAATGCTACACCTCTATTTGGCTGCATTTTTTTAGAACTTGAAACTAAAAAAAAATGTAACATTATTTCCAATATTAAATAAGAATTCATTAGTATTTATCATAATTTTGAAATATCAACATGCCATATGTAATAATATAAATGATAGTTACCTCATTCTCTGGTGCTGATAGATGAGGTAAACCTAAGCTATCAGCTATTGGGGATACTTCTCCTATAGATAAACCTCCTTCAATTAATAACTGCAAATAGTTAAGTGTAAAAGCTTCTAATGTATAAAAGAAATTAATTTATCGAAGGATAGCATTTATGGTTATAAGAGTAGAAAACATTAGAAGGAATTTAACCGAATAAGTAAGAACATGCTAACTTACCATTATTAGCAATAGAAATGACATGTGAAGCATCATATTTTAATATAGACTGCACATTATTACTAATTGATAGTGCAAACACAAGTGAGTAATTTGCAATAATTGGGGAGCTTATCAATTTTCTTGGAGCCATGACATAATGAACTACAAAATGAAATAGCGAAAAAAATATTATTAAAAAGTAATGATATCATGTTATTATAATAAATAAAACAAATGAGTTATAAAGAACAACCTTGTCTTTATCACTATCAATGTTGATATGTACATCAACATCATCTTTACTATAGTATTTAGCTAATGTTGTATCATATTCCTCTTCTTCATCTCCATCACATATAAAATCAGTAGTCTGAGTTGGTTATACATGCACATTTTGTATAGAATCTAAAATTTCATGCTCAATATCTTCTCTATGTAAGAGACAAATCACACCAAAATCATTTTGCAAGTTCATATAACTTTTCTCCTCATGTTGATACATTATATTTTTTGTTAGCTAATCAGTGTTAAGTTGATATTCATTCAAGCAATTCATGAGCGTGGGATCAAATAAATGCATATGTTGCACTTTCTATACAACATGCCAATCACCCCTTAACTTTGTATCTTGAACATAAAATACTTGAGTAACTTAACTTGTTAATAAATAGGGATCTTTATCATACCATGTTTTGCTTATACTTGTAAATGTGAAATCAGTATATATTACAATGGGCTTTTTATGCTCAAGATCAAACCATTTGCACTTGAACAATACTATATGATTTCCATTAATATAACTCAAATCAACAACATCAGTTAAAATCCTATAGAAATCAATACTTTCATCTTTATGAGAACCATAAACTAATACACCACTATTCTAAGTTACCCTTTAAATGTCACATTGGTTGACCAGAAACTTAACTCTGTTAATAATGCCCCTTGAATATGCATTAACATGAATATTTGGACCCATTTCTAAAAAAAAAAGATCTTTGTTACCTTCAAGTGATCCATGAATATTCAAGCTCTTCATCTAGAAGCAAGAAAAGAATTAAGTTTTGTGAAATTGTGAACATTATAAAAAAATTATAAATGTAAGTGGTAAGTGGTAAACAAAATTAAGAAATTAAGTATCTCACTCCTTGTTCAAACCATAATTGAAACTATTCTTTTTGATTTGTGGCTACATCTTGAATAAATGAATCTTCTTTTCATAGCTCATTCAAATGTTCACTGACATATAATTTTTATAAAATTTAATTACAGATTAATACATTATTTGTAAATAAATGTACTATCATCAATAATTTAGTTAATTATGTGCCCAAGGTATGGCATTGGCTCTTTGCAATTATTAAGAACATTCCATCAAACTAAATTATACTCACTCCAAGATAATGTAGTGAGGAATGGTTGACAAAAAATATGAATCCTTCCTAAGAAAATTGAAAGTTGGTTTTTATGCAAATGAACATCATCATTATATTCTTCATCTTGATTATTTTTACTATTCATGACACGGAGGTATCTAGAACAAAATGGCAATGCCTCATTAACAAAATAAGCTTCTGAAATTGATCCATTCGGGTGAGCTTGGTTCTTAACATTCCTTGATAAACACTTAAATTTCTAGCACATAAAAAAAATTTAATCAAAATTTGTTCAAATAATTCATAAAAATATATGAAAAGTAAAAGTTAATAGCACAAGAGGTAACCTTTCAATTGCATACATCCAACTATACTAAATAAGTCCAGCAAGCATAGCCTCACATAGAAAATTAATAGCCAAGTGAATCATTATTCAAAGAAAGTAGGTGGAAATGTCATTTAAAGCATTATGTACATCATTATTTAAATAACCATGCAATCCTAAAGGAAGGATTTGTTGTAACAGAATATGACAATAATGCCTTTTTAATCCCATAAGCTTTTTTGAACATAATAAGCTGTACTAACTACTTCAGCCCAAAAATATTTAGGAAGTGAATATTCAGCCAATATGGCTCTAACTGCTTCTATCAATGTTATGTTCTTTCTTTCAACAACCCCAATCTATTGAGGGAACCTAGGAGCTGAAAATTTGTCATCTATTTTGTACTCTTTACAAAAAACTTCAATTTTTTATTTTTAAATTATCCTCCATAATCACTTTGAATTATAAGAATTTCACACCCTAGCTTCCTCTGAATCCAAGTAGAAAAATTTCTAAACTCATCAAATGATTCACTCTTATGTGATAAGAATCTAATCCAAGTGAATCTTGAATAATCTTCAATAATTACATATCCAAAAACTTTCCCTCTTATACTTACAGTGTTAATCGATCAAAAAAGATCCATGTGAAGGGCTTCTAATGGCTTGCTAGTTCTAAGATCCTTGGTTGAATGAAAGGAGGGTTTGACATATTTTCTTAATTGACATGCATCACATAGGTTATCCTTAGTGAAGTCTAATTTGCGCATGCCTCTAACCAATTCTTTCTAGGTAATCTTCCTAAGATTTTTTATGCTTGCAAGACAAAGTCTTCTATGCTATAACCAGGATTCATCAGAGATAGTTTTGAGATAAAAAGTATTAAAAGATTTAACATAATTCAAATCAAGCATGTAAATATTATTTACCCTTATTTCCATGCAACACAACAACTCCATTTTGGCTTATAATGTAGCTTGTAGGAAAAAAATTAATGTTAAAACCCCTATCACAAAGTTGACAAATACTTAGCAAGTTATATTTTAAGCCTTTAACTAATAAAACATTTTCAATGAAAAGATTATTCTTGTTGCTAATCATACTTTTACCTACCACTCTCCTAGTGGTATTATCTTCTAGTGTTACTTTGCCTCTATTCCAAGCTTCCAGCATTATAAATTGATTTGTATCTCTAGTATATGTTTCAAACATCTGCTGTCTAGTTACCAAATGCTCTCATGAGGGCTTGTATGAGAGCGTTTCTATAAAATTATCAAACATTAGACTTGGGAACCCAAATCAATTTGGGTTCACCTCTTAGCAATGATAAACTAGATGCATGCTTCTTATTGAAATCATCAAATTCATCAAGTAAGGCCATGTGATTGTTATCTACGCCTGCATGATCTTTTCTCAAGTTTTCATGCTCTTTTTTTAAATTTAAATATTCGATATTAAGATCAGCATGCAATTTTTGGAGAATCCTATATGTATTATGTATTATTTTAGAAACTTCAAATAATTCATCATAGGATAAGTCACATACCTCCTCTTGATCTGAATGATCAAGTTTATCTACCATTAAGAACAAGTTAGTGACTTCATCTTCTACTTCTGCTTCTGAGGATTCTGAAGTTGAGTCAGCCTACAAAGCTCTTTGTAGTCTTTTCTTGCCCTTCCTGACATTAGTTTTCTCATCAACTTTATCCTTACCAAGATTAGCTTTAAGATTTTAGCAATCAATCTTAATATTCCCAGGCTTCTTGCATTTATAGCAAATGATACCATTAGAACTTTTTGAATACTTGTTGAACTTACCCTTTTTCCAATGCTGACGTCTCTGTTGCTTTCTTCTTAGGAAACTTTTGAATTGTTTAGTCATCAGTATAATATCTTCTTCATCCTCAGGCATTGATTGATCACTTTCTTAATCATCCACTTTGAACGCAATATTCTTCTCCTTTTTGCTTATCACTTGGATCAATCGGTCTTTGATTCACTCTTTGCTCGTAAGCAATCAGTGATCCAAGCATATTGTCAATAAAATATACATTTAGATCTTTTAACTCAGTTATGACAGTTATCATTGCATCATAAGCAATAGGTAAACAACTTAAGATTTAATTTACTTTTTTAGAATTAATTAGTTCTCTACATAAAGCATGCAATGAGGTAATAATTTGTATAAAATGTGTATACTTATCAGAAATTGACTCATTCAATTTCATGTGGAATAGTTCGTAGTAATGTAATAAAATATTTAACACGGATTGTTTCACCTCATTTGTCCCTTCATAAGTTATGCAAAGTCTATCCCAGATTTCTTTTCTAGTTTTGCAAGCAAAAAACATGCATATAGTCTTCTAATTTCAATATACAAAAAAAATATTTAAACATTTAGTATTTAGCTGTGTTAACTCCCTTTCTTCTACAGTCCAATCAGTAAATGTTGTTTCAATTCTAATGCCATCTATAAGTCTAGTAGGTATAGTATATCCTTCCTGTACTAACATCCACATGTGATAATCAAGTGATTGTAGAAAAGTAGACATATGAGTCTTTTAGAAATCAAAAGGAATGTTATCGAATAAAGGTGGTCTAGTGAACAAATATCCTTCACAATATTTTGGTTTCTAAAATTAGCCACGATCAATTTTCAAAAAGTTGTCTAAAATTTTAATTTTTGAAATAGGCTCTGATGCCACTTGAAAGTTCGTGTAGGTTGTTAGACCTAATAGAACTATCCCAAGGCTAAGCAAGAGGGGGTGAATTAGTAATTTTAAAAAAAATCTTGGATTTTCAAAAACTATTTCTAGAAAACTTAATTAATGATCCTTAAAATATGTACTTAACTTCATATGATTATCACAAAATAAGTTTTAAACCATAAAACTTTGAAGTACTGAAAAATAAAAAATGCAAAAAAAGTAAAGTGAACAGAGGAACACCAAATTTTATAGCAGTTCGGTCCAAACTTGACCTACGCCCACTCCCTAGAGACTTCTTCTCCAGGTATTACACTAAATCAAAGTGACTCTCCTTTTGCTCCCATAGTAAGGCAGATTATCCCTTACAAACTCTCTTCTACTAACCCAGTATGATAAAGAACTGATGCCTTTTACACTCTCTAAGTGATGGCAGTGTACCATCACATCCTTTTTCACCCTCCTGGAGAAGGCAGAGAACTGTCATCCTTTTTTATCCTCCTGGTGAAGGTAGAGAACCCACATCCTTTTTCACCATCCTGGTGAAGGTAGACAACCCACGTTCTTTTTTACCCTCCTGCTGAAGGCAGAGAACCTTGACCTGATGTTGAAAAACTTCTCTCAAAAGTCTTTAGAGGAGATGGGCAGAAATTAGAAGGAGACAAAGAGATCCTCACTTTGGGCAACCTTGTGAATTCCTCACAACTCCCCCTCACAAGATTTATCACACTTCACTCTTGCAACCTTTCCCAAACACTCACACGTAGTGGCCACTCTCAAGAGAAATTCACTACAAAGGTCTTTAGTGACAGTTTTTAGGACTCTTTATATAAACAAAGCATGAAAACCCATCAAAAAACTAAAAAGTTCAAGTGAACCGACATTTGATCATATAGTACGATCGTGGATCGTTTGTACAAATAGTTCAAAAAATCCTTATACGAACTGGTACAAACCTAGTTTCATAAACTATCAATCATCTATATGAATATAGATCATACTATACAAATAGTTCAAAATATCAAAATGTTCGTCTGGTACGAGTTGTTATAAATTTAATTTCGTACCCTACCAATCATCTGTACAACTTGACATCGTACAGTATGAACAGTTCACAAATTAGGGCTTCATCTGGTATGATCTGGCATGATCTTAATTTTTTACCCTGTCAATTATTTGTACAAACTTTTATCATACAGTGCGAATAGTTCAAAAATTCAAGCCTAGAGTTGAGAACTACAAATTGGGGGAAAACACTATGTCAAATTATACATTATGATTGCAGATTGTACAATATGATTAGTTTAAAAAAATTTAAGTTCAATCTCTCATTCCCTTTGTGTGTGTGTCCGGTTACCTAATTACAATCACACTCTCTCAAACTCAAGAAAATCATAAAAAATAGAGATTTACAACCTCTATTACATGGCATCATATTCTTACTTTTTTTGAAGTCTTTAGCAATCTGGTATATTATGATTTCCCTGAAAGTTAGTACACACAAAAATAAATAGCAATTTCTAGTTTATGCTAGGAGAAATAATAACAAAATTAGCATAATAATTATTTTTGTTGTCATAAAAAATCACAAGCCCAATTTTAATTTTGGAGTTGCAACAGCTCATGCAGCATTCACTGTAAATTTGAACACGCAATGCCTAATGCTTTGTTATTCTACAAGTTCTCCAGCACAAACTTTGCTATTCTACAAGTTCTTTCTTATACTGATAGGTCAAAAAAGATTCTATTAAATAAACATAGGTGTTTGCCTACATAATTGCTATCCTTATTGCTTAAAATCAAATCATGGGTATAATATTCCATAAACAAACTAATTTCCAACAACAACTGAAAATCGAACTCTCTTCATATTCAAATCTCATGCTCCAATTCCTATAAAAATTGCAGATAAGGGGCAATAAATTACAACTCTCTCACACTTGTCATTCTTAAAAAAAAAATGTTGTCATGAAAACTAAGTTTAAACGCTCAACCTCTTTTCTTGCTTAATAAAAAATAAGAGAACCTTTAAAAGATTTTCGAACTAAACTTAAATAAGATAAAATTTGGTAAAAATTAGCTTGAGCAACCGTGATTTCAATTTTTCTAGCTGAAGAAAAACACTATGTTTTAATTATTAAGTCCATCCTTAATTAATCTTAACAAACTTTTCATTGGACAATTTTCTTTTTAAGGAAGAAATCATGCAATCAAGGTCAGTTGCCATTGTACAAACACTGTGTTTGGCTAGAGATTTGAAAGGAAAAAATCAAACCATTTGGAAACGAACAAGAGTCTGGAGAAAAAATCTGAAGCAAAATCATAAAAGAGAAAAAAATACTCACTTGGCAATGAAATGGAGCTGAACTACTGAATGTCTGGCTCCTGGACAACCGTCACGCGAAGAAGAGACCCTGAGTTTGTGACTGTGAGTCGCGTTATTCCTGTTACTGGTTGTCGTGTGAAGAAGAATGAAGGGTGAGCGATTGAGCGGATTACTAAGAAAAAGGGGGCAAAGTAGAAATTTAGGGGGGAGAAAATGATTTAAATGCCCTTACTTCTAATTAATTTTTTTAAGAGGGGGTAATTTCCCCCCTGATTACAGTTGATGTATCATCAAAGAATTATCTTGATCAAGCATGAATCTCAAGGAAAAAACAACTTGGAAACTTCAAAAATTAATTCAGAGACCATCTGTACTCCGATTTCAGCAAACTTATGGTCAAACGGAACGTCTCAGAAATACGAACCTAACAAAATAAAATTCAACTCAATCTCAGCCCAAATGAGTCAGAATCAAAGACCTAAAGCACGTTTAGAAGGTTCAATCCATAATTCGAATTACCAAATAGTTTCCGAAGGTGACATGCTTATAGTCGAATCGAGCGGCTCGATGAGACGAATCCAATGGGCCCAAGATCATCGAATTCTGATACCATTAAGACCTTCAAATGCTCACTAAATGGTTCATGATCCAGGGATTCAACATCGGCCGTCCATTCAAACCACTCACAATTTTCCCTTGATCTTCTTATTATTTACTGGCCATGCCACACTCAATAAACTATAAATAGCCCCTCATTTCTCTTAAGAAGGGACCTAAGTAAAGAAGAAAAAAAGAGCAGAGAAGTATAGGAGGGAATAACTCCTCCTCGACCACCGCCGGAACACTGCCGGAACTCCACCGGAACACCGCCGGAACTCCACCGAAACATTACCGGAACACCGTCGGAACTACACCGAAACATTGCCGGAACACCGCTAGGTACCTGAGGGACGCCGGAGCTCTGCCTGACACCAGAGTAACGTCGAAATTCTACCCAACTTCCAGGTGAAGGCGGAATTCTGTCGGACACCCGAGTGACATCGAAACTCTGCTTGGCCTTGTAACTGACTTTCAATACTCATTGTAATCTAATCGTCCTAAATTTGAAGGATGAATCAGCCTCCTGTATTTCAAACAACTCTAGTGGAACTCTTTCAACTGGGTGTAGCCCCGTAGTTTTTCCCTTTTTTAGGTCTTTCCACGTAAAAATCCTGGTGTTCTTTCAATATTCTGTTTGTGTGCTGAATATCCGTACAAAGCTAAAATGAAGAATTATTAAACTCTATCACCGTGTATATTCTAGCCCGTAACAGTTTGGCGTCGTCTGCGGGAAACACTATCCCACACTCCTAAATATTATTTTGATGGACAATAGGCGTAGCAATCGCCTCACAGTAGCCTCCCGCTCCCACTCTCATCAATCCAGAAACCAGTCTATAAATCATGGATGTTATGTTTCTGCCTCCTTTTATCCTGGGGGGAAGCACATTGCTGGAGAAGGAACCTCAGGACCTTCTTTGGAGGAGCGAATTTGAAAGATGGAAGAATCTCCGAACGAGATCCTTCATCTTCTACGAGCGAATCGTCAACTAGTATTAGTACAACAGGAGGATATTCTTCTCCCTCGAGATCCACCAATGGCTGAAGATGTTCAAATTGAACATCTTCAAGCAGAGATTCCTCCTGCACCACCAAGAAGACACACGCCATCACATCAAGATAATGAACTGGTTGACACAGCAAGTTCTACTCATCCTTCATATACAGGTCGGCAACCTCGCATTCCTTTGGACCTCCCTGACGTAGCAAACCAATCGCACGTTGTTGAGCTCCCTCAAAATGTCCTACATCATGAACTACAGAGATTAGTGAGGGAAGAGTTCCCAGAGGAGATACGAGGCAAGCCCTTCGACAGCGGAGCTTTCAAGAGTCATCACCTTTAACTGAAACCATTCTTCAGCACCCCATTCCGGTTGGATTCAAACTACCAAGCATCAAGTCCTACGACGGGACATCCGACCCATATGAGCATATCGATCATTATCGAATAATTATTCATATCCAATGAGCTTTGGATGCCCTCCTATGTCAGGTTTTTCTAGCTACAGTCAAAGGACAGGCGCGAGCATGGTTCTATTCTCTTCCATCCTGAACGATCCCTTCATTCGTTAAATTGGCCAAAGCCTTTATTGAACAATTTGTAGCCCATCGAAGAATTACTAAGGATTCTTCCCACCTATCTAGGATTCATCAAAATAAGGGAGAATCGTTAAAGGAGTATTTTCAGTAGTTTTCCACTGAGGCATGAGAGATTCCAAGAGTAGACCCAGAATTGCTTAGAGGGGTCTTTCTTCGAGGTCTTCATCCTGGCCCCTTCTATTCAGCACTTATGCGTGACACTGTTCATTCATATGCCGATTTGATCTACCATGTGGAGGTGCAGATATCTGTATATGAGGCAATAAATGCTCTTAGAAAATATTTCGAGCAAACAACTGGGAAGCGCAAGAGAGCGCCTGAGGTGGATAATCCATCATCATAAAAAAAAGCAAGGGAAGAGTAATCTACCTCCTAGGCCCCATTACCACGATGAGAACCTTGACAGGAGAAGGAGTACACTCCGTCAATACATCTCCAGCAAATGTGTTAATGGCGATTCAAGATAAGGATAAAGTGAAGTGGCCGCATCCTTTGAAGCCGAATACAAGAAATCAAGATCAGTACTGTCACTTTCATCGTAGTCATGGCCACACTACTGAAGCTGGTAGGCTACTTAAGGATGAGATTGAAAGACTTATCCGCCAGGGCTATCTTCGACAGTTTATTGGGAACCCACCTACCTGAGAAGAAGCTCGCCCCACTGTGGGGACAAAATCAATAACCAGGATAACCAACAAATAACTGGATAATGGTTGGTGAGATTGAAACAATCACTGGAGGCCCCTTAGCACCCGATAAGATATTTTTGGCTGTAGATGAAAACCCAACTCCTAAAAAGGCTCAAATCGATCATTCCATCACTTTTGATGACTCTGATCTAGAAGGAGTAAAAATCCCTCATCAAGATCTGCTCGTTATTAATGCGGGCATAGGTGAGCCATGTTTCAATGTTAAAAGAATCCTTGTGGACAACGGAAGCTCCGTAGATGTTCTATTTTACTCTACCTTCCTCAACATGGGTCTCTCAAGAGAAAAACTTCATCCTGCTGCAGGCCCTTTATATGGATTCGATAATTGATTTGTGCGAGCAGAAGGGATAATCAGCCTCCCAGTTGTACTTGGAGAATTTCCTTGATAGGCTACACACTCCGTTCAGTTTATTTTGGTAAAGTTTGAATCGGCTTGCAATGCTATATTTCGGAGGCCACTCTAATCAATTTTTCAGATCGTCGCCTCTATCCCTCATCTCAAGCTGAAGTTCCATACCTCAGCGGGAGTCAGTATAGTATGCGGAGATCAACAAATAGCATAAACCTGCTATCTTAGGCAGGTTACGCCACGTCCAACTAACACCCTAAGCATCGAGGACTTTGATCTACGGAGTCAAGATATCCCTCAAAGAGCTTCCCCTGTAGAAGATCTTATTACTATATCTATATTTCGAAAACATCCATCAAGGACAGTATGGATTAGATCACTTCTCTCAGCCAATGAGAAGAAAAACTTCTTAGATTTTCTATGGGAAAATCATGATATTTTTGCATAGAGTCCAGCAGATATGCCCGGAATTGACCCCGAAGTGATCGTACACTCTCTTAAAATTAATCCGACGTGAAAACCCATTATCCAGAAGAAATAAAACTTTGCACCTGATCATTAGTAAGCAATCGAGCAAGAAGTGGATAAGCTTTTAGAAGCTAGATTTATACGAGAGGTGCACTATCCTACTTGGTTAGCTAATGTTGTCATGGTTCGGAAGGGAAGTGGAGCTTAGAGAATGTGTATAGATTATACAGATCTTAACAAAGCTTGCCCAAAAGATAACTTTTCGCTTCCCCACATTGACCAGTTAGTTGATACCATCTCTGGTCATCAGATGTTGAGCTTTATGGACACCTACTCTAGCTATAATCAAATAAAAAAGAATCCTGCTGATGAAGAGGTGATAGCTTTTCAAATAGACAAAGGGTTGTACTGCTATCAGGTGATGCCCTTTGGGCTCAATAATACTGGAACAACTTATCAGTGCCTCATGAATAAGGTTTTCAAAAATATAATTGGATGTACTATGGAGGTGTATGTGGAAAATATGTTGGTGAAAAGTCTTAAAAAATCTCAATATATCTCTAACTTGGAACAGTGTTTCCACTTATTAAGACATTACAATATGCGACTTAACCCTGCTAAATGTGCTTTTGGAGTCACTTCTGGAACATTTTTGGGGTTTATTGTAACCCATAGAGGAATCAAAGCTAATCCAGAGAAGATCAAGGCACTAAAAGACATGGTGCCGCCAAAGAACATCAAGGAGGTCTAAAGGCTGAATGGGAGAATTGCAGCACTATCTCGTTTCCTGGCACGTTTAGGAGACAAATATCTGCCCTTCTTCAAGATACTTAGAAGCTCTCTTAGCTCTGGGTTCCAATGAAAATATAAATGTCAAGAAGCCTTCGAACAATTATGAAAGTATTTGGCATCCCCGCCACTACTTTCTAAACCACTACCAGGAGAGAGATTATATTTATATATAGCTGTATCTCTCCAAGCCATTAGTTCAATCCTGGTCTGAGAAGAAAATGTTGTACAACATCCTATCTACTATGTCAGTAAGATTTTATCTGAAACAGAGGGATGTTATCCTTTAGCAGATAAGACAGCATTAGCGTTGGTTTATTCTGCCAGAAAACTACGCCCTTATTTTCGAGCCCATTCAATTAGGGTTTACATAAATTTGACACTAAAGAGTATTCTGCAAAAGCCAGAAGCATCAGGTAGGCTCGTTAAGTGGTCTGTAGAACTGGGAGAATTTGATATCCACTACTTTCTTAAGCCCGATATTAAATCTCAAGCATGTTTGATTGAAAAAATATATAGTTTTGAAAAGTATTTAATTTTCTTTGGGAAATATTTAATTTCTAAAATTTAAATTCTATAATCGAACACTTATTATGAATGATATATTACCTCAAAAGATGAACATATCATTCTCTAACAGTTTCAGATTACAAATCTTTGAATTTATCTGATTATCGTAGTCAAACTCAAGGACAAACAATAAATGATCTCAAAAGATCAAAATGATGTTAAATCCAAGGTTTAACTATTATAATCTAGTAAAGAGATCATTAATTTCATAATCAAGATCACGATAATAGTACGATATATCTTTCCAAGGAAAGGGGATATTGTCTATTATCGATCATTTGAAAATGACGATAATGATCGTTGTCTTTTGAATTTCCCAAAGATAATTAATTGAAATTTTGAAAAAGCTTGATTTTGAAATCAGGTCTGGGTTTCTAAATCTCCTACGAGTGCAAGCCCTCGTAGTTAATTACATCGTAGGAAACCAGAAAATTTCCTACGAATACTCTCGATTAAAATAGCGATATGAATTTTATTTAAGAATTTCAAGGTTAGATGTCAAAGGAGGTTCAGGGACTGGGATTTCAACAGGGATTGGATCAAAGTTGAACACTTATTTCTGGAGTCAAAGGAGGAAGGGTAGGAGCTGTTTTGAGATTCTGAATTGCTTCAAAAACACCCCAACTTATCCTAAGTGTTGGGCTTGAATTAGATTGAAAGATATTTTTAATGTTTGAGTGATCATTTTTATTAGAAACTGGGAATTAGATTCCCAGAAGTTTGAGGTCTTAAGATTGAAGACATGCCTCAGAACTTAAGTCTAAAATTGGATACTGAAAACCAGTGACCCAGAACCTAGCTAATGCAATGCAATCTGGACTTACCCCGGCCTAGATTGGGGAGCCAGCTAAACCACCTAAACGCTTTAAAACCATGAGTCAAAGTCTTTATGACAGAGTGATTAAGAATGTTGTTTAAGATTTGTTTAAGGAGAGCAGGGCTGACATCTAGAGCAGATTCCTATTTAGCCCCTTAACATATGTTGGGTTAAATGCTTAAGCTAGAAATGCAATTAAAGATTTAGACTCAATTTTTAATTTGTATCTAATGCAATGCATGCTAGTTGACTCGATAAAATGCTTAAATCAAAATGAAGCAGTTTTAAAATAGGCTTAAAAATAGGTTTTATCCTAGAGATTGCACAACATCCCCTTGGACAGAACTGCACCCTAATAGGTCAGGTGGTCTGCCAGAACCCGCAGGCGGGGAGGTGCCTAACAAGGTAGAGAAAAGTTCAATATGATGCATGAAAAACCCCCGGTGAGTCCGGGCTTACTTCTTAAGAGCGTTAGAATTTCTATCTGAGCTTAAAATTTTAAATTTTATTTAAGTAGAAAAGGTTGATGACCGTACCCTCACGAGCCTCCGATCGGGTTCCAGGCTAAATCAAAATCGACATGCAAGAACGCCAAATAAACTACTAAAAGCATACGGGTCCTTAATCGCAATCAACACATAAATCAAATCAATTAAATAATTAAATTAAATAAATAAATGTTTAAATTAAAAGTCCATAGGCAAGTGCCCTTAATTATACAACCCAGGGTCTGCAGGAAAGTAAAGTGGCAGGGTACCACTGACTACAACCCGGATTCTACTCCTAAGACTCAAGTGACTTTGAGATTTGAGATTCTTCTCGTTCTTCACTTCTTCGTCTCCTTAGAACTCCTTGGATCGTCGGGTCTGGATATCCAAATGAAAAGAAACTCCTCCCGAATAGGGGTGTTATCTTTTCTCTTTGGATATTTAAACTTCATCCTAATTTGGATCTCCAAATGGATAGGAACTCTCCCCTAAGGGATGTTCCTTCCTCTTTAGATTCCAAATTGGATGTTTAAACATCTCAATCTCAAAATACTTTAAATTTACAACTCAATTTACATTCAAATTACATCATTTAAAAAATTAAAAATCTAGACTCAACAACCTGCAGGGTTATCCTAATAATCAGCAGTTTATATTTGACATCCCAAGCAGTTATATATTTGAAATTAAAATACTCAATCACAGCCACACTTGGCCATGCTCTTTTTGATTTAAAGGGGGACTTAAGTAATTTTCTGGAGCACCTGTGCAATTTAATAATTATAATTTTACCCCCTTTAATTTATGCCCTGTATGAGCATGGCCACCTACATAAGACTGAATTAGTACAAATCGTCCCTAGCCTAGGGGTAAATCTAATCGTATAATCAATCACATCACAGAGTGCAGTAAATAAGTAAACAAACACATCAATTCTACTACTAGCAAACATCATGCAGTAAAAGCTTGAAAACCCGACACGCAACAGAAAAGTAAACACCGGCCTAGCCTAAGACTAGTGTTGGTTGTCCTAGCAAACCATCTAAAGTGTGTGTAGGAGGCTGTGTGATTTTGATATGTCCTAGATAGGCACTTGTTTGAAGTTGCTCGAGGTTCAAGTTGGTTGAAGGTTTAAGGGAAGATTTAGGTTAAAGTTAAAATCTTAATGATTTAAAATTGATTTTAAAAATGATTTTGATTGTTTGTTGGATACCACCTTTGTTGCACATCGAGGCCGTGAAGTTTATTTCACCTTCCTTGGGGCTAATTTAATAGCCTCGTAGGCCTGGGTTACCTAGTGGTACCCGATATAATTAAGTGATTTGATTTTGATTAAGGTTTGAAAGTTGATTAAATTTTAATTAAGATTGTTTGGTTGCTGGTTTTAAGTTTGAATTAATGTTTTCTGGAATTTTTGGAGATTTATTGAATTTTGGAATTTTTTTATTATTTTAATGATTTAATTTAAGGGTCAAAATTTGACTTTTTGATTTAAAAGGTTTTCTGGAAAGTTAATATGTTATTAAAATACTAGACCTTAATACGATCAGTTAGATAGTAAGTACACTGAAATTGGATTTTTCTACATTTTATTATGAAGGTTTGAAGTTTTGACTCGAATTTGAACTAAGTTTGACCAAAAGTTGACTTTTTTAAATTTGATTGATTTTTGGAAACTTAACATTTTTGATAAATATTAGACCTTATTATGAGTTGTATGCTTTTGAGTTTGCTCAATTTGGAGTTCATTTGACTTAGTTATGAATTTTTGAAGTTTTGACTATTTATTAAATTATTTAAATTATTTAATTAGAGACCCTTTTTGTGATTTGGATCCAAATGATCTCCAAACTTCTTGAAATCAACTCCAAAGGTCAGGAATGACCTAAGGAGTGATTTCCAAGTGTTTGAGAAATTTTTGGAATTTTTTAATTATTTTTAATTAATTAAATTAATTAAATATTGAATTTCAATTAAAATTAAATTAACCTTAATTTTGAAGTCCAGTCAAGGGGCTTTTATTTTTCATATGTTAAGGATTCAATTCTGGTCAGTTAGAGGGGTTAACTATATTTTTTTGATTTAAAATTGATTTGTTATAATTTTTGGAATGTTTTAAGGCTTAATTAAGGTTTAAACTTGATTAGGTTAATTAAGAGGCTTAATGATCTCAAAAGTCAGTGAAAATTTTTCTTAAGGCTGAGAATGTCTCTATGTTCAAATGTTCAAAATTTAAAGTTAATTGGAATTGTATCCTAATTATTAGAATTTTTCTAAATTTTCTAAAGAAGTCCTTAATTGTTGTCCTTAATGACATTAGGTTAATTGGGTTCAAATCAAAGTCACTAACCCTTGATATAACATAATAAGCATGCATGCAAACATAACCAAACCCTAAATCTAGGAGAGCCCTAGCTAAGTGGTGTGTGTATATCCTAAACATATATGTGTTAGTAATAATTAAAATGATTAATGATATCATTAATGACTAATTAAAATATAATTATTCATTAATGACCTTCCCCACAAATTCTATTCAATCAAATTTAATCTAAGTTTAGAATTTCATGGGATCTCTCAAATACTTGGAATTTAAAAATATATATAATTTTAAAATAGATTTTTTTTAAATATAAATATATATATATAAACCTATATATAAATATAAAATTTTAAAGTTTTAAAATATTCAAAATATTTTTAAAATAAATTTAATTTTTGAATGAGAGATCCTCTGATCTTCAAGATTATTTTAAAAAAAAATTAATTTTTAAAATATTTAATGTAATATTTTAATTAAATATTAATTAAATATTAAAATAATTCAAAATTATTTAAAATAATTTGAGTTTTAAATTTTAAAACTAATTTTAAATTAAAGAATAATAAATTTCGAAAATTTTGAAACATTACTCGAAAATTTTTAAATTAATTTGAATTTTGTTATGAATTTTAAGTTTTAAATCAATTAAATGAGTTTAAATTATTTAAAATTAATTAATGTTCAAAATAAATTTTAAATTAGATCAAATTAAATTCTAGATATTCTCTGAAATTTTGAAATTACTTAAAATAATTTCCTTTAAATTTTCAAAATTATTTAAGAGTAGCTTTAATCAAGTATTAATTAAATATTAAATATCTCATTAGTTAAAAGTTATTTAAAATATAAATATATCTTAAATTAATCAATTTAAAATTAAATATTTAAAAAAATATTTTAATTTTAATAATCTGAAATTTGTAAGTCAATTTTAAAATAAAATATCAAAATTTTATTAAATATTTCAACTATCACTTTTCATTTTTTTTTTACAAATATTAATTTAAAATACAAAACATTTAATTATATAGAATAATTCATAATACTTTAATATTTTTAATTAACATTGATTTAAAATTAAAATATTAAGTTTTTTTTAAATATTAATATTTAATATACATTTTTATATTATTTAAAATTAATTATATAAAAAAAATGAATTTAAAACGATTTAAAATAGATTTTTTTAAATCATTTAAAGGGATTTGGCGGCGCCGGCGGCGGTGGAGGACGCGTGGCGCATTTCGATTGGGGGAACCAAAACGCGGGCCAATCATTAGGTGACGGCACAATCATTGCGCCGCCGCCAATGATTGGCGGAATGATACCGCGGAGCGCGGTATCACTTAACCACGTCAGCCGAACGCGAGCGTCGTTGAATCACCGCGGTTTGAGAATGGACGGTCCGGATCAGGGCGAACGGTGTTTCGATTCAATAGATGCGAATAAACGGAGGATCAACGCATGGAATGACGCAATCTGGACCGTTGATCCGGAGATCAACGGTCCAGAAAACTTACCATTAACAGAAAACACGAACGAACCCTAGATTACGTTTACTGGTTCGTTCTCCTCATATACTCAACCAAAACCTTTGAAATTTGAAACGTAGATTAATATATTGAACAGAATTTGTGTGGGTGTAATTAAAAGTTTTTAAACAAGCTTACTAGAAAGTTAAATAAACCTAAGTGTATTAATCTAGGGTTAAGTTTTTTACCTAATTCAGACGGTGGATTTGAGAGGTCTTTGATTCTCTGAGCTTGTGGACTGTCCACGCAAATTCCTTCAGTTGAAGTCGTGGCTTGAAAAGCTCCCTATTGCCCGTCACAAGCCTTAGACGGAACTAAGCAAGGGTGGCCGGAAGCTCGTCGCCGGTGGCTTCCTTTCACCGGAATTTAATTTGGGAGAGGTAGAGGACTCAGTGGAGAGCTCAAATGAATTGAATCTCAGGTCCAGGAGAGCTTGAGTGGAGAGAGAGGCTAAGAGTTAGAATGAGAGCTCAATAGGGTCTTTTGCCCTATTCAAAACCCTAGGATTCAAAGGAACGACTAGGATCGATTGAGTGAACTCTTGGATGGTTGCCATCTGCCTTGGGGGCTGTTGGAATGGCAGGAGAAAGGACAGCCCAAGGACGCCTAGGTGGAAAGGGCTATTTGTCCTCTAGTAAGCATGTGGAATTGATTTAGACCATTAAATCTTAATCCAAAGGCCTAAAATAGTTTTAGGAATATTCCAGAAACTATTTGAACACCTGGAATGAAAAGGGATTGGAAAGAATGCCATGCCATTGAGGATTTAAACTATTTAATGAATTCCTTGACCATTTGTTGACTGGTTTGACCAGTCAACAGGTCAAGGCTTGATGAGGCGGAGATTGGAGAGCTGTTTGAGCTAGTAGGATGCACTTCAAGGGATTTGATATTAAGAGGCTAGGACTTGAGTGCATATTCATGAATTAGGGAAGGTTTGACCAAATCATAATTGGTTGACTTGGTCAAATCAACAACAACTTGGGACATAATGAGCTTAGACATATTCAAGCCATGTTATGAAATTGGGTTAGAAGCTTGATGGGAGTTCAATTGGATGTATGGGTGGATTTGACTAAGATCCACACATTTAACCAACTCCAAGATATTGACTTGGTCAAATCTCATATGGATGTGTTTCAAGTTAGGTTTGAATGGATTCAATATATATTATTAAGTGTATTTGAAGGTTTAATATTTTACTTGAATGAGATTTTAATAAATGTGGGGAATGGAGTTTAAGTTGACTAGGTTTGACCAGGTATGGATCTAGTTGACCAAGTCAACTGATGACTAGGACAAGATGTCCAGTCAAGTCCACATCACTAGGGGGGATGATCATAAAAAAAATTGACAGAGTTTTGAATGCAATCAAGGTTTGAATTAAAGTGTAAAAGCTTAAGGGTTGATATGGTCAACCTAGGTTGACTTGGTCAACTAGGTTGACCTAGGATCAAGGGTTGAGCTCAACAGGTTTGATATGATGAATGGGGTCTGGTAGATGTGGTTTGAGGGTTTGAATAGGCTATTTGGGTCAAATGATCCATTTAGGCCTTTAATGGGCATAATGGGTCAACTAGGTTGACTTGGTCAACCAGGTTGACCCAGGGTCAGGGAATGGGTCCAATCAATTCAGAATGACATTTTGAGTCTACTGGTGGTGGTCTCAAAGTCTGGGGAGGTCGTTTGGTCAAAATGACCTATTTGGGCCCTTAATGGGCATGGGCCTTTAGGTCAACCCTGGTTGACTTGGTCAACCAGGTGGGTCCAGGGTCTGGAAATAGGTTCAACAGACTTGAAATGGCATTTGGAGACCAATGGAGGTGGTCCCAAGGTCTGATGAGGTCATTTGGTCAGAATGACCTGTTTTGACCCTAAAGGGGCCTTCTAGGTCAACTAGGTTGACTTGGTCAACCAGGTTGACCCAAGGGCTGGTTCTGGGTTCAATGAGTTTGGTTTGATATTTGAAATTTGCTGGAAGTGACTGTATTTGGTTTGGAGCTCATTTGGTTCAACTGACCAGTTACACCCCATAGGGGTATTTTGGTCATTTTAACCCCTGGTCAACTGGGGGTCAAATTGAGTCCAAAAAAATGTAGTTTATTGCTCAATGGGTCTTAATCAAGGGTCTAGAAGTGATTTGGAGCTTTGGAGAAAGCTCCAGGATCAAAATCCACTGGGTGGTAGGTCTAGTGGCATGGACTGTAAATATCTGAAGGTTTGTAGCCTTTGGATTTCAATTCAGTTTCTGCGGTCAGAGATCTCAGAATGAGCTCAAATTTGGAGGGTTGCCTCTAGAGACATGTCACATCAGTGTGGAACTGATAGATCTTGAATCAGAGGTCATTTGATAGGGTTTTGAAATGTTCAAATATTTGCTGGAAAAGGCTTTCATGACTTAGACCTTTGGCCTTGGATTTGAATCTAGAAATCTGGTTTTGAATTGGATTTTGAGCTTGAATGATAGGATTTGAATTAAGTTTAGATTGAATTGAAGCTTGAATTGATTTAGAGGAATCCTAGGGTTTAGAATAGGTCCTAGGGTCCAAATCAGCTTAAGGAATTCTTAGAGTCTAAAGTAGATCCTAGTGACTGGAGTCTGGGAAGATTCTAGAATCTAGAAGTCCTAGGGAAATTCTAGGATCTGGGGTCTGGAAGAATCTTATAATCTAGAAGAATCCTAAGATTCAAGATCTAGAAGGATCTTAGGATCTAGAGTAGATCCTAAAGTTTGATTTCTAGGAAGATCCTAGGGTTTGGAGGTCCAAGGGCCTGGGATCTAGAATAGTCTTAGGATCTAGAAGAATCCTAAGCTCTAGATAGATCTAGGAGAATCCTAAGGTCTAAGAGGATCATATGATCTAGAATAAGGTAGAATCCTAGGGTCTAGAATAGATCCTAGGGTCTGAAGTCTAGGAGAATCCTAGAATCTAGATTTGTCTTAAATTGCATTGATCTGGGGTCAGGATTGATTTGAATTTGGATTGATCTTAAAGTCTTGATTGATCTAAGATCAGATTGATCCTAGGGTTAAGATTGATCCTAAAGATTGGAAAGATCCTAAGGTCTGGATTGGTCCTACTGAACTCATACAAAAATGAGGTCAACAAATGGACCGCCAATATGCGTAATAGAATATAGTTCTATTGAACATATTGGTGTTGACCGAATAGAATGGTCAAGTCTAGAGTTTTGATCCTAAGGGAAAAATAAATTTATCCCTGGGGAATCAGAGTTTGAATAGATACTAGCGTAGTGCTAGAAAAAGCATATTCTACCACTAGTGGGTCTGGTCCTGAGGATAGGAGAATCCTAACCTTAAGGGTAGAGGAACCTGGGTGATCCTATAGGAAGGAAGAACTCCTAACTATAAAGGATTGAATTCGGATTTAATTCTAAGGAAAAGGAAAGTCTAATCTCAGAAGATTAAATTTGAAATGAATCTAAGGGAAGGAGATCCTAGCCCTAAAAGATTGAGTTTGAAATGATACTAGGGTAGTGCTGAGGCATCATACTCTACCATTAGTAGATCTAATCCTAAGGGAAGGAAAAAGAACCTAGCCCTAAAGAAAAGAAAGCTTGATTGAGATTGATTCCAGGACGGGAGGACTTACTCCATCACTAGGAAGTCTAATCCCAAGGGAAGGAAGAAAAACCTACCCTAAGGAAGAGAGAACTGGATTTTGAAATTAAACCCAGAACGGTGCCATAGAGGACTTATTCCATCACTGGGGAGTCTAATCCTAAAGGAAGGAGAAAAGCCTGACCTTGAGGAGAAGAGAGTTTAATTTTGGAATTGAAATTGAATCCAGGACGGGGCCACAAGGGACTTATTCTATCACTGGGGAATCAAATCCTAAGAGAAGGAGAATACTTACTCTAAGGAAGAGAAGAGCTGGATGATCTCATAGGAAGGTAATATTGCTTTCTATATGAGATCAGACTTAAAGATTTGAATTTTGAAACTAGAATGGTGCCGCAGAGGGCGTTATACATCACTAGTAGATCTAATTCTAAGGAGAGAAAGCACGATGACTCACATCTGTCCTTAAGGAAAGGAAGACTGGAGGACCCTGAGGGAAGGAAGCATTGCCTCCCACAGAAGGTCGGATCTGGATTTTGAACCTAGGATGGTGCCATAGAGGGTGTACTCTATCACTAGAGGATCTAATCCTAAGGAAAGAAAGCATGATACTCACATCTAACCTTAAGAAAAAGAAAACTATAAGAAGCTAGGATAGTGCTACGAAGGGCGTACTCCACCACTAGCGGATCTAATCCTAAGGATAGAAAGCACGATGACTCACATCTAACCTTAAGGAAAAGAAAACTGGATGATCCTGTGAGAAGGATGCATTGCTTCGCACAGAATCGGATCTGGAGTGATCGTATGTAAAGGAAGCTTGCTTTACATAGAGGATCAAGTCTGGATTGATTGTATATAGAGGAAACTTGCTCTATATAGAGGATCTCAACTGGAAAGAGACTAGGGTGGTGCCACAGAGGGCGTGCTCCACCACTAGAAGATCTAATCCTAAGGGAAGAAAGCACGATGACTCACATCTAACCTTAAGGAAAAGAAATCTGGATGATCCCGTGAGAAGGAAGCATTGCTTCACTTAGAATCAAATCTGGAGTGATCGTATGTAAAGGAAACTTGCTTTACATAGAGGATCGAGTCAGGATGATCGTATATAGAGGAAACTTGCTCTATATAGAGGATCAAGTCTGGAATGATCGTATATGAAGGAAACTTGCTTCATATAGAGGATCAGGTCTGGAATGATCATGTACAAAGGAAACTTGCTCTATACAGGGGATCAGATCTGGATTGATTGTATGTGAAGGAAACTTGCTTCACACAGAGGATCGGATTTAAATTCTGGAATTTGAGGTTTGAATGATTTTTTAATTTGAATTTTTGAAAGTGTTTGAATTTGAAACTTGATTTGACGAATTTGAATTTGAATATTTTTGAATCTGGGATATGTTTTGAATTTGATTCGAATTGGTTTTGAATTTGAGGAATTTGAATTTGGAAGTTGATTTGATTTTGATTCATCTTGAATTTGATTTCGAATTTTGAAAAACTTGGATAAAATTAAGCTGAATAGATTCAAAATTTGAAAATTTCATTGATTCAAAATTCAAGCTACATCAAGCATAGTATTTTTTCAGGAATCGCTCGTTTACAGGAAGCATTGGGTGATCTCCTTTACAATCCACTAGATGATACGAGCCTCCTTCGTAAACTGTTTCCACTACGAAGGGTCCTTCCCAGGTTGGTACAAACTTCCCACCGAGCTTTCAGTGGGCTAAGATAGGCCTCCGAAGAACCAAGACCAAGTCGCCTACTCGGAAGGTTCTAGGTCGCACTAACTTATCATGAGCTTGAACCATTCTGGCTTTATAAAGTTTTAGATTTTACTGGGCTTGGAGACGACATTCTTTAAGACCCTCAAGTTCTTCAAGATGAAGTTGTGCATTCTGTTCTGTTGTGATCTGATTCTGGACTGCAGTTCTGAGCGAAGGGATTTGAATTTCCAGAGGGAGTACGGCCTCGGACCCATACACTAGTGCAAACGGTGTGGATTGGGTCGGGGTTCGATATGTGGTCCTGTAGGCCCACAAAGCTTCCACCAACCTCTCATCCCACTAACGTTTATTGTCATCTAGGGTCTTTTTGATGATTTGTACCAGGGTTTTATTGAAGGCCTCAGCAATCCATTAGCCCGTGGGTAATAGATCATTGAGTATCTCCAATCAATACCATGGAGACTTACAATGTTATTGATTTTGGTAGACTTGAAAGCGGACCCATTATCGGAAATGATTCTGCGTGGCACGCCGAATCGATATACGATATGGTCACAAAAGAATTTCATTACATGATGTGATGTTACATTTCTTAGTGGGACTGCTTCTACCCACTTTGAAAAGTAATCAGTCGCTGCTAAGATGAAGCGATGACCCCTTGAAGAAGGAGGGTCAATTGGCCCGACGATATCCGTGCCCCAACTTTCGAAGGGCCACGAGGCTATCGTAGGATGCAACACATTAGGCGGCTGATGTAAAACCACACCATGAACTTAGCATTGATGACAACATTTTGTAATTTTCATGCAATCGTCAATCATCGTAGGCCAGTAGTATCTAAGTCTTTTGATTTTCATTTTCATCTTAGGCCCCGATTGATGAGCACCGCACAGTCCAGCATGGACTTCGTTAACGATCTTCAGGGCCTCTCGTTTGTCTAAAAAATGGAGCCACATGTGATCGAACGATCGTCGGTACAACGTATCATTGACTAGTGCATATGATAGGGCACGTTTCTTAATTTGATTGGCAAGAGACCTGTCGTGGGGAAGCTTGCCTTCTTGCAGATACTTGATTATTGGTCGTCTCCAATCTTCTTCTTTATCGACTGCTGAAGATGTAGAAAGGACCTGGGAAGATTGATTGTTGAGGTATTCCATGTCTACAGGGGACAGGACTTGACGACCCTGAACTTCTATAGGGATGAAATCTTCTTCTGGGCAAGCAAATTCCTTTGCAAGCTTTGCTAGGGCATCTGCCGAGGAATTACTTCCACGAGGAACCCTATACATAGTTACAATGGGAATTTTCTCAAGCAGGTGCATTATGTATTGGTGGTATTTCAGGAGTTTAGGATTCAAAACCTTATAGGTCCCTGCAACTTGGTTGATCACTAGTTGAGAGTCACCATAGATCTTAATCTCTTTAATCTCCATTAGGATTGCAAGTTCCAAACCAGTTATCAAAGCTTCGTACTCAGCTTCGTTGTTCGTACAAGGTTCTGATAAATGGTAGGAAAAGTGCATCATTCCCTTATCTGGTGTTATGAAAACCAGACCGACTCCGGCTTTTCCAGGAATAGTGGATTGAAGTGTTTTTCCCCGTTGAGAGGACACTGCACCATCAAAATACATTTCCCAGGTTTGAACATTGGATTCCTCGAAACTCATGATTTGCTCGTCAGGTAAATCATAATTTAGAGGAGATTCCGCCAGTAGCGGGTGTGCCGCAAGGAAGTCGGCGACGGCCTGCCCTTTCATAGTACGCAGGGGAATGAATGTGATTTCAAATTACAACAATATCATAGACCACCAAGCCAGACGTCCTGACAACGTGGGCCGGGTCATAAGATATTGTAGGGGGTTGACACTAGAAATTAGACTGACCTAATGAGAAAGCATGTAATGCCTTAGTTTTTGTGCTGCAAAGACTAAGGCAAGGCAATGTTTCTCAATTGCAGGAAAACGAATTTCCGTTGGAAGTAATCTCCGACTCAGGTAGTAGAGGGCATTCTCTTTCCCATCGTCATTGACTTGAGCTAGAAGAGCTCCGAGAGATTCGTCAAGGGCCGCAGTGTAAAGGATTAAAGGTCTCCCCGGAATGGGGGCTGCCAAAACTGGCGGATTTGTCAGGTATTGTTTGATATTTTTGAAAGCATTTTGACATTTCTCATCCCAAATGAATTTGGTGTCCTTTTTATCTAGGACAGAGAATGGTTGACATCTTCCAGAAAGATTAGAAATGAATCTTCTTATATACGCCAGCCTGCCCTGGAGAGATCTCAGTTGAGTGAGACTCTTAGGAGGCGGCATATTTAAGATAGCTTCAATTTTAGCAGGATCAATTTCGATTCCACGGTGCCTGACTACAAAACCTAAGAATTTCCCTGACGTGACGCCGAAAGCGCACTTCAAGGGATTCATTTTAAGGTCGTAGCGGCGCAACCGCTCGAAGACAGTTCTTAAATCATAAAGATGAGCCTCTTTCACTCTGCTCTTGACAACTAAATCATCGATGTAACATTCGACTTGATTATGGATTAAGTCATCAAAGATACGAGTCATGGCCGGCTGGTAGGTTGCACCAGCATTCTTGAGGCCAAAGGGCATCACTTTATAACAAAAGATCCCTATAGGACTTCTGATTGCAGTGTTTCTCTCATCTTCTAGGGCCATCTTGATCTGATTATAACCAGACGAGCCATCCATAAAGGAGAAAACAATGTGCGAGGAGGCAATGTCCACCATGAGTTCTGGGATTGGCAAAGGAAATTCATCCTTAGGACATGCCTTGTTCAGGTCTCTATAGTCAACACAGTCTCAGATTTGACTGTTCTTCTTTCGAAATGGCACGACATTGGCTACCCAAGAAGGATATTGTTCTTCTCGAATAAATCCAGCCTCTGCCAACTTCTTGACTTCAGAAATGACTTGTTGTTTGATCTCCAGACGCATACGTCGTTGAGCTTGCTTGACAGGAATAGCATCATGCCGGATTCCAAGTTTATGGACTGCTACGTCAGCGGACAACCCCGGCATTTCGTCGTATGTCCATGCGAAGCAATCCTTAAACTCGAATAGAAGTTGAATTAGATCCTTAGACTCATCCTCACTCAACAAAGAACTTATGAAAGTGGGGCGAGGGTCATCCTCTGTTCCAAGGTTGATTTCTTTAAGTTCATCTACTGTTGATTTAATTTCTTCTTCGAATTCAGGGGTGCATCCCGAACCTGAAGTTCATCAGAATCATCAAAAGTCTCCAAACAGAGTCCATCGAATGAATCAATGACTTCAGTAGGGACATTTTTAAATTCAGGACGACTAGTTATCATTAGATAAAATTCGTCATCGTTAAATGATCTAACGGTACTAAAGCCGATACCACTAGTCCAATGTTTATTAAATTTTGAATTCCAAAGACTTTCATGGTATCTAGCCTGACCATTAGTCCATTGACTCGGAGCAAAACCTTTAGAAATAAGAGACTTAACACCAGCAGGAAAGTAGCCAAAAGATAATTCCATTAATTCATTGAAATTTGCCTCTTCAAGGATTACATCATCTTCATTCCTTGAGGAGGAAGAGCCAGGGAAGAACTTCTTGACTTTCCTTACTTCTCCATCTAAGTTCGGAGCATCCTTAATTACTAACCCTGAGACCCTGTCAGCAGACAGTGGGGTTAAGGTTAAGGATTCAACCGTTCTATTAAGCTTTTCATACAAACTCAATTCAGGCTCGTCACTCTGAATATTTAATTTTGTATCCTCCTGGTCGCTATCCGATTCTAAAGTGAGATCAAACTTCAGAGGAGGATTGATTTTTGTATAGTCAAAAGCAAATCTGGCACCCCTTTTTCTTGAATCTTCATCAGAACTTATTTCAAGTTCGACATAGATCGGGGAATTTCTTTTTTCAATTGAAGGGCGACCTCGACCGCGTGCTCTTTGGGCCATCCTCCCACCTCTTTGAGGTATAATGTTTGGAGGCCTGAAGATTACCCGCTCGACATCGTCTTCACTACTTGAGTTTTGTCTCTTTTGATTTTTGACTTTTTCTTTTCTCAATCTTTGAATTGCTTTTGAACTTTGACTTTCTGTCTTTTCCTCCTTGACGTTGATCTCTACTTTTGAACAAGTAGTGGACCATTTAGGTATGTAGTACGCCGCATCCTCGTAGATCCCGATCTCGTGAATAGAGAATGGTTGCAGATCACCCTTAATTTCAAACTCAATGCCATCTCGTTGGTACTTGATGCATTGATATAGGGTAGAAGGAACCATCCTATACTCATGGATCCAGGGCCTTCCTAGGAGCGCGTTAAAGGACATTGCCGAATCAATTATATGAAATTTCACTTCAGTTTTAAATTCTCCTATCTCTAGAAGAAGGGTAACTGAACCTAAAGCCTTATCGCCCTTTTCATTGAACCCACGAAGCACTAACTTGTCAGTTGAGAGCTTGCTAGTATCAATTCTAAGGTATGCGAGAGTCTTTATGTTTATCACATTGACTGATGCACCTGGGTCAACTAGAACTCTTGATAACTTAAATTTGCCCACATTTACTGTGATGTAAAGTGGACGATTGTGGTCGGCAGTTCCAAGGAGTAAATCTTCGTCAGAAAAGGTAACCTCAGGGATTTCCTTAAAGTACAAAGCTTCTTCCTCGGAAGTTGAGGCTAATTGAGCTAAGCAAATCTCTGGGTTGAGAAGTGCTTTAATTTGAGTCTCCCTCATCTCTTTTGAAAGGACAAGGGCATCATAAATGCTCAATTTGGCGGGCAACTTCCTAAGATGAGCTAAGACATTGTAATCAACACTTGGAACATTAACGTTGGGACCCGGTGGATTTGAAAGAATTGGAGTTGATTGTTGAGCAGGAATTTGAATTGGATCATCGGAAACAACTTGCTTTCCTTTATCCTGAGGAGGTAGCCAAGGGGGTAAGACCTTCCTTCCACGTAGTTGTACTTGCACGACTTCATTAGAAGAACAAACTACAGGGGAGTCTACGCTCTCCTTAAGCGATTGATTGTCATTATCTGAGCGGGAGTCCGAATCTGAAAATTTTATCACGACAGGACTCCCTTGAAAGTTAATTTCAGGGGTTTCACTATCTGATAAGATATCAGATTCATTTCTCTCTTGAAGAGTCAAATCTGGAGAGTTGAGTGTTTGAATTTCTTGATTGATCTCAACTTATTTTTGATTATTTTCAACAGAAGAGTCATTTACATCTTCATTCTCAACATTAATCATCAAAATATGAGCAGAAGGATCAGACTTTTTATTTAATTTTCGACCCTTTGCCTTTGATGGGGCAAAGTAAAAGTCAGATAATTTCAGTAGTGACAGAGGTTTTGAGCCACCATCAACCACTTGTACAGATCTCTCATCAACAAATTTCCTCTCTACAGAAAGTTCACTCTTTTCATTTTTATTCAGTACAATAGTTCCTAAGACTACTGGAGAGGAAACTGTCCCAACATCCTCCTGCGAAGCCTCGAGATCAACCTCCCAGATCGGGTCCCGGGCTCTCATCGGTAACTGTTGAGAAAGACGAAAAGATTTATTAATCGACTTTTTAAATGCCCGGGAAGTGCTATATCCCAACCATCTTCAATGGACAGAGAAAAGTTAGAATTCATACCTGAGATAGATTTGACAGACCCCTGATCCGGATCGACCAGGTACTCCTTTGGAATTATAATATTACCTTAACGGAAGTTCTTTTCTAGCCAATCTTTGAAGATGATGCAGTCTTCGATTGTGTGGCCTAACATGCGATGGTAGGGGTAAAACGTTGCATCAACCTTCTTATTTGCCTCTTCCGGCTTCTTGGCCTCCGGCAATCGAAAATCTGGCTTCTTCTAAAAACTTTTAAAGATCTTTCTCACTGACTCCCTTTTAAATGGATATGTAAGAGCTAATCTCTCTTTAAAAGAAATCGAGTGAGAATCTCTTGTAGGTTGAGAAGTTACCTGAAAAGGTGGAGATTTCTGAGTTTGTTGTGTCAGAGAATTACTGGACTGAACATTCATTGGTTTTTTCCCCTTGTCAACAGCTGAAACCATTACTGTTCTCTTTTCAAAGGACTTCAATGGTTTACTAGCTTTCTTTTCCTCAGTACAATCCTTCAGGAATGGCATTTTGGAAGCCTCTTCCTGTAGATTACTAGCCTTATTCAAAAGTTTTTCAAAGGTTTTGATAGTGAAACCCTTCAGGAGAAAAGCAATAGGCCCGTGGATGTTCTTTAAAAGAATCTCCACTGCATGTTGCTCTTGCAACTGGGGTTCACACTTCATTGAGAGATTTCACCATCTCAAGATGTACTCAACCAAAGACTATCCCGGTTTTTGTTTTTTGATGACGAGATCACCAACGGTTACACACTGTTAAGCTCCTGAGAATCTCTTTAAGAATAGACTCTCGAGCTCTGTGAATGTTTTCACTGAACCATTAGGTAGATCTGTGTACCACTCAAAAGTAATACCAGATAGACTACTCACAAACTGGCGAAAGAGTAGAGCATCTAACCCTCCTGCGTTGCAACAGCTCGCTCGGAAGTGGGCCAGGTGCTATCTTGGGTTTTCTAAACCACTAAAAACTTTGAATGAAGGTGGCACAAAGCCTTTAGGATAAGAAACTGAATCATATTCTTCAGGGTAGGGTCTACCCTTTGGAATAGATATAGTCCCCTGAGAATGGGCTAAGGCCTCCCTTACCTGGGTTTCGATCATCTGGCGGATATCTTTGTCGGCTGGAGAGGTTGGGGAAGCAACCTCTGGAGTTCTAGGACTTGATTCTGTTTTCCTGCTGTGCTCACCTACTGTGTGTGTTGTAGGTTGCAACTGCTCGGATTGAGATTATTGTGCTTTGATCATCTGATTATGCATTTGTTCCATTCTGAGCATCATCTGTTCAATTTTATTTTCCAGACTCTTGATGTATTCATCTTTCTCATTCAATTTAATTGATCCATCGGAGTCTAAATCTACTGCTGCAGAGGCTTCTTCCTTACCAGATCGGTGTCTTGAAGGCTCAGCATCTTTATTTGATGCTCTGGTCTCAACCATACAAATGTTCCCAGCTGAATCTTCTTCCATCAGATCATCTGCTTCTGGATCAAAGGCTTCAATTGCCTTGTTTTTAAGTATGCCCCTTATTTCTTGTACCACCTCATCGACCGTTCTACCCTCAATTGATTCGAGGTCGATTGGTAGGTACCCCTTATAGTTAATCATCATTTCAAATTTCTCATCTCTGAACTGGGTGAGGACCTCTTGAATTTTCAAGTCATCAGCAGTAGGTTCTGCCACTAACTGATCTAACATCTCTTGATCGTCCTCAAGTTCTGTCCCCTCCCCTCCGACTGTCCCGGGGTCGATAGTCGCGAGGGTGACATCCTCAACAGGGTGAGGGATATCTAATCTAACAGGTGACGAAGGAGTTTGACTTGTGGGAACTCCAACATTAATCTGAGGAGAATCCTCACATCCCTGAATAAGGAGTCGGGGGACCTTAACAGATGACTGGACTGGTAACTGAACTGGTGACTGAACTGATGTCTTAACTGGTGTCTCTCTAATCTGAATCCCAACAGTTCTGCTTATCTTCATTGGCACATAAGGTTCATCCAAAGGTATGGGCCTCTTGCCCTTAACATCAACTGGTTGTAAGTCTTTAACGATCTCTTTTGATTTGGTTATCACAGGGGCCAACTTTGAGAGTCTTGAAGGGGGAACTGGAGGTCTCCCACTGAGATGGTGACTCCTACCAGACCCAGTTAAAACTATCTCCTCAGTTTTGGCAGTTGGGAGACGAGGCACCCAATGATATCCATCCATTAATACTGAGGCAACTGGTTGCTTAACAAACTTTTTGTTTCTCCTCACTAGCTGAGGAGTCAGGTTTCTTACTTCAGATTTTTCTTCCTTTAGAACTTCTTTCTCAAGCTTGTGTGAGATCACCCCCTTCAGGTGTCTCACATATTGTTCTTTGGTCTGACCTGTCTCAGCAGCACATGTATGAATGATGTTCCTTAACATCCTAGTTCTCAAAGTGTTCTTCTCCTTAGTGGTTCTCTTAACAGTATAGTCGATTGGGCTAGGTGGAGAGCTAGCAATCTGCGTGACTCTCTCCTCCCCTGCAGCAGCTGCGAGGGGATGAAAACGACTCCGTTTCAGGAGTGGAGAAGAGGCAGGGATAGGCAGCTCCTCAACAGCCTTAGGCTCAACTAAACTCAGGGCTTTCTGTTCAGCTATCTTCCTTGACTTGGTAATTTTCTTCCTTATCCTTCTCAGGTAGTTCTTCCTAGCACTCTTAGTGCCAAACAGTGTTGCAGAACTAGAAGACCCTTTCTCAACAGTAGATTTCACCTCAGTCTTCTTGTCCTCACTTTGGACTGAGGGTACAGAAGGTGCAAGGGTAGCACCTGCTGCCAGTTCCAACACTAGGGGAAGGTCACTCGTAGCTCCCACAGCTAGTTCCACTACTGGACCATTCTCGCCCTCAGTAGCGAGATTAATGATTGTTCCACCATTCACAGACAGTTTAAGAGTCTTGAAACCCATCCCAAACTGAATCGCACTGCTATGAATTAACTCTTTGACTTGGAGGTCTCGATCAACAGAGAACAGAAGTTTCCCAGCCATTGCAGAAGATTTGATTGTCTGAAATTTGAAAGAGATGATTTGAATCAAACTTTTGAATTTGAATTTTGACAAGAAATTTTCTTTATTTTATCACATAAATCGAATTATAGGAACTATAATCCGACATGTAGTGATAAAGTATAGATATCAATTTTGACTTGGAGAAAATTTGAATTTTTGTTGTATATGTTCAACCACAAGAGAATGTTGTAGAGAACGTATAACAACAACGGTCTGGATTTGATTTGAAAGGATCTGACGGGGATTTGAAATTTTGAAGATTGAAAGATTTTCTTTGACTATTTGAAACCAATAAGTCGGATTTGATTTCAACTTAATAGTTAACAAAATATCAAAGAAAGTCAAGGAGTTTTGACTCGACTATCTTATCCCACTGATTAGGCTAGGGATAAGATGTCAGAGGTGTGACTTGATGGAAAGACTAGATTATTAAATTTGAATCTGTAAATGATACATGTTATACTACAAGAGGATGTTGTAGTAGTACATGTGACAGTGAAAATTGATTTTAAATTGAAAGGGAATTTAAGTGATTCAAAAATCCGGCAGCATCTCCCCTTATTTTTGAAACTCAAGGTGTTGAATCTGCATTCAACAAGACAGTTTACAAACATTAGGGAAGATTTTTACAGAAAGGAACTCGACTCTTTATATCTTATCAAAGATAAAATGTCAGAGTTCAAAGATTTGAAAGACACTAAAAATAAACATTGAATTTGAATTGTCAATGTTAATCTACAAGAGGTATTGTAGAAGAACATTCGACAAGTGACGATTAAAACTTGAAGAGAATTGAATGGATATTTTTGAAAATTTGAATTTCCGGCAGCACCTCCCCTTATTTTTGAAACTCGAGGTGTTGAATTTGCATTCAACTCAACGGTTTACAAATGTTAGGGAAGAGCTAGGGAAAACCACTTGACTCTTTACATTTTAAAAGAATGATTTAAAATGAAATGTCAAAGATTAATTTATCTGAAAAAACTTGAATAAATACTGCATATATTACGCTACAACAATTGTAATAGAGAAATATATGGCAATGCATTTTGAACTTGATTGATTTTGAAGAGAGGTTTAAAAATTTTGAAAATCCGGCGGCATCTCCCCTTATTTTTGAAACTCGAAGTATTGAACATATATTCAACATAACGATTTACAAACCTATAAGAGGGAGATTCTAGGAAATCAACCTGACTCTTTCATTCCGATGAATGATTCAAAATGAAATGTCAAGGACTGAAACAACCGGAGAAGTTGAAAGTACATTAACTATATACAACTACAATCATTATTGTAGAATATATAATTGCAATGATTATTATGACTTGAAAATAGATGTTTGAAAAATTTGAAATTTTGGCAGCATCTCCCCTTATTTTGAAACTCGAAGTGTTGAACGTGTGTTCAACATAACGGTTTACAAAAAAATTTAAATAGGGGGACACTAAAAGAACTAATCCGACTCTTTCGTTCCGACAGGTGATTCGGGGTTGAAATGTCAAAGGTTAGATAACTAGAAGATTTCAAACTTCGAATAAAAATTTGAAAGAGAGGTCTATATCCTATCATGCATATTGAATTATAAGATTTACAACCCTGTATGCAGTGGCAGGATATAGGAATCAATTAAGATTTGAAGAAGATGGGATTTTGCTAGACATTTGAAACTATGATTTTGAAGTTAGAGAACTTCTTCTGTAAATTATGAAACTTAGCATACTATGATTTATTTGCATACAAGTTTGCAACATGTACAGAAAGACTTTGAAAAGCTCAGCTTGACTCTTTCGCTCTACCAATGAACTTGGAGGCAAAATGTCAAAGCCAAACTTGGAGGGAGGTTTCCTACACTCACCTCTCTTTTCACATGTCTTAATTGAGTTGGCCACACTCACCCAAGAAAGAAATGGGAGAGGGACCAACAGAAGAAAGGTAGTCAAAACTATCGATGCAATAAAATTTATATCGCTATTAAAGATGGAGAGAGAGATTTTCCCCAGCGGAGTCGCCAATTTTTTTGTTTGATTGAAAAAATATATAGTTTTGAAAGTATTTAATTTTCTTTAGGAAATATTTAATTTTTGGAATTTAAATTCTATAATCGAACACTTATTATGAATGATATATTACCTCAAAAGGTGAACATATCGTTCTCTAACAGGTTCAGATTACAAATCTTTGAATTTATCTGATTATCGTAGTCAAACTCAAGGAGAAATAATAAATGATCTCAAAAGATCAAAATGATGTTAAATCCAATGTTTAACTATTATAATCTAGTAAAGAGATCTTTAATTTCATAATCAAGATCACGATAATAGTACGATATATCTTTCCAAGGAAAGGGGATATTGTCTATTATCGATTATTTGAAAATGACGATAATGATCGTTTTCTTTTGAATTTCCCAAAGATAATTAATTGAAATTTTGAAAAAGCTTGATTTTAAAATCAGGTCTGGGATTCTAAATCTCCTACGAGCGCAAGCCCTCATAGTTAATTACATCGTAGGAAACCAAAAAATTTCCTATGAATACTCTCGATTAAAATAGCGATACGAATTTTATTTAAGAATTTCAAGGTTAGATGTCAAAGGAGGTTCAGGGACTGGGATTTCAACAGGGATTGGATCAAAGTTGAACACTTATTTCTGGAGTCAAAGGAGGAAGGGTAGGAGGTGTTTTGAGATTCTGAATTGCTTCAGAAACACCCCAACTTATCCTAAGTGTTGGGCTTGAATTAGATTGAAAGATATTTTTAATGTTTGAGTGATCAATTTTATTAGAAATTGGGAATTAGATTCCTGAAAGTTTGAGGTCTTAAGATCGAAGACATGCCTCAGAACTTAAGTCTAAAATTGGGTACTGAAAACCAGTGACCCAGAACCTAGCTAATGCAATGCAATCTGGACTTACCTCGGCCTGGATTGGGGAGCCAGCTAAACCACCTAAACGCTTTAAAACCATGAGTCAAAGTCTTTATGACAGAGTGATTAAGAATGTTGTTTAAGATTTGTTTAAGGAGAGCGGGGCTGACATCTAGAGCAGATTTCTATTTAGCCCCTTAACATATGTTGGGTTAAATGCTTAAGATAGAAATGCAATTAAAGATTTAGACTCAATTTTTAATTTGTATCTAATGCAATGCATGCTAGTTGACTCGATAAAATGCTTAAATCAAAATGAAGCAGTTTTAAAATATGCTTAAAAATAGGTTTTATCCTAGAGATTGCATAATATCCCCTTGGACAGAACTGCACCCTAATAGGTCAGGTGGTCTGCCAGAACCCGCAGGCGGGGAGGTGCCTAACAAGGTAGAGAAAAGTTCAATATGATGCATGAAAAATCCCCGGCGAGTCCAGGCTTATATCTTAAGAGCGTTAGAATTTCTATCTGAGCTTAAAATTTTAAATTTTGTTTAAGTAGAAAAGTTTGATGACCGTACCCTCACGAGCCTCCGATCGGGTTCCAAGCTAAATCAAAATCGACATGCAAGAACGTCAAATAAACTACTAAAAGCATACGGGTCTTTAATCGCAATTAACACATAAATCAAATCAATTAAATAATTAAATTAATTAAATAAATGCTCAAATTGAAAGTCCATAGGCAAGTGCCCTTAATTATACAACCCAGGGTCTGCAGGAAAGTAAATTGGCCGGGTACCACTGACTACAACCCGGATTCTACTCCTAAGACTCAAGTGACTTTGAGATTTGAGATTCTTCTCGTTCTTCACTTCTTCGTCTCCTTAGAACTCCTTGGATCGTCGGGTCTGGATATCCAAATGAAAAGAAACTCCCCCGAAATAGGGGTGTTATCTTTTCTCTTTGGATATTTAAACTTCATCCTAATTTGGATCTCCAAATGGATAGGAACTCTCCCCTAAGGGATGTTCCTTCCTCTTTGGATTCCAAATTGGATGTTTAAACATCTCAATCTCAAAGTACTTTAAATTTACAACTCAATTTACATTTAAATTACATCAATTAAAAAATTAAAAATCTAGACTCAACAACCTGCAGGGTTATCCTAATAATCAGCAGTTTATATTTGACATCCCAAGCAGTTATATATTTGAAATTAAAATACTCAATCATAGCCACACTTGGCCATGCTCTTTTTGATTTAAAGGGGGGTTTAAGCAATTTTCTGGAGTACCTGTGTAATTTAATAATTATAATTTTATCCCCTTTAATTTATGCCCTGTATGAGCATGGCCGCATGCATAAGATTGAATTAGTACAAATCATCCCTAGCCTAGGGGTAAATCTAATCGTACAATCAATCACATCACAGAGTGCAGTAAATAAGTAAACAAACACATCAATTCTACTACTAGCAAACAGCATGCAGTAAAAGCTTGAAAACCCGGCACGCAACAGAAAAGTAAACACCGGCCTAGCCTAAGACTAGAGTTGGTTGTCCTAGCAAACCATCTAAAGTGTGTGTAGGAGGCTGTGTGGTTTTGATATGTCCTAGATAGGCACTTGATTGAAGTTGCTTAAGGTTCAAGTTGGTTGAAGGTTTAAGGGAAGATTTAGGTTAAAGTTAAAATCTTAATGATTTAAAATTAATTTTAAAAATGATTTTAATTGTTTGTTGGATACCACCTTTGTTGCACACCGAGGCCGTGAAGTTTATTTCACCTTCCTTGGGGCTAATTTAATAGCCTCGTAGGCCTGGGTTACCCAGTGGTACCCGATGTAATTAAGTGATTTGATTTTGATTATGGTTTGAAAGTTGATTAAATTTTAATTAAGATTGGTTGGTTGCTGGTTTTAGGTTTGAATTAATGTTTTCTGGAATTTTTGGAGATTTATTGAATTTTGGAATTTTTTTATTATTTTAATGATTTAATTTAAGGGTCAAAATTTGACTTTTTGATTTAAAAGGTTTTCTAGAAAGTTAATATTTTATTAAAATACTAGACCTTAATACGATCAGTTAGACAGTAAGTACACTGAAATTGGATTTTTCTACATTTTATTATGAAGGTTTGAAGTTTTGACTTGAATTTGAACTAAGTTTGACCAAAAGTTAACTTTTTCAAATTTGATTGATTTTTGGAAACTTAACATTTTTGATAAATATTATACCTTATTATGAGTTGTATGCTTTTGAGTTTTCTCAATTTGGAGTTCATTTGACTTAGTTATGAATTTTTGAAGTTTTGACTATTTATTAAATTATTTAAATTGTTTAATTAGAGACCCTTTTTATGATTTGGATCCAAATGATCTCCAAACTTCTTGAAATCAACTCCAAAGGTCAGGAATGACCTAAGGAGTGATTTCCAAGTGTTTGAGAAATTTTTTGAATTTTTAATTTTTTTTAATTAATTAAATTAATTAAATATTGAATTTCAATTAAAATTAAATTAACCTTAATTTTGAAGTCCAGTCAAGGGGCTTTTATTTTTCATATGTTAAGGATTCAATTCTGGTCAGTTAGAGGGGTTAACTGTATTTTTTGGATTTAAAATTTATTTGTTATAATTTTTGGAAGGTTTTAAGGCTTAATTAAGGTTTAAACTTGATTAGGTTAATTAAGAGGCTTAATGATCTCAAAAGTCAGTGAAAATTTTCCTTAAGGCTGAGAATGTCTCTATATTCAATTGTTCAAAATTTCAAGTCAATTGGAATTGAATCCTAATTATTAGAATTTTTCTAAATTTTCTAAAGAAGTCCTTAATTGTTGTCCTTAATGACATTAGGTTAATTGGGTTCAAATCAAAGTCACTAACCCTTGATATAACATAATAAGCATGCATGCAAACATAACCAAACCCTAAATCTAGGAGAGCCCTAGCTAAGTGGTGTGTGAATATCCTAAACATATATGGGTTAGTAATAATTAAAATGATTAATGATATCATTAATGACTAATTAAAATATAATTATTCATTAATGACCTTCCCCACAAATTCTATTCAATCAAATTTAATCTAAGTTTAGAATTTCATGGGATCTCTCAAATACTTGGAATTTAAAAATATATATAATTTTAAAATAGATTTTTTTTAAATATAAATATATATATATAAACCTATATGTATATAAATATAAAATTTTAAAGTTTTAAAATATTCAAAATATTTTTAAGATAAATTTAATTTTTGAATGAGAGATCCTCTGATCTTCAAGATTATTTAAAAAAAAAAAATAATTTTTAAAATATTTAATGTAATATTTTAATTAAATATTAAAATAATTCAAAATTATTTAAAATAATTTGAGTTTTAAATTTTAAAACTAATTTTAAATTAAAGAATAATAAATTTCGAAAATTTTGAAACATTACTTGAAAATTTTTAAATTAATTTGAATTTTGTTATGAATTTTAAGTTTTAAATCAATTAAATGAGTTTAAATTATTTAAAATTAATTAATGTTTAAAATAAATTTTAAATTAGATCAAATTAAATTCTAGATATTCTCTGAAATTTTGAAATTACTTAAAATAATTTCCTTTAAATTTTCAAAATTATTTAAGAGTAGCTTTAATCAAGTATTTATTAAATATTAAATATCTCATTAGTTAAAAGTTATTTAAAATATAAATATATCTTAAATTAATCAATTTAAAATTAAATATTTAAAAGAATATTTTAATTTTAATAATCTAAAATTTGTAAGTCAATTTTAAAATAAAATATCAAAATTTTATTAAATATTTCAACTATCTCTTTTCATTTTTTTTTTTACAAATATTAATTTAAAATACTAAACATTTAATTATATAGAAAAATTCATAATACTTTAATATTTTTAATTAACATTGATTTAAAATTAAAATATTAAATTTTTTTTTAAATATTACTATTTAATATACATTTTTATATTATTTAAAATTAATTATATATAAAAAAAATGAATTTAAAACGATTTAAAATAGATTTTTTTAAATCATTTAAAGGGATTTGGCGGCGCCGGCGGCGGCGGAGGACGCGTGGCGCATTTCGATTGGGGGAACCAAAATGCGGGCCAATCATTAGGTGGCGGCGCAATGATTGCGCCGCCGCCAATGATTGGCGGAATGATACCGCGGAGCGCGGTATCACTTAACCACGTCAGCCGAACGCGAGCGTCGTTGGATCACCGCGGCTCGAGAATGGACGGTCCGGATCAGGGCGAACGGTGTTTCGATTCAATAGATGCGAATAAACAGAGGATCAACGCATGGAATGACGCAATCTGGACCGTTGATCCGGAGATCAACGGTACAAAAAATGTACCATTAACAGAAAACACGAACGAACCCTAGATTATGTTTACTAGTTCGTTCTCCTCACATACTCAACCAAAACCTTTGAAATTTGAAACGTAGATTAATATATTGAACAGAATTTGTGTGGGTGTAATTAAAAGTTTTTAAACAAGCTTACTAGAAAGTTAAATGAACCTAAGTGTATTAATCTAGGGTTGAGTTTTTTACCTAATCCAGACGGTGGATTCGAGTGGTCTTTGATTCTCTGAGCTTGTCTAGTGGGGGCCGGAATTTGATTTGGGAGAGGTAGACGACTCAGTGGAGAGCTCAAATGAATTGAATCTCAGGTCCAGGAGAGCTTGAGTGGAGAGAGAGGCTAAGAGTTAGAATGAGAGCTCAATAGGGTCTTTTGCCCTATTCCAAACCCTAGGATTCAAAGGAACGGCTAGGATCGATTGAGTGAACTCTTGGATGGTTGCCATCTGCCCTGGGGGCTGTTGGAATGGCAGGAGAAAGGACAGCCCAAGGACGCCTAGGTGGAAAGGGCTACTTGGTCAAATCTCATATGGATGTGTTTTAAGTTAGGTTTGAATGGATTCAATATATATTATTAAGTGTATTTGAAGGTTTAATAGTTTACTTAAATGAGATTTTAATAAATGTGGTGAATGGAGTTTAAGTTGATTAGGTTTGACCAGGTATGGATCTAGTTGACCAAGTCAACTGATGACTAGGACAAGATGTCCAGTCAAGTCCACATCACTAGGGGGGATGATCATAAAAAAAAAAATTGACAGAGTTTTGAATGCAATCAAGGTTTGATTTAAAGTGTAAAAGCTTAAGGGGTGATATGGTCAACCTAGGTTGACTTGGTCAACTAGGTTGACCTAGGATCAAGGGTTGAGCTCAACAGGTTTGATATGATGAATGGGGTCTGGTAGATGTGGTTTGAGGGTTTGAATAGGCTATTTGGGTCAAATGATCCATTTAGGCCTTTAATGGGCATAATGGGTCAACTAGGTTGACTTGGTCAACCAGGTTGACCCAGGGTCAGGGAACGGGTCCAATCAGTTCAGAATGACATTCTGAGTCTACTGGTGGTGGTCTCAAAGTCTGGGGAGGTCGTTTGGTCAAAATGACCTATTTGGGCCCTTAATGGGCCTTTAGGTCAACCCTGGTTGACTTGGTCAACCAGGTGGGTCCAGGGTCTGGAAATAGGTTCAACAGACTTGAAATGACATTTGGAGACCAATGGAGGTGGTCCCAAGGTCTGATGAGGTCATTTGGTCAGAATGACCTGTTTTGACCCTAAAGGGGCCTTCTAGGTCAACTAGGTTGACTTGGTCAACCAGGTTGACCCAAGGGCTGGTTCTGGGTTCAATGAGTTTGGTTTGATATTTGAAATTTGCTGGAAGTGACTGCATTTGGTTTGGAGCTCATTTGGTTCAACTGACCAGTTACACCCCATAGGGGTATTTTGGTCATTTTGACCCCTGGTCAACTGGGGGTCAAATTGAGTCCAACAAAATGCAGTTTATTGCTTAATGGGTCTTAATAAAGGGTCTAGAGGTGATTTGGAGCTTTGAAGAAATCTCCAGGATCAAAATCCACAGGGTGGTAGGTCTAGTGGCATGGACTGTAAATATTTGAAGGTTTTACAGCCTTTGAATTTCAATTAAGTTTCTGGGGTCAGAGATCTCAAAATGAGCTCAAATTTGGAGGGTTGCCTCTAGAGATATGTCACATCAGTGTGGAACTGATAGATCTTGAATCAAAGGTCATTTGATAGGGTTTTGAAATGTTCAAAGATTTGCTGGAAAAGGCTTTCAGGACTTAGACCTTTGGCCTTGGATTTGAATCTGGAAATCTGGTTTTGAATTAGATTTTGAGCTTGAATGATAGGATTTGAATTAATTTTAGATTGAATTGAAGCTTGAATTGATTTAGAGGAATCCTAGGGTTTAGAATAGGTCCTAGGGTCCAAATCAGCTTAAGGAATTCTTAGGGTCTAGAGTAGATCCTAGTGACTGGAGTCTGGGAAGATTCTAGAATCTAAAAGTCCTAGGGAAATCCTAGGATCTGGGGTCTGGAAGAATCTTATAATCTAGAAGAATCCTAAGATCTAGGAATCCTAAGATTCAAGATCTAGAAGGATCTTAGGATCTAGAGTAGATCCTAAAGTTTGATTTCTAGGAAGATCCTAGGGTTTGGAGGTCCTAGGGCCTGGGATCTAGAATAGTCTTAGGATCTAGAAGAATCCTAAGCTCTAGATAGATCTAGGAGAATCCTAAGGTCTAAGAGGATCATATGATCTAGAATAAGGTAGAATCCTAGGGTCTAGAATAGATCCTAGGGTCTGAAGTCTAGGAGAATCCTAGAATCTAGATTTGTCTTAAATTACATTGATCTGGGGTCAGGATTGATTTGAATTTGGATTGATCTTAAAGTCTGGATTGATCTAAGATCAGATTGGTCCTAGGGTTAAGATTGATCCTAAAGATTGGAAAGATCCTAAGGTCTGGATTGGTCCTATTGAACTCATACAAAAATGAGGTCAACAAAGCACTAGCAGATTTCATAGTTAAATGCACCGTCCCAGATCTGATGTACAATCGAGTGCTTCACCATCTTCTCCATGCTGGATGTTGTATGTTGATGGAGCTTCAGGAAGTTCCAGGGTTGGGGCTGGAATTTTATTAATCTCTCCACAAAAAGTTACCCTTGAGTATGGGCTCTGACTCAAGTTCCCAGAAACCAACAACATAGTAGAATACGAGGCCCTTATTGCCGAATTAAGACTAACAATTAACTGTGAGGTTCAGAGCTTAATAGTCCAAACTGATTCCCAACTAGTCACCTCTCAGGTGGAGGGAGAGTTTGATATCCACAACCTGCAACTAGCCAAATACTGTAGCATTGTGAAGCTACTCTTGGCCCGCATAGAGGAGCATCAAATCATACATATCCTATGAGAACAAAATGCAAGAGCAGATGCTCTTTCAAAACTTGCTACATCAATAATAGGAGACATCAATAAGAGAAGGTGTATCTAGGAGATCCACTTTCCAAGCATTCAGGGTCCGTGGGTCATACAATCAATTGACGAACCAAGAGAGTTGACTTGGATCGAACCCATCTTGTCTTTTCTGAAAGATGCGGTGTAATCAGAAGAACCCATGGCTACAAAACAACTTCGAAGATAAGCCACAAATTTCACCATTATTGGTTACGAGTTGTATAAGGGCTCCTTCGTTGGACCGTACCTCAAGTGTCTCCTACCATCAGAAGCTGATTACGCACTCCGAGAAGTTCATTCAGGAGTATCTGGAGAACATTTGGGAGGAAGAGTGTTGGCTTACAAGATTATGAGATAGGGATTCTATTGGCCTACAATGAAATAGGACGCACTTGAGTTTACTTAAAAGGGCAAAAACTGTCAACTGCATTTCAACCTCACCCATACACCCACTCTGGAGATTATATCACTTCAAAGCCCCTGGCCTTTTGCCCAATGGGGAATTGATATAATGGGACCTTTTCCTATAGCCACTGGACAACAAAAATTTATTATGTTGGCTGTAGATTACTTCACCAAATGGGTGGAGGCAAAACCTTTGGCAAAGATTACTGAAGCAAATGCCAAGCAATTCTTATGGAAGAACATAATATATCACTATGGCATTTCTGCAAAAGTCATCACTGATAACGGGACGCAGTTCACCGGGAAGATCTTTACATCTTTTTGTAAGGATTTTCATATTTAGCTCGTTCACACAGTTGTTGCCCATCCTCAAGCTAATGGGCAAACAGAGGTAACGAAGTGAACAATTCTGAAAGGGCTGAAGACACGATTGGGGAAGGCTAGGGGGCAATAAGTGAAGAACTGCCGAATGTCCTCTAGGCTTATCGGTCCACCACTAGAACAACTACAGGGGAAAACCCCATATAACCATTACTTTGGTACAGAAGCAGTCATACCAGTTGATATTGGAGTTCCTAGCCACAGAGTTCGGACTTTTGACTTCAATAAAAATGAGGAGAGGCTTCGAGAAAATTTGGATCTCCTCACGAAAGTAAGAGATGAAGCCTCACTTAGAACCGCTGTATACCACCAAAGGATCGCCCGTCACTACAATCCGAGAGAAGCACTCTGAGGAAAGTACCACTCTATGGTCTCTAAAAAGTATAATCAGGCCCATCACGATGGACATGACTCTGTACGAAAATTGAGATAAATACACCCCACAAATTATTAGAATATCGATCAGTTCAGAAGCAGGAGGAAATCGCAGCCCCGCTCGCAAACTAAATTTGTACACCGTCACATATCCCAGGGGAGGGAAGCAGCCACGATCAAATTTGGCTGGCACCTTCATCACCAAATCATTAGGAAAATAAAATTTTTTCCTAAACAAGATGAAAGAGTCCTCAGTGATGGTGGAAATCACATCGTCAGCCCTCGGTGCCTTTTGAATCCTCTTTGAAACTTCAGATCATTGGACAGGATGATCTTGGATTTTTAGAGGATGTAGGATCACCCATTTTGCTTCCCTTACTAAAGAGGGGCACAAATCTAAGTAGGAAAAATCACCTACAAAAGACTGCAGAAAGCCTCTAGAGTAGGAAGAAAAAGGGGGGAAATGGAGGGAGGTAGAGGGGAAGCCTTTAACTTCTGCGCAAAGAGAGGGGCACCGAGTCAAGTAGGGAAAGTCACCTACTCAAAAATGGTGGAAGGCCTCAAAATGCCAAAAGCCAAGAAGAGAAGAAGAGAAGAGAAGTGTATGAGGGAATAACTCCTCCTCGACAACCACCGGAACTCCGCTGGAACTCCACCGGAACACTGTTGGAACTCCACCGGAACACCACCGGAACTCTGCCGGAACATCGCCGGAACACCGCTCGTCGCCCGAGGGACGTCGGAGCTCTGCCCGACGTTCGAGTAACGTCGAAATTCTGCCCAACTTCTAAGTGACGCTGGAAGTCCGTCGGACACCCGAGTGACGTCGGAACTCTACTTGGCCTTGTAACTGACTTTCAATACTTATTGTAATCTAATCATCCTGAATGTGAAGGATGAATCAGCCTCCTGTATTACAAACAACACTAGTGGAACTCTTTCAACTAGGCATGGCCCCGTGGTTTTTCCCTTTTCCAGGGCTTTCCACGTAAAAATCCTGGTGTTCTTTCATTCTTCTATTTGTGTGCTGAATATCCGTACAAAGCTAAGACAAAGAATTATTAAACTCTATCGCCATGTATATTCTAGCCCGCAATAATAGTATAGTTCTGCCACTTATTGCGAATGACTTTTACTACATGCCTGGATAATTTGGATGACCTATTATTGGCAACAAAAATAATATATGCAAATTTTTTTAATCATATTTACATGTTATTATATCTATGGAACTTTTCTATCTAACAACAAAATAGTTATTTTAAAAACTAATTTGTCTATTTGGCAATATTTCATATTTTTGATGTTAATAAGTGATTCAATTTTTTTTCCAATTGCACTTTTATTACACTTTAGCATCAAACACTTGATGTGCAATTAAAGGAGATGCCTATGTTAATGTTTACGTGCTTCTATAGTAACTTAGTATAATTTAATTCATATTAGTTATATTGGAAAAATCAAAAGTAATAAGACTTTAGTAGAAAATCATTTATTGTACCAAGTTTTCTTACAACTTTAACGTTTCCATATATATATATTTATAACTAGAAGAAATGGAAATATTTGAGGTGCACAAATTTTTAAACTTTGGTTGAAGTGTTTTTGGTGGGTTTCCTATTCACTGATAACATTTGTCGGACTTCCTCGGTGGGAGGTCCTATGAACGAGCATCATCCATTTACCGGTGGGTCGACGAACATAGGAGGTGTCATTCATCATAATGCAGGTTCGAATCTGGGCATTCTTGAGGCGTGGAAGAAAATGTCAAAAGGGGCCTTGATTATTAAGGATAATGTTGTCTTTGAGCCAGAAAATATTTCTTATGTCCAAGGTAAGGGTATGGGCTTTTCTCTGGTTGTTGATTTCAACACGCCACGAAATTTGAGCTCTTGCAAATTTTCTCCATTCAAATCCAACGACTTAGTGGCTTCATCATCAGGTATAAACATTTTTGTTAATAGATTCAGCAATTCAAATGCAATCCTTGTAATTAACGATAGTGTGATAAATGTGAATTCCTTGATATCAATTAATAAGAATGTTTATGATAATGATGATAAGCGCTTGAATGGGAGTTCCATTGGTTCTAGTCCTGAAGAACCTTACACAAAAAATGTTCAAATTCATATTGGCATCCCAATAATTGTTTCTTCGAAGAATGGTAGGTCTCAATCTGATCTGGTTAAGGTGCGCAACTATAAGTCTGGAGATCTAGGTGTTCGTGATACTAGAATTGGTACATTATCGCCCCACCCTACTATTGGGAATTAGAAAAATACTCGTAGCATAGAGGATAATATTAAGGTTTCTGATTTAGACTTTGGGGATTGTTTATCTAAGGATGGATCTACTATTAGGCTCCATGAGCAACAGGAATTAGAGAATTCTAGTAAGCTTCAACTATCTTTAGTGGTTAATATTTTTGGTGGAGAAGCCCCTTTAGCACTTATTAGCTCTGAGCTAAGGAAACAATGGTCTCATTTTGGTAAATTCCACCTCACATTGCTCGGTATGGGATCGATTCTCAATTCCATCTATGAGCCTGAGCATTTGGAAGCTATTTTGCCCAATGGGCATTGGTTGTCAATGGTCACATCACAGGGATCGATAGTTTGGTCGCATCTCCATCTCCAATGCTAGGATGAGATCAACATTTGCATAATAGCTTCTTTGGTTGGGAAGCCTTACTTGATCGATGGTAATATGTTTCAATGTGGAAGAAGAGAATTTGGAAGAATTTGTATTCGTGTTAAGTTGGATGCTAAGTTGCCTTTAGGCATTTAAGTGGAAGGAGGCGGTGGTAAATTTTTTTAAAAAATTGAATATGAAAGAATTCCTCAATTCTGCTTTAGTTGTGGAAAAATTGGACATGACAAAAAGAATTGTGAGAATTCTATTTTGGAGACCAATGTTTGTTCCAAAAATTAAGTTATAATTGATAATTCTAAGATCCCAGCTGTGATAGGATCCTCTGCATCCATTCAGGATAACCCTATGGGTAGATCTGGTATTGACAAAGCTGGATATGGCCCATGGATGTTAGTAAATCATGGGAAGGGAAGGTTTAACAATCCTGTTAATAAGAAATTCCATCCACATCCTTTGGGTAATGAAGGGAGAAATGTCTCTCCTATAATGGGAGAAAAGGATGTCAGAACAGAGGTAATTAGCATTTCCAAGGTTATTAGTGTTATGGATCCTGTTCAGCTGGCTTTCGATCGCTCATCTCCAAATAAATTGCTTATTGAAAAAAAACTCCATTCCACCTATGGTATCTGAAACAACTAAGCCTGTTATTCTCTAGTGGATCTTGCAGAAGAAGGAGAGATCATTCAACCCAAATTGGATGAGGCAGTGGATATTGAGGTTATTGGTGATTCCAGGGATCTGATGGTTTCTCTAGATGGAGGAGTTGCTAGAGTGGATGATAAGATATGTGGCTCTCAGCTAACTAAAAGAAGAGATTTAAACAACTTAAAGCATTGGGTCCAATCAGTTCAATTCCTAGGAGCAAGAGATCAGAATTGGAAGCAAAAGGAAATCTTAAAGGAAAAGTAGGGATTTCTTCCCCTCTTTTACAATGATGCCATCCATTGGTTTTTGGAATTGTAGAGGAGCTAGAAAGAGGAAGGCTTCTCTATAACTTAAGGAGTAGGTGAAGGAAAATGGTGTGTTTTTCTTGGGATTGCTGGAAACTAAAATTTTTATGGTCAATAGAAAGGAGGCTGATTTGTTAATTGGTGCTGATTGGGATTATTTTCAAGTTTCGTCAGAAGGATTGTCTGGTGGTATGATGGTGGTATGGAGATCTAGTATGGCTTCATTTAAAGTTTTGGAATCTTCTCATCAGTTTATCATTCGTGAGTTAGATGTTCTTAATAGAGGGAGATGGAGAATTGCTTCTATTTATGGGAGCAAGGATGTGTATAAGAGGAGAAGCCTTTGGGAGAAGTTACAACAGTATTCTTCTAAGGAAGTTTCTATGGTTATTAGGTTAGATTTCAATTGCCTCCTTGATAAGGGAAATAAGAGGGGTGGAAAGAGGTTTACTTTTTCTCTAGGATCCAAGGAGATGAAATTCTTTCTGACAAGAAATGACTTACATGAAGAGGGTTATATTGGGCCAAGATTTACCTGGTGTAATAGTAAGTCTGGAGTAGATAGAATTCTTGGGAGATTGGATAGATGCTTCGTCAACTCAATGGCGTTAATCTTTCCCCATCAGTTGGTGGTCATACACTTGGCAAGAGTTGCGTCTGCTCACTGTCCCATTATCTTGAACCTACTGGAATTAAACTTTAATTTAAAAAAGGGCTTAAAGTTTGAAGACATTTGGGTTTCTAATCCAGCTTCTTATGCTATGGTTAGGAATGTTTGGTTAATCAAAGTGGTGGGAGATCATGCACAAATTTTGAATTCTAAACTGAAGAGATCATTGAAGGCCTTGTACTTCTAGAGCAAGGCTAAGCACAAGTCTCTTACTCAGGCAAAATACAATTTATTAAAGGAGATTTTGGAGCTATAGGAAAAAGAATCCTTTGAGGGAGGGCTCTCGGCAAAGGATAGCAAGATTCTCAAAAGCAAAGTGGGTGAATTTAATTCTAATTTAGCTCGGCTTAATACTTCGTGGAGGCAGCGTGCAAAAGTTAAATGGGTGACTAAGGGTGATTGCAACTCTAAATTCTTCCAAGAATTTTCTAGTGCAAGGAGGAACACCAATTTCATTTTTAAGATCAAAGATGCTAAGGGATTAATTATAGAGGATCAACTTTAGATTGAAAACATATTAATCCAGTTTTTCCAGGATAAAAAGTACAATTTGGAAGGTTGGCCTGCAGTGTGGAACCCGCTGGATGTAGATGATACCAGGTTGTTGAACAAAGGTTTCAGTTTTGAAGAGGTGGAATATGCAATAAAATAGTCCGGCAATAACATTGCTCCAGGGTATGATGGAGTTACTTACTCCTTTCTTAAGGGCTATTGGTCCATCATTAAAGAAGACTTTTGAAATGCTCTTAATCAGTTTTTTATTTCGGCTTAGATGAACTCCAAGTGCAAAGAAACTTCTATTGTTTTGATTCCTAAGGTAACTGATCCTATATCTCCTTCCAATTTTAGACCCATTAGCATGTGCAATGTTTTTTATAAGGTTGCTGCCAAGGTCATCTTGAATAAAATATCTCCTATCATTCCTAAAATGATCTATTAAGAGCAGGTGACCTTGTTAAAAGGTAGGTCCTTGTCAGATCACATTTTGGTGGCTCATGAAATATTTCACAAGTTGAGATATTCAAAGTCTTCTAAATGATTTTTTTGCTTTAAATTAGATTTGCAGTAAGCCTATGACTCTATGGGTTGGTCTACTTTAGAGAAAACTCTGATATATTTCAGTTTTCCTTCTACTATTTCTAACATTATTTTGGAGTGTGTTAAAGATCCAAAATTCTCATTGTTGATTAAAGGGAATTCTTCTACATGGATTGATGCAAAAAGTCAATTTTTTCAAGGGTGTCCCTTATCACCTTTTTTGTTCAGTATTTGTTCCCAGCTTTTATCTAATGCTTTTAAACAAAGAGGCGATAAAAATGGTGTTCAGCTATGCCCTAGTGGCCCTAGATTCTCTTATCTTTTGTATGCAGATGACATCAGCATTTTCTTAGAAACTAATTTATAGGTTGTAAAGGAGATTAAAGGTATAGTGGCTGATTTCTGTGGTTAGACTGGGTAAAAAGTCAATGTGAATAAGTCTTATTTTCTTTTTGGCAACTCGATTAGAAGAAGGAAGAAAAGAGTTATTGATCGCATTATGGGTATCAAAGGAGTCAAAGAGTTTCATTATCTCGGGATCAAGATTTCTTTAAGAAGGTTAGTTGGAGCGGATTTTCAATTTATTATTGAGAAGGCTTTGAAAATGATCAATATTTGGGGGGGGGGGGGGGGGGGGGGGGGGAGTTTATTTCCTTGGTTGGAAAAATTAATGTGGTAAAGACTATTTTGCTTCCTTATATTATCTTTCATTGCACTCAATCCTTGATCCCAAAAGGCATCCTTGATGAGATAGATAAACTTTGTAGGAGTTTTATTTGGAACAACGTAAATGGGAATTGTGGTCTTCATTATGTTAATTTGAAAGTTATGTGTCTGCCTTCGAAGTGGGGTCGTAGAGCTCTTCATTCTTGTCATGATAAAGTCGGGCCACTTAGAGCCAAACTTTCTTGGAGATACATGCAAGAGGAAGATTCCTTGTTGTATAAAGCATTATATCCTAGATATGGTTGCTTGTATGGAAATGAATTACCGAAGAAGATAGGCTCCTCAGGCTAGAAGATCATTCTTGAAGGGGGTATTTTTCTAAAGACTATTGTTAGATGGAGCATTGCCAATGGTGAACTGATAAATGTTTTCAAGGATATATGGATCTTTGATAAGAGTCTTAATAAATGGCCCACATTTGTTCTTTCCCTAGGTTGTGAAGAACTTACGGTTGATAGATTCATAGCAAGAGGATGTTGGAATTCTTTGGAGCTTGCGAAGTTCTTTGGTCATGATCTTGTGAATTTGATCAGACAAATTCCTATTTCTTCTGAATTATTAAAGGATAGATTAGAATTAATTTCTAATTATTCTCAGAAATCTATTTCAGCTCTTGCATTTGAGTCTACCTTCCATTATAACCTGCGGGAACAATATTGGGTTTGGATTAAGAAAGCTAAGCTTTCTCCTCGGGTTGAAGGCTTTTGGCGAAGAACTTTCAACAAAGCTATTCCAACTAGCCATTTCCTATATTACAGGAGATTACTTAGGAATAACAGATGTCATAGAAGCTATAATTTAATTGAAGATATTGAGCACGTGGTTGTTAAATGTAGAAAACTGTTAAGTGTCCGTCAGCATCTTAACAAATGGGGATTTGGTATTCCAAGTTTTCATTCGATGGAGGAATGTCTTAATTGGTTGTCTTCGCAAAACTATTAGTTGGTAAATTTGTATTGCAATGTTATTTTCTTTTCTTGGAAGGCTAGAAATAAGCTTCTTCATGAAGGTAGAGATGATATCTCATTGGTCACTACTTTGGAAGCTGTTAGCTATGCTGCCATTCCAGCATCAAAGGTCTCCATTAGCTCGGGTATATGGGTTGCTAATCCACCTCATAAGCTGTTGAATAATCATTGGCATCCCCCTCCACCTGATTGGATCAAAGTTAATGTTGATGCATCTCTACTTCAATCTTATAGAGCTGGGATTGGAGGGGTTTTTTGTGGCTTTAAAGGCATATTTCTTTTGGCTTTTGGACATTCTTGTGTTCAGTGGGATATATCTCGGTTGGAGCTCTTGGCTATTTAATACCTTAAAGGAGTATTTAAAGAATGGATGTTCAATTACAAAGGAATCATCATTGAAGGTGACAATGCAAATATTATCAAGTTTCTCCAAGCTTTCTCTAGCAATCATCAGAATAGGGAAGATCCTTTTTCGTTCAAAGAGTTTAACTATGTTATTTTTAATTGTATAGATAGGAATTACGATAAGTTAGCAGATCTTTGTGCTAACTATGAGATTTTTAGTTCTTTTATTTGGGTTGATGTTGTTTTGAATAAGGTTCCTCCTTCTTTCTTCTCTTTGTTAAAGGAGGAATCGGATGCTATTTCTTAGTTTTTTTTGTATTTCCCTTTTAATAATATTCAATGCACTTGGTTGCATTTTCTCAAAAAAATAAAATATATATTTATAACTATACTTATTCCATTTCTTAGCATTGTTTCTTCATACTATAGTTTGTCTGCACATAAATGACTTAACTGAATATTACTACAACAAATGTGTAATAATAAATTTAGGTTATTATATATCAATGTTGGTTAATTAGCTTTAGACTTGTCTATCTTTTTTTAAATTACTTTTTAAAGGATAAAAACAAATTCTAGGGATACAATAGAGGGTGAACGTTTTGGTAGAAGGAATAATGGATAACACTTCTTTACTTTTTAGTAATTTATAGCAGAGTGAGGCATAGAGATTGAGATCATGTCATTAGGTATAGAAGTGGTCAATTGAAACATTACAGTAAATCTAGGTTCCATAATAGATTTATAATTTTTAAAATATGTTAATTAATAAAAGGAAAAGATTTAAATTTCTTTCATAATGGAATACTCATAGGAAGTTTAATATTTAGAATATTTTACATTACATCATATGTAAAACAAACTTAACCCCCCTTGATCTATTCTTAATTATGATATTCCAAACACCATATTTGACACAATTTCATAATCAAAGGTCCTACTATCCATTAACAAGAAAAATAAATATAAATAATAAACTTTCTAAATAAGTACATTTATTAGCTTGCTACCACTTTGATGTCTAAAGAGAAAAGTTTGGAAACACAATTCATGTAATTGATCTCTATACCATCCATAAATTTAATTGAATGTATTTTTTATTGAAAGATGATTGTTCACTGGTTTTCTAGAGTGCTCATATGTAATTACTGAATGAATATTCAATTTAACATGAATTTTCAAAATTCTAGTAAAAGTAATGAGCTAGAATTTTATATATTCAAATCTAATGTATTTTTTTTCAGATTGCCTCAAGAAATATATAGAGCATGCATAACATCATCAAATTCATTCCATTTAAAATTTTGTTCAATCAAAAATTATTTTAAAAGCAAATTAAATAAATTTGAAAAATTAATATAGCTGAAATTATTCCCTGCACACTAAATATTTTAATATAATTTTATTTTAGCAATTAAAATTATTTTATCCCAACGAAATAGAGTGGTTATTCATTAAATTTGGTTAAGTTTTTTTTTATTATAATTTTTAGATATTTTAGGGTTTTAGATGGCATTTCAATTTTATTTCTACTAAATAGCTGGCGGTGGCTGCTTTATAGGTGTCGACGAGCGACTAGGCCACGCAAATGATGGAGGCACTAGTGCAGTGCACTTTACATGTGGCGACACCCTAATCAACAACTCGACATTATGTGTTTGATCACGTAACCACGTTAGATGGAATGTGAAACCATTCGATCAGTGTGGTTTTAGATTGACGGGCGGGATTGAATTGGATGGAATTTTATTCGTCAAGCCACTCATGTCCATCGGATCAGGTGAATGGAACAATAAAATCAAGGCCATTAATATCAAATAGAGGAAATGTATGACCATGATTTTGTGTCCTACATTTGCCAACCACAAACCCTAGGTTTAGATTTTGCTTCAAACTTTGGATATAATGTATTAAATGGCACTATATTTTAGATGTTAGAAGTAGAAAATTAGAGAAATAGTATGGAATAGATTTTTAGTCTTTAAATATAATGTTGTTAATGTTTTTTAGCCGTGAAACATAGAATCTAGGGTTTAAATTTTAAATCTACACAGGTGATCTCAAGGAATGTTTCAGGTTTTGTTTTCTTCATTTAGAGCTGCTCGACAACTTTGTTGAACATGACGAGCTCTAGAAATAAATGGAAGAGAACTTGAGGTAAGTTAAATGGATGAGGATATAATTCTCTATCAATTTAACTACTGATGACCACTAGACAGTAAGAAAATAATAGAGAAATGTCTAGAGATCTCATAGAGAATGAAAAAAAAAACCCCACTAGCTCTAGAAGACGGCTAGGGTGTGTTTATAGTTTGAATGAGAGTTTTATAGGGGTGTTGCCGGATTTTACTATTAGAGCCCTTTTAGATGGTCATGATGCTTCAGATGTAATGCTTGGATGCCCTACATCTATCCTAATTCATTACACAATAGAGAGAGTGGATATAACATGTGAATATGACTTGGAGTAGTTCCATATAGGAGGGGACCACCTAGCGGGCTCCAAATCAATGGAAGGGATTTATTGGGATGATCTTCAGAAATATTCTATAGTTATTTTCAATGAGTTTTATGAGTTTCTAAGGAGGGAGATAGAGTGTATTGGGTATGTTGACCAAATTTTGAGATTTTAAACTTTTATTGACTGGTTTCACTAGTTAACTGAATTATGCTGACTGGGATGAGCTTGATAAAGATTTTCTATGGTATTGGAGTGTAATAGCATGGTTTGGAGAAAGGGTTTGAGAGTTTAAATGTAGTGTAAATTATATATGAAAGTTTGACCATGCTCATAAGTTTAACAAAGTCAAACTAATCATGACTTGGCTCGTGATGAGTTGGAAAGCATTTAAGTCACAAAATTAAATGTTTTTTTTTTTTGGAAAATTGATGTGTTTGGTGATGTTTAAATTGATTGTATATGATGGTTTGACTTAAATAGGTCTAGTTTGACTCGATCTGGGCTTAGTTGACAATGTCTACTATTGATTGGGCCAGGGTGACCAGTCATGCCTACTTCTCTAGGAGTGGTAATCAGAGAAGTTTGGTGAAAATTACGGTCATTTGGGGCACAAATGATGTTGACTAGGGTTCATGATCAATTACGCTAGCTTGGGCTAGCTCAAATGGGTTAAATGACTGAAGCATCCAATGTTAGGTTATTTACTACATGAAGCTCCTAATGAAATGATTTGGATCATGATTAAGGTTAAAGGGGTCAGTGCATTGTGCAAGGTAGTACATTGGCTCAATTGATTAAAGTGCAAAGATGTTAATAATCTAGGTGATTATAATTTGTTGAATGTGGACTATAGGAGTAATGATTAATCAACATAGTTTTGATATTCAATGATGATTGAAGTTTTATTTAGTGTATGTTTAATGATTTTTGATGATTGAATGATTTGGGTTTGATGATTATAAGCTAATTGTGTTGCAATCTAGGATTCCTAGTGTGTGATTTTAATGATGATAAATATTATTAATTAAATTGTTGCTTTTCTCACTAAATATTTTAGATATTTCTTTTGTTTGTGAGCACTAACATTTCAGATAAGATATACACTGCTCAAGACTACTAAAGACTTAAGATTAGGTAGAATAAGATATAAAAGAGTCTATAATCTTATTTTCTTTATTTTTTTACTTCTTGAGTCTGGCCACATAAGAGTGTATGTAAGTTGGGTAACCATGCATATATACATAGGGGTAGAGAAAAATATTTTTAAAGTTAAATTTTTAAAAACAAAATAATATAGTACGATTTTCAGTCATTATATACGATCTATTATCTGAAAATAGGCTTAAAAGCTAATTGGATAAATTATTTTCTATGAACTAATCATACTATATGATCTTGATCGTACTGTATAATTCATTATGATCTGAAAACCCTAGCCGCTAGATTAATTTAAGTAAGATTTTAAAATTAGAGTTTTGAATAAATCATACTATATGATCTCAATTGTACTATAGGAATATTTGAAATCATGCTAAAATAACTCCCAAAGTTAGACAATCAAATCATGGTTAAATTAATGATATCTGATAGTATTGTATGATATTGATCGCACAAAATGATTAATATAGATGAAATATGGTTATCCTAGAGATTGTACATAATTATGATTTTTTTACTAATCATATCGTACGATATTCATATCGTATTGGACGACCTACTTGAAATGAACTAATAGTACTGTATAAAAAGAGCAATACGGGATGATTAGTAGAGGCAAATTTTAATCGTCCCAAGAATCATCCCGTATGAATAAAGGAAATATAATAGATCGTACTAGATGATCTATAGATCTTACTGTACAATATGTTCATAACATTTAAATAGTTCATTTGAATGACTGTTCACATCATATTGGATAGGACTAGTTTTGAATTGATCATACTGTTTGAAATAGAATCATACTGTATAAATAGTGATAACTAACTTAAATTTTTAAGGTTTCTTGAAGTTTATTACAAAAATTATGTTTTTAGTTTCTCTTTATTGAAGAGAGGAATGTGTGACTGAAGGAGGGACTCTGAGAGAGGAGCTTTTGAGAAAAAAAATAGGGTCTTAGAGAGAAAGGAGAAGATGAGCTTGAGCATGAGGGAGAAGTAGTGTAAGGGGATCACACGTTTGCTCTAGGCGTTTGCTACACCCTTGCTCCTCCTGTGGCCTTGGTGAGTCTTTTGGAAGCTCTCTCGGGAGAGAGGCTTCTTAGTCTAGTCCTCGAGATTCTCTGCGTTCTCTAGGAGGGAGAAAAATAGCTGATGTTCTCTGCCTTCTCTAGGAGGGAGAAAAAGGAGTTGAGGTTTTCTACCTTCTCGAGGAGGGAGAAAAATGAGTAAAGGTCTGCTTCCATCACTGGGAGGATGACATAGCATTTGGCACTATACCGCATCAATGGTTTGGTGAAAGTGAGTCTGTAAGGGCTTCTCTGCCTTGTTGAGGGAGCAAAAGAGAGTCACTTGGTTCTAGTACAATTTACATATCAAAAAATATAATTTAACACTCTTGCATAAAGCATATAGACATTAGGCATCACTTTATAAGACATCATGTAGCCAAGGGATAAATAGAATTACACTATATAGCTACAGGAGTTCAATTGGTAGACATATTCACAAAACCCCTAGCCTATGACACCTTTAGCACCTTGAGGAGAAAACTAGGTGTTATAGACATTCATTCTTAATTCAAGACAAATTAAAAGAAAATTTTCATTTGAAAGCATTCATTCATACGTGTTAAAATTATATGTGTTTGTTCTTGTACTTATTTATGTGTTATTGGTTCTTATTTATTACTTAAAAAAAAATTGGTTTAAGATGTTTCCTGATCATCACACACTCACCTCACTGAGTTACAAAAAATCTTTAAAATTTTATTATTATCATACTGCACGATCCACATTTGTATTGTATAATATGCACAGATGCATATATCATAGCCCTTTATTTAAGCAACGGTCCAGATTAGATCACTGATATACACATCATACTATACGAACCTATACTCATACTGTACGATCCATGTGTCACAAATTATTGAGTAATTCATTTCATTTGGTACAAAATTATTGTCATTCGTATTGTACGATACCTCCCTTCAACTTGTATGGTACATTTGATGAAGCCCAAATGATCCTAGACTATTTCCACAACATGACTCATATTCGACATCCAAGTACCTAAAGAAAACAAAATATTTCCATAGAACACATCATAGGATATATCCTACACCACAGATACCAACTCAACTTTCCTACTCCAGCTGATAATGTTCCTATTTTCTATACAGATGCCTCCTTCCATATCCTTTTCCATAAGGGACATGAGCACGCCGAGCTAGAATTTGATGAAGAAGTGGAAGCTGCTTCTGCAGGTGTGCCTCCACCACCTACACATGCTTACCCTGGTTACCCTTATGATGACAGTATCTAGTGACTCAAGCGGTTGGAAACCAGGCTCGACTACCATAGTGACCAATAACAATGACAGCACGAGGATGACTTGAGATGGTTTGGAGAAATATTTTTCTCAATTAACAATCAATTCGCCTCCATCCATAAATTCTTTCAACCACCACCACCACCACCTGATCAGGATCCACCATACCTATAGTGTTAGTATGTTTTGTCTTACTACTTTTTTGTATTATTTTATTTATTTGATTGTTCCTCCTCTTTTTGGTGATGTTAAAAGGGAGAGAAAATATATGATTGTTATGTTTAAAAAGAATCTTGTGTTTGTGTTACTTTATTTTTTACTTTTTATTTATTATTATCTTTTCAAAAAAATAATAAAAAAATTAAAAATTTTTGGAACTTGTAACCCTAATTTTAAAAATCAATCACCAAGTGAGGGGGAGCTTAGGAGAAAAGAAAAATTATCTTGCCTATCAACCAACATTATTTGACATCATCAAATAGGGGGAGATTGTTGCGATCTTGGATCCCTAGTTTGTGATTTTGATGATGAAAAGTATTATTGATTGAATTGTTATTTTTCTCACTAAATATTTTAAATATTTCTTTGGCCTATGAGCACTAACATTTACGGTAAGATACACACCACTCAAGACTGCTGAAGACTCAAGATTGGGTAGAATATGATGTAAAATGTCTATAATCTTGTTTTATTTATTTTTACTTCTTGAGTCTAGCCATATGACAGTATATGCAATTTGGGTGACCATGAACACAAACACAGGGGGAGAGAAAATTTTTTTTAAAGTTAACTTTTTTAAAAACTAAATCATACAATACGATCTGTTATCTAAAAATAGGTTAATGACTAATTAGAAATATTAGTTTCTATGAACTAGTCATTTTGTATGATTCATTATGATCTAAAAACCTTAGCTGCCAGATTAATTTAAGTAAAATTTTAAAATTAGAGTTTTGAATAAATTATACAGTACGGTCTCAATCGTACTGTATGAATATTTGAAATCTTGCTAAAATTAACCCCCATAATTAGTCAATCAATTCATTATTTAATTAATGATATCTGATCGTACTATAAGAAATTGATCTTACCAAATGATTAACATAAATGGAATTTGGTCATCCCCGAGATCATACCAAATAAAATCAAAAATTTTAAACTAATCATACTATATGATATTCATATTGTACTAGATGACCTACTTGAAATGAACTAATTATACTGTATGAAGAGAGCCGTAGGGATGATTAGCAGTGACAAATTTCAATCATCCCAAAAATTATCCCATATGAATAAAGGAAATATAACATATCATACTGGATGATATATAGATCTTACTATACGACATGCTCATAACATTTGAACAGTTCATTTGAATGACTATTCACATCATACTAGATGAGACTAGTTTTGAGTTGATCGTACTGTACGAAATTGAATCGTATTATACGAATAGTGATGGCTAACTTGAATGTTTAGGGTTTCTTAAAGCCTCTTACAAAAGCTATGTTTTTAGTTCTCTCTTTATTGAAGAGAGAAACATGTGAATGAAGTAGGGACTCTAAGAGAGGAACTTTTGAGAAGAAAATTATGGTTTTAGAGAGGAAGGTGAAGGTGAGCTTGAGCGTGAGGGAGAAGTAGTGTGAGGGGATCACACGGTTACTCCGGTTTGATGCACCCTTGCTCCTCCTATGGCCTTGGTGAGTTTTTTTGGAAGCTCTCTAGGGTGATAGGCTTACTAGTCCAGTCCTCAAGGCTCTCTACCTCCTCCAAGCGAGAGAAAAAAGGAGCTGAGGTTCTTTGCCTTCACCAGGAGGAAAAAAAGGAGCTGAGGTTCTCTACTTTCTCTAAGAGGGAGAAAAATGAGTCAAGGTACGGTGATGTCACCGGGAGGGTGACATAGCATTTGATAGTCAATCACATCAAAAGTTTGATGAAAGTGAGTTTGTAAGGGCTTCTCTGCCTTATTGAGGGAGCAAAAGGAGAGCCACTTAGTGTTAGCGCAATACTCGGAGTGGAGGACTCTGCGAGTGAATGTAGGTCAAGGTTGACTGAACCACTATAAAATCTTGGGTGTGTTTTTTTCCTTTTCTCACTTTTACATTTCCTGCATTTTATTTCCATTCATAATTACTTTAGAAAAAACATGATTATTGCTCTGTCACATATATCAAAAAATTCATCTTAGTAAAAGTTAATATATTTGATAAAATCTCTCCCTTTCACAATCAATGAAGTTTTTATATTTTTAATTACTAAAAGCTTTAAAAAAAGGCATTATTATTTTAAATTTAAGTTCTATAAAGTTTAATAACCTTCATGAACTTTCAAATTGATTGTGCATCAAGCAACTAAAAATCAAGTAGTTGATTAGAGCATGGTTAATTATTGGTGAAATTACCTCAACTAAAAGTTAGGTCAACAAGATCTAATCATAAACAAATAGAATTATTTGCAGCTTTGGATCATATTAATCTAGAATATGATGCTAATAAATCTTGCTTTTTTTCTTTTAGGGATTTCTCCTCTTTTTTTCTTTTTGGGATTTTGGAGCAACCATTCTGAACCCCTCACAAACTCCCCCTCGTAAGATTCTCTCTCTCTCTCCCAAGCTCTCCCTCTACTTCTCTAAGCTCTTTCAAGTCAGGACAATAGCAAAAGATTTTATCATCAGTGATTAAAGCTTAAATAGGAGGCCTCAAAAATTGCCCAAATTTTAAACTTGCCATCAAAGACCATCCGATCATCCTGTATGATTAGTTTAAATCAGCCCTTCCAGCTAGGACGATCTAGGTTTCCTATATGATTAAAAAATAAGTTTATTATGATCATCCAGGATAATGTGGTGATCATCCTGTATGATTAGTTCAAAATCAGACTTTATCATCCAGTAGATAGTTCAGGATATCTAGGAGATAAATCGGGATGATATGTAAATATGATAGATCATCCAGGATGATGTTGCGATCGCCTTGTATGATTAGTTAAAAATTAGACATTATCGTCCAATAGGGACGTCCAGGAGAAAACTAAGGTTTTATTAAAGATCATCTAATATAATTCTGTGATCATCCCAGATGATATGATCGATAAATCTAACCTTAACTACTCTCCTAGTCACCTGATCAATTTAGGTATGATTGTGTATGAATCATCCAGGATGATCAAGGATCATCCTGTAAAATTAGTGTAATTTTGTGAGTCATAAAATCTTGCCTAAATGAGTTTGGCAGCTAGGTATTTTAATTTAAGCATATCATCCAGGATGATGTGAGTATCATCCAGGATGATGTGAGTATCATCCAGGACTATTTGCTTAATCAGGTTTACTTAACCCAGATGCCCTAATTTCAATTATGAGCTGAACAGATCGTCTAGGATGATTAAAAATCATCCTGCATAATTTGGTCAAAAAAATTTATTTTCTTTATCTCCCTTTACTGACTCCCTTGAGTGTGTGTGTGCAATGTTACTTAGCTTCAGGATCCATCACGGTACATTTGACTCAAGAAAAGGTAAAAAATGCATTGGAATAAAAATTAAAGACTGACTCAATCCTAGTCTACCGGATCTTGAGCTGACTAACATTTCAAGTGAACCTACGGACCTGACATATTAGTAAGCAAGGCAAACAAAAGTAGATATCCAATAATAGTAGAAGTAAAGAAATAGTAAAGTTTGTTATTATTAAAATCAAAGTACTTGGGCCCATATTTGCAATAATCTCCCCCTTTTTGATGATGGAAAACATTGTTGTAAAAAATTTCAAAGCTAGGAAAATTTTTATTTTATTCTTTTCCCTTTTTTTTTCAATGAGACATAAAAAGAAAAACAAACATAAAATAAAATAAGTTTCACTAAAACACAAGAACATGACAAATTAAGTTATAATCTAAGCAACCAATGTACTACTCCCCATTTTGACATCATAAAAAGGAGAAAGAAAGAAAAAACACTAAAAGTAGAAGAAAGTATAAAACCAGAGACTAGTACGCACACAGAAATAAAAAATAGCTCTGTATGGCCAGAAAGAAGAACTCTAATTAGGTGGAGGTGGTGGTGCCTGAAGGTATCGATCAGCTCCAGTAAAGGACAAATTACCCTTAATTTTTGGCTTTAAAAAATTATAAGAATGAAATGGCACGCTGAAATCTAGAAAAAGTTAGAAAATCAATTCTATAAACCCTACCTTGTACACCTTTCAGGTTAAAATTCCTTTTAAACAAAAATCAAATTAAAAAAAAAGAAATTAGATAAGAAAAATGTTCGTTTCAAGCTTCATTCCAAAAAAATATCTAATAAAATAGTATTTATAAAGTAAGGACTTAGGAACCATGATTTTCAATGTTAAGTGTTTGAAGATATTCATGGATTCTTCTACGATTTTTAAAGGTTTGAAAGGGAAGGAAGCTTATTTCTTTGTGGGCTCATTTTGTGCCTCATTCTCAGTTATTTGGTGAACTTTACGTATCTTTTGATTTTTGATACGCTTTGTGTATCTTAAAATTAGTTGGCAAATATTATGCATCTTTTTAGTGTTGGGCTCATTTTGTGCCTCTTTTCATTTCTTTTATGAGCTTAGTTCCTTTTATAATCTCTAAAGACTCTCAGTTGTGAGATTATCTTCCAGATATAAGAGAAGAAAAACTCACTCTCTTAGAAAAGAATGAGTAAACCACAAAATAGAATCATATCCATATGATAAATGCAACCACCTACTTAAGAAAATTGCGACAATGATTTAATGATTTGGAATACTATTCATATGAGATAGATTACTGTAGGAAGATAAATAGATCTCTATTTTTAAATCTAACTTTTTAATTTTGAAATAGATTTTGGTTTAAAAATAAAACTATACCATTAAAAGAGTTAGAAAAAGAGAACCAATCATCAATGCTTCTTCCTTTAACTATTTTAGAGGAGTCTATAACTGCTTATAAGCTCCTAAAGAAAAATAAGACAAAAATCTCTTTTAGAAGGCATGTTCATCAATAGAAGTGAGTAGTGATATGATTCTTAAAATACCAAAATAAAAAATAATGAGAAATCAAAAATATAAAGCAAAAACATAAAAAAGTAAACAGGAAAATCAAACAAAAACATTAAATAACAAAAATATAAATAGAAAGCATCATTTTTAAGCTTGAATATCTATCATGCTTAATCTGGTTCTTAATTTGCTAAGGGTTTCAAAGGCTAGTGTTTTTTGAAAGATATCTGAAGTTGGTTTTTAGTGGTTATGTCATGTAGCTCTATGTCTTCTTTAGTAACATGGTCTCTAATGAAATGGTGCCTTATATCAATGTGTTTGGTCTTAGAGTGTTGGATTGGGTTCTTTGAAATATAAATTGCATTAGTATTATCACATATGACTGGAATTCTGCTTACAGGTAATCCTAAATCTAGAATCTATTGCTTTAACCAAAAGACTTGGGCCACCGAACTTCCTAAGGAATTATATTCAGCTTCAATAGTAAATAAGGCAACTGAGTTCTATTTTCTACTGGACCAGGAGACTAAGGATTGTTCTATGAATTGACATGTCCAAGAAGTACTTTTCCTATCAACTCAGCATCTTACAAAATTTGAATTAGAATATCTTATGATTTCCAAAGAGGTCCTATTTCTCGAATACCAAATTCCTAAGTCTTGGGTCCCTAAGAGATATTTAACGATTCTCTTAACAGTAATTAGGTGGGACTCCTTTAGATCAGCCTGAAATCTAGCGCAGAGATAAGCACTAAACATAATATCAGGTCTGCTAGTAGTCAAGTAAAGAAGTGATCCAGTTATTACTCTGTATTTATTTTGATTAATAGATTTTCTATTTGAACCCTTATCTAACTGAACACTGGAACCCATGGGAGTGTTGATTTGCTTGGCTTTATCCATCTCATTTTCTGAAGGATGTTATTAATGTATTTTGACTTACTAAGGAAAGTTCCATCATCCTTCTGCCTAATGCTAAATCCTAAAAAGTAAGTCAATTCTCCCATCATACTCATTTCAAAGTCTTTACACATTATTTTTAAAAATTAATAACATAGTTTTTCATCAGAAGATCCAAATAGAATATCATCAACATAGATTTGGACAATCAATAATTCATGTCCTACCTTTTTTAGAAATAGGATGGTGTCTATTCTCCCCATAACAATGGTTCTTTTTAGTAGGAATGTGCTAAGTCTTTCATACCATCCCCTGGGTACTTATTTAGTCCATGTAAAGCCTTTTTTAATTTGAACACATGATTAGGAAATTGTGAATTTTCAAAGCCTAGGGTTGTTCAACATATTCATCTTTATTTATCATCCCATTTAGAAATGCACTTTTAACACCCATTTGAGATAGTTTTAATCCCTTAAAATAGGCAAAGGCTAGGAGCGCCCTAATGGCTTCTAATCTGGCTATAGGGGCAAAAGGTTCCTCAAAGTCAATTCCTTCTATATGATTATACCCCTTAGCCACCAATCTTATCTTATTCCTCCCCACTACACCTGAGTCATTTATTTTATTTTTAAAAACCCATTTAATTCTAACCACACCCGAGTCCTTAAGTCATCCAACTAGCTCCCAAACATCATTCCTTATAAATTGATTCAATTCATCCTGTATGGCTAGGATTTAGAATTCATCCGGTAAGGCTTAATTTAAGTTGGTGGGTTTAGTCATTGAATTATTGGCAGAGTGGTTTACTTCTTTTGTAAGTCTATGTGAATAACCTAAGAACAATCCTACATCAGATTTTGGGTCAAAATTTCCAAGTTTAGACTTCCCATTATTCAGAAAAAACACTTTACATCTAAAGACATGAACGTGAGAGAGGTTGGTTGTCATACTCTTCAGAATTTTTAAGGGTGTCTTATTCAGCTTAGATCTAAGATTTACCCTATTCAAAATATAACAAGCTTTATTTACCACTTCTGCCTAAAAGTATTTAAGAAGTGAGTATTCAGCTAACATTTCTCTAGCGACTTCTACTAGGATCCTGTTCATTCATTCAGCTACCCCATCCTGTTGAGGGGTCCTAGGAGCTAAATAAAAGTTTGTTAGGGATGTTAAGCCCTTATGAATTATCCCGAGGCTAAGCGAGAGGGGGGAGTGAATTGGTATTTTTAAAAATTTATGAGCAAAAATGATTTTAAAATAATTATAATTTCATGATGATGTGGAAATGTTTAACCAAAGTAATTAATAACTAAAATCACATGATCATCAACAGAAAAGTAAAGTGCAGAAAGTAATGAGAAAGAATACACCAGATTTTATAGTGGTTCGGTCAACTTGACCTATGTCCACTCCCTGGAGCCTCCCCTCTTGGTATTGCACTAACACTAAGTGACTTTCCTTCTACTCCCATAGTAAGGCAGAGAAGGCTTTACAAAACTCCTTTCCACCAACCCGGTGAGGCAGAGAACCCAGACTCCTTTCACTTCCTCCTGAAGCAGGTAGAGAACCTTACCTCCTTTTACTTCCTCCTGAAGCAGGAAGAGAACCTTCATCTTCTTGCAGAAGATCCTTTCACGGAGACACCAAAGGATAAGAGACGATGACCAGAGAAGATGACTCAGATCCTTCCTTGGAGCAACCTTTGTGAACACCTCATAAACTCTCCCTCACGAGATCTTCTCTCTCTCTCCCAAGCTCTCTCTCTCTCTCTCTCTCTCTCTCTCTCAAGGCTCTCTTAGCTAAGAAAGTGGCAAAAGATCTCAACAGTAGAATGGAAAATATCTTAAATAGGAGGGCTAAAAAATTGCACTAAATTTCAACTAGCCAACAAATATCATCTAGGACAATCCTTAGATCATCCTGTTCAATCAGTGTAAATTTAACCCTTTTGGTCATGGACTATCAGGTTCTTCTAGATGATCAGAAGACAAATTTATTTATATCATCTGAGATGATTCTGTGATCATTCGGGATGATTAGTTCAAATCAAGAATATCGTCTAGAAGACTATTCGGGACGTCCAAGAGAAAAGCCTGGACGATCTAAAGAAAATAACTTGATCGTCTAAGATGATAAGTATAACATCCTGTACGATTAGTTCAAAATTGCCCAAAATCATCCTGCTCATTATTCGGGTCGTACAACCAAACCATGCTAGACGATGTCAAACTAACTTGATAGTCTGGGATAATATTGATATCATCCCGTATGATTAGTTCAAATTGAGAATATCATCCAGAGGATTATTCGAGTCGTCCACGTGAAATACACTAGACAGTTAGGATTTTTTAATGGATCATCCCGGATGATATGATCGAATCAATCTGACCTTAATTACTTTACTTAATCACCAAACTAATTTAAGCATGATTATAATGGATCGTAAAGGATGATACGCATATCTTCTAGAATAATTAGACTGAAATTATAAAAATAAAAACTTAGTCTGGTGATTAAGATTTTCTGATTTGAGCATATCATTCTATATGATGAGTATATCATCCAAGATGATTTGCTTAATCAGATCAACTTAATATGGCTGCCCGAATTAGGGTTTATATTTTTAATGGATCGTTTAGGATGATTTGAATAAAAAATAAACAGAAACTCTAACTCACTAAAACTCTCCCCCTGAGTGTGTGTATACAAGGTTACTTAGCTTGGGGATCCATTACATTACACTTGACTCAAGAAAGATGAAAAAGTATATTAAAGCTCAAACACACACAAACTAACTTGATCTTGAGTTGGCTTGAATTACAACTAATCCTGTGAACCTGAAAGAGTAGACACTCAAACAAAAATTGAAATATTTACTATCATCAAAATCATAGTCCTTGGATCCAGATTTGTAACAATCTCCCCCTTTTTATGATGACAAATATTTGTTAGTAATTCCAAATTCAATAAATGAGCATTGTGAACATTGATAATTCAAAACACTGAATATTTTCACATTGATAATCCAAAACACTGAATGAAACATTTACAATGACCCAAAATATAAACTACTTCTCCTTTTGACATTCAAAAATGGGAAAACATCACATAGATATAGAAGAAAAGAAAAAGAAAAAAAATAGTATGAAACTAGCACAAGACATCAGCAAAGGCAAACAGACTAGTAGAAAGGGGGATCTTGATCAGATGGAGGAGGTGGTGGCTAAAATAGGCTGTAAACGCTGGCAAACTATTCATCAAACCAGGCCATATCTTGGTCGTGCTGCTGCTGCTGCTGGGCTATATAGGCATTAAATCGGTTGACATCCTCAGCATGCTGCTGCCCCTGGGCAACTACATAAGATAAAAGTGTGCCTCCCACTGGTCAAACCTATACACCATGTGATCAAGAGGTGATTTTATATGGAGAGGAGTAGGTGCAGCGGGTACAGGAGCAGCTCCTTCCTCTTCTCCTTCAACATCCGCACTAGGCTCCGAATGAAGTCATGTACTGTGAAGAACTTGGAAGGAATTATTGGAGTAGAAGGAAGGATTGATATCAGATGGAATTGGATATTGCAGATTGTACTTCATTTTAAGAGCATAGGTAATGATGTGTCTTAAGGCTAGATTTGGGCCTCTCTTATGGCCTAGATCCCTAATGCTAGTGAGATATTCAATGTATCGAATGATTATGTCAGTTGCATTGAAGTCATGATGAGCCATGATGTAATAGGTAGACATGAAAAGCATGGGGGTAATGTGGATGCAATCTCTAGCCTTTGGAATGATGGAGGAGCAAAGGACATGCTGCATTATCCTAGCATCCTTGACTAGGGAAGAACATACATTATGGTGGTAAGGGGCATTGGTGTTCCTAAGAAAATGATTGGCGATGCTCCATTTAAAATCAAGATCAGAAGACACAAGATGGAATTTATCGCTAGTAATTAAAAGTTGGAGAATATCTTGAAAGTCTTGGGTTATTAGTTCGACAGGGCGTCCATTAACATAGAAGCAAAGAGCGTAGTAAGACGAGTAGATATGAAGATTTGCAAAGAAAATGCAAAGAAGTTCATAGCTAAATAGAAAGGCGAGAGTCAGAATAAAGGTGAGGAAAGTGTGGGTGAAAAGGTCAAGTAACAAATACGTGAGAATGTGGGGGTTGATGATTTTAGATTGAGTGATCCCCACATCAAGATAGCACAGAAAGGCAGCCTTATCGGCTGCATCAGGAAAGCAAGGATCGACACTCCCCCAAGAGGAATTAGCACCAGGATGCCTAGATCATTTGCCACTAGCCATGAGGAAAAGATTGTATAGTGTAGAAGGAAAGTGTGGTAAAAAATCTGGCTGAGATTGGTTGTTTAAATAGAAGACAGACCTATCATCCAGGATGATCGAAGGATCATCCAGGACGATATGAGCAATAATGGCATCCAGGACGATTGGTTAAAAAGGCTATCAGATCGTCCAGGATGATCAGATATTGTCCAAGATGATTAGATACGTGCGATCATCCTTAGGAGATAGGTTGAATGACTTTTCACTAAATGTCTCATCCACGATAATTAGGTGGATCGTCCAGGACCATATGCAATAAATGAATCAGACAAGCTAAATTTAAATAGTCCAACTGCTACCACATGGATCATCCAGGATGATGAGGTGTCTCATCCAAGACGAACACCAATAATTGGCTCAAATCAGCCGTTAGATCAAGGTGGGGATGATTTGATCATATCGTCGAGGATGATGTATGGATTGTCCAGGACGATATGATTAAAAAAAATAAAAAAAGATGAAGGATGGGGAGGAATGATCAGGGATCCTAAAACACAAAAAAAAAATCAAACCAAAATAAAGAGAAAAAAAATAAAAGACGATAAAAAATCAACACAAAAAAATAGTTTTTTTTCCTAAGATATTTAAAGATCTGAAAGGGAAGAAAGCTTATTTCTTTGTAGGCTCATTTTGTGTCCTTTTTTTTAATTTATTTGGTTCACTTTATACATCTTTTTATTTTTGATACACTTTGGTGTTTCTTTTCAATTTTTGGTGGCATTGTGCATCTTTTCATTTTTGGCCCATTTTGCGTCTCTTTTTATTTTTTTTGCAAGCTTGCTTCCTTTCATAATCTTTAAATAATCTCAGTTATGAGATTACCTTCCAAACATTAGAGAAGAAGAAAAAAACTCACTCTCTATAGTAAGGAAGAGTAATTCACAAAACAAAAATCATACTCTATATGATAAGTGCAATCACTTGATTAATAAAATCATAACAATGATTCAATGCTTTGAAAACACTATTCATACGAGATAAATTACTATAGGAAGATAAAATAGATCTTAATTTCAAAAACAAACTTTTTAATTTTGAAAATGATTTTTATCCAAAAGGAAAAACACTATTAAAGGTGTTAGAGGAAGAGAAATAATCTTCAATATTTCTTCCCTTTAACTATGTCAGAGGAGTCAATCACTGCTTACAGGCTTTCAAACAAAAATAAGGCAAAAGCTCTCTATTAGAAATGCAGCTTATTAGCAGTAGTGAGCAGTGATCAGATTCTGAAGAAAATAAATAGGAAATTAATAAAGGAAGAAGGAAAATGCATGAAGAGAAATAATCAAATCCAAAAAACAATAACGATAAAAGAAGATTTTGTAAAGAATAAAAACCATAAGGAAAATAGAACAATCAAAACACATAAAAATAAAGGAAAACTAAAAATAGAAACTTCAGAAATTAGTGATCATCAAATTCATGCATCTATGTCAATTACACCCAATCCGGACCTTAAAATGTTGAATGAGTCAAAGGCCAATAGTTTAGTAAAGATGTCAGCCAGTTAGTTTTCAGTTGTTACATGGTGTAGCTCAATATCCCCTTTGGTAACATGGTCCCTAATGAAGTGATGCCTTATGTCAATATGTTTGGTTCTTGAATGTTGGATAGGATTCATAGAGATGCAGATGTCACTAGTGTCTTCACACAGAATTGAAATTGTGCCAACAGGTAATCCTTAATCCAAAATCTGTTGTTTCAACCAAAGAACTTGGGCCATATCCTAAGGAAATATACTTAGCTTCTGTAATAGAAAGTGCAATAAAGTTTTGTTTTCTATTGGACAAGGAGACTAAGGACTATCCTATGAAATGGAAAGTTCCAGAAGTGCTCTTTCTATCCACCCTATACCCTGTAAAGTCAGAATCAGAATATCCAATAATCTCAAAAGAAGTGCTACGTCTAGGATACCAGATTCCTAAGTGTAGGGTCACTAAGAGATATCTAAGAATTCTCTTAATTGCAGTCAGGTGGGATTCCTTAGGATTAGCTTGAAATCTAGTACAAACATAAACACTAAACATGATATCATGTTAGCTAGCAGTCAGGTAAAGTAGTGATCTAATTATTCCTCCGTACTTCTTTTGATCAACAGATTTTCCATTTGAATCCTTATCTAACTAAGCAAATGAGATCATGGGAGTGTTTATTTTCTTGGCTTTATCCATTTCATATTTCTTCAAAATTTCCTTAATATACTTTGATTGATTGATAAAAGTTCCATAATTTAATTGCCTTATGCTAAACCCCAAAATATAGGACAATTCTCCTATCATACTCATCTCAAACTTCTTACTCATTATTTTAGAAACATTATCACATAACTTTTGATCAGAAGATCCAAACAGTATATCATCAATATAGATCTGTACAATGAGTAAATCATCTCCTACTTTCCTCAAAAAAAGGGTGGTGTCTACGCTTCCCTTAATAAACTCTCTTTCTAGTAGGAATGTGCTAAGCCTCTCATCTCAAGTTCTAGGTGCCTGTTTAAATTCATATAAGGCCTTTTTAAATTTAAAAACATGATTTGGATATTGGGAACTCTCAAAACCTGGGGGTTGCTCTACAAAGGCATCTTGCTTTATTACCCCATTTAAAATGGCACTCTTAACATCCATTTGAAAAAGCATAAATCCCTTATAACAGGCAAAGGCTAGTAGCACCCTAATGGCTTCCAATCTAGTTACAGGGGAAAAGGTCTCTCAAAATCAATCCCTTCTATTTGATTGTACCCCTTAGCCACTAATCGTTGCTTATTCCTAACCACCACACGTACGGGACGATCTGAACAACTTTTTCTACTGATCGTCCAGAAGAGCCAGATCGTCCAGGCTAAAACAGCTGAATTTGGACTGATCGTACAGGACGATCTACCGATCGTCATGGATGATCTTGGCCGACTAGTTGAGATTTAGGGTAAACTTTAAGCCCTCCTTTAAAAGAACTTTTTCAAGATTTTGGAAAAATCTTTTGCTACCTTCCTTCCCTGAGAAACCCTAGAGAGAAGAGAGAGTTGGGAGAGAGAGAAGAGATCTTGTGAGGGGGAGTTAGTGAGGGATTCACTAAGGTTGCTCCAAGCACGGATCAGAGTCGTCTTATCCGCTCGTCGTCTGTCGTCTAGTCGGTGTTCTTCGTGGAAGGATCGTTCGCAAGAAGATCTGGGGTTCTCTGCCTGCTTCAGGTGGAAGCAAAAGGAGTTCGAATGTTCTCTGCCCGCTTCAGGAGGAAGCGAAAGGAGGTCAGGTTCTCTGCCTCACCGTGTGGTGAAAAGGAGGTGTTTTGTACAGGCTTCTCCGCCTTGCTGTGGGAGCAAAAGGAGAGTCACTTTCGTTTAGTGCAATACCCGGAGGGGAGGCTCCGGGGAGTAAACGTAGGTCAAGTTGACCGAACCACTATAAAATCTGGTTTGCTTTTCTGATTCAGTTTTGCACTTTACTTTTCAATATAAATTGCTTGGGTGAATATCGTTGGTTGATATTTTTGTTATTGTTTACTTGTTTCCGCTGCTAAGTATCGAAAAGATTTTTGTAGTTATCATTAAATTTTTAAATAACCAATTCACCCCCCCTCTTGGTTAGCCTCGGGACTAGTTCACTAGGGCTTAACATCCCTTTCGAACTTTCAAGTGGTATCAAAGCGGGATTCAAAATTTCTGTTTAAAAACTTTTGAATTTGATCCAATGGCTAACTATAACAATCGTAATACTGTTGAAGGTTATTCTATTACCAAACCACCGTTGTTTGACAATATTCCTTTTGATTTTTGGAAAACACGCATATCTACTTTTCTGCAATCTATTGATTATCGCATGTGGATGTTAGTTAAGGACGGATACGAACCACCTTTTCGAATGATTAACAATGTGAAAACTGAATTGCCGTTTGCTGATTGGACGTTTGATGATCGTAATTTAGCACAGTTGAATGCAAAATGTTTGAACTATTTCTTTTGTGCTTTGAAATCTGAAGACTATATGCGTGTTTCTACTTGTACAACGGGAAAGGAAATCTGGGATAGGTTATGTATAACATACGAAGGTACAACTGAAGTCAAACAATCTAGGTTAAACATCTTGTTACATGATTATGAACTTTTTCGCATGAAACCTAGTGAGACTATTTCAGAAATGTACACAAGGTTCACTCAGATTGTTACCTCTTTGCATGCTTTAGGTAGAGAACTTACCAACTACGAAAGAGTGAACAAGATTCTTAGATGTTTGCCTACTTCTTATGATGCTAAGATTACTGCTATTACTGAATCCAAAGATTTAAATACTTACTCTATTGACAGCTTACTTGGATCACTCATTGCTTACGAGCAAGGGGTGAACCAAAGGCAACTTGATGCAGGTGAATGCAAGAAAGAGAAGACCGTGGCACTAAAGGCCAAAGATTCAGATGCTAGCACTTCTGGGTCTGATAGCGATGAAGTTGCCTTAATCACAAGGCAATTCAAAAGCTTCCTAAGGAAGAAACATAAGAACTATCAGAAGTGGAACAAGGGTAAGTTCAATAAAAACTTTAAGGGTTTATCTGAATCGGTTTGTTTTGAATGCAGGAAGCCTAGACACATTAAGGCTGATTGTCCAACACTTAAAGCTCACCCAAGCAAAGAGAAGAGTGAGGAGAAACCAAAGTTCAGGAAGGATAAGAAGCGGATTCAGAAGGCGTTCTGGGCAGACTCTGCATCCGACTCTTCTGAGACTGAAGCTGAAGAGGAGGAAACAAACTTGTGTCTGATGGCGGATGATCACCCTGGTCAGTCGGACCAGGAAGAGGTGTGTGAGCTTACTTACGATCAGTTATTTGAAGTTTCTGAAAAGATTCATACATCGTATAGGAAGCTTAAGAAAACCCATGCTAGTTTGAAATTAGATTATTTAACTTTACAAAAAGAGCATGATTCTGTAGTTAAAGATTATTCCACACTTGATTCCAATCACATGTCTCTGCTTGATGAGTTTGATGAATTGAACAAAAAATATTCTGATTTAGTTTTTGAGCATGATTCTTTGAAAACCACGCATGTTGATTTAGAAAAAGCTTTTAAAGAGTTAGATACAATGGCATGTGAAGTAGAAAGTAACAATGACGCTTTAAAATTTGAAATTGCAAGTTTAAAGAAAGAGAATGAGTTTTTGGAAGTAAAAATCAACACTTTTGAAAAGAACAAAACACCGCCTACCTTTAAACAGTTTTATGCACCGCCACCTTTTAAAAATTCTGTTGCAAGTTCATCAAAGCATGTTTCATACACTACTAGGAAGAGGCACTATCACTCACGATGTTTAGTTAATCCTTTTCCTGGTGTTAGATGTTTTTCATGTGGCATGTTAGGACACATATCACACACTTGTATTGTTCACCGTAGTACACATTAGGTGTGGAGACCCAAACTACCTGTTTCACAGCACAGCACGCATGCATCGCATTCTTCTTTTCATAAGAAGGAACCCAAACCTGTTTGGGTTCCTAAGACTGACATTTGATGATTTTGTAGGTGTACTCTCACACAAGACCTCGTGAGAGCATGTGGTACCTGGACAGTGAATGTTCTAGACATATGACTGGAGATGCAAATCAGTTCATTTCGCTGGAGGCCAGAGCTGGAGGCAAGGTTACACTTGGAGATAACACCACCAGGAAGGTGGTAGGCACAGGTATAATTGGTGATTCAAAGAACTTTATGATTGATAATGTTTTGCTTGTAGATGGACTGAAACACAACCTGCTGAGCATCAGTCAACCCTGTGACAAGGGATACAGCATCAAATTCCTGCCCACTGGCTGCATTTTAAGCTTAAATGATGAAGTTGTTTTGCAGGGGCAAAGGATCAACAACGTCTACAAGCTGGATGTAAGTAGCATTAAATCTGATAATTCAATTTGCTTAAAAACTGCTGCTGATGAGTCTTGGTTATGGCATAGGAGATTGTGTCATGCCAGTATGAAAACCCTTAGGAGAGTCACCCAAAAGGGCTTAGTTAGAGGTGTGCCCAAGCTTAAGTTCACTAAGGATCACCTGTGTGATGCCTGTCATTTGGGGAAGCAAGTCCAGTCCTCTTTTCACTCTGTTAAGGACATTAGCACCTCTAGACATTTAGAAGTTCTTCACATGGACCTCTTTGGACCCATTAGCACTGCCAGCTTAGGGGGGAGAGTCTATGGTTTTGTGATTGTTGATGATTATTCAAGGTTCACTTGGGTTAAGTTTTTGTCACACAAATCTGAGTCATTTGATGAGTTTAAATCTTTCTCTACTTGGATTCAGAAGAAGTTAGGATGTGAGATTATTACCATCCATAATGATCACGGAGGGGAGTTTGAAAATTAAAGATTTGGAAGTTTTTGTGAGAATCATGGGATTAGTCACAATTTTTTAGCTCCTAGGACCCCTCAGCAGAACGGGGTAGCTGAAAGGAAGAACAGGACCTTAGTGGAAGCCGCTAGAGCCATGCTTGCCGAGTATTCACTTCCAAAATACTTTTGGACTGAAGCGGTGAACACTGCCTGTTGTGTGCTGAATAGGGTGATTGTGAGAGTCAAACTGAACAAGACACCTTATGAGATCATTAAGGGTAGAACACCAAATCTGTCCCACCTCCATGTCTTTCGCTGTAAGGTTTTCATTCTGAACAACGGGAAGTCACCCTTAGGAAAATTTGACCCCAAATCTGATGAAGGAGTGTTCTTAGGATATTCAAGTGTGGGGAAATCCTTTAGGGTGTTCAATAGGAGGACTTTGGTGGTGGAAGAAACAACCCATGTAGTGTTTGATGAATCTGATCCTAAGGAGTCTAGATCTGAAGTAGAAGATGAAGAGATTATTGAGGTTACCCAAGGAGTTGGAAATACAAATTTGGAGGAAAGGGTAGAACTTCAAACCCCATTGCCTAGAGATTGGAGATATTCTTCGAGTCATCCTAAAGAACTGATCTTAGGAGACCCTTCTGAAGGTGTTAGGACTAGGCATGGACTTAGGAAGGAAGTAAACCATTCTGCCTTTATCTCAATGACTGAACCCACCAACATCAATCAAGCCTTGTCGGATGAGTTTTGGATTTTAGCTATACAGGAAGAATTGAATCAATTTGTAAGGAATGATGTTTGGGAGTTAGTAGAAGGACCTAGAAACCAAAGTATTGTGGGAACCAAGTGGGTCTTTAAGAATAAGATGAATGATTCTGGTGTGGTGGTGAGAAATAAGGCAAGATTGGTGGCTAAGGGGTATAATCAGATAGAAGGGATAGATTTTGAGGAAACTTTTGCCCCTGTAGCTAGATTGGAAGCCATTAGAGTGCTACTAGCCTTTGCCTGTTACAAGGGATTTAAGCTATTTCAAATGGATGTTAAGAGTGCCTTTTTTAATTGGGGTAATTAAAGAAGATGTTTTCGTAGAACAACCCCCAGGTTTTGAGAGTTCCCAATATCCAAATCATGTCTATAAATTAAAAAAGGCCTTATATGGATTGAAACAGGCACCCAGAGCTTGGTATGAGAGGCTTAGCACATTCTTGTTAGAAAGAGAGTTTGTTAAGGGGAGCGTAGACACCACCCTTTTTCTGAGGAGATTAGGAGATGACTTACTCATTGTCCAGATCTATGTTGATGATATAATTTTTGGATCTTCTGATAAATACTTATGTGAAGAGTTTTCTAAAACAATGAGTAAAGAGTTTGAGATGAGTATGATGGGAGAATTGTCCTACTTTTTGGGGTTTAGCATAAGGCAAACGGATGATGGAACCTTTCTCAATCAATCAAAATACACTAAGGACATCTTGAAGAAATATGAAATGGACAAAGCCAAGCCAATCAATACTCCCATGCCCTCCTCAGTTAAGTTAGATAAGGATTCAAATGGAAAATCTGTTGATCAGAAGAAGTATAGAGGGATAATAGGTTCACTGCTTTAACTGACTGCTAGCCGACCTGATATCATGTTTAGTGTCTGTCTTTGTGCTAGGTTTCAGGCTGATCCTAAAGAGTCCCACCTGACTGCTTTTAAGAGAATTCTTAGATATCTTTTAGGAACCCCAAACCTAGGAATTTGGTACCCTAGGCACAGCACCTCTTTTGAGATCATTGGATATTCTGATTCTGATTTTGTGGGGTGTGGGGTGGATAGGAAGAGTACTTCTGGGACTTGTCCATTTATAGGACAGTCGTTAGTCTCCTGGTCCAGTAGAAAACAGAACTCAGTTGCACTTTCCACTGCTGAAGCTGAGTACATTGCCTTAGGGAGTTGTGTGGCCCAAGTTCTTTGGTTGAAGCAGCAAGTCTTGGATTTAGGAGTACCTGTTGGCATAATTTCTGTTCTGTGTGATAATACTAGTGCCATCTGTATCTCTAAAAATCCAATCCAACATTCTAGGACCAAACACATTGACATTAGGCATCACTTCATTAGGGACCATGTTACAAAAGGGGACATTGAGCTACACCACGTAGCAACTTAAAATCAGCTGGCTGACATATTCACTAAACCACTGGCCTTTGACTCATTCAGCATTTTGAGAACCAGATTAGGAGTGATTGATATAAATGCTTGATTCTGATGACTGCTGATTTATGATTGTTATGATTGGTATTCTGATTTCTGTTAGTTAATTTTTTGTATTCTATTTTCTGATTTCTATTAGTTAATTTTTGTATTCTGATTTCTGATTTCTATTAGTTAGTTTTGGTTTGATTATTTGCTTTCAGTTGATTGTATTTCTTCTGCTGATTTTTGTGTTACCCTTTTTGTTAGTTTGATTTGAGTATTTACTTTGCTATAATTTTCTACCTGTTTTTATTTATTTACGGGTTCATATCTTGCACTTACTGTTTTATGCTTTTTAAGATCTGATCACCGCTCACTACTTCTGGTGATCTAAATTTTTGACTGGGAGTTTTTACCTTGTTTTGGTTTGGAAGCTGATAAGCAGTGATTGACTTCGCTGAATCTGTTAAAGGGAAGAAACATTAATAATTGTTTCTCTTCCTCTAACTCCTTTACTGGTGTGTAGTTTCTTTTGAATAAAAATCCTTTTCAAAATTAAAATGTTAGTTTTTGAAATAGAGATTATTTTCTCTTCCTACAGTAATCTGCCTCATATTAATAGTATTTTTCAAAGTTTTGAGTCATTAGTTTGATTTTCTAAACCAAGTGATTGCATTTATCATATGTTGTATGGATTTTATTTTGTGAATCATTCTTCCTTACTGCGGAGAGTCATCTCCTATGCTGGAAGATAATCTCACAGCTGAGACTCTTTAATGATTATGAAAAGGAGAAAGCTTATAAAAGATGCGCAGTGCGCCAAATAATTTGAAAAAGAGGCATAAAATGAGTCCAAAACTGAAAAGATGCGAAAGTGCCAAATTGGATACACAAAGTGTATCAAAAATCAAAAGATGCGCAAAGCGCCAACCAATTTTAAAAAGAGGCACAAAATGAGCCCAAAACAAGCTTTCTTTCCTTTCAGATTGTTAAATGTCTTAGAGGAATCTGTGCGCCACTTAATATTTTCAAAAGTTTGAGTTTTGAAAATCATGATTTCTGATTTTTTACTTTGTAACACTATTATATCAGATATTTTTCTGGAACGAGGCTTGAAAGGATCTCTTTTCAAATCTAATGTCTCTTCTTTTGAATCGGATTTTTGTGTTGAAAGAGGTTTGCATCGATAAGGTGCCCGGGGTCGGAGTTACGAAAGTTAATTATTTCCAACATTTTTTGGATTTCAGCGCTGTCAATCGTCCTGTCATTGATTTTTGAATCTAAAATCAAGAAAAAATTCTGATTTTCCTGTTTTGTAGTTATTTTATTTTATGTTTTTATTTCCATGTTATGTTTTTCGCTCCTCCTTTTTGTGATGTCAAAAGGGGGAGTCAGTTGTAGTCGTGTCTGTTTCTGTTTTCTGAAATGAAAATTTAAAAAAAATATTTGTTTGTTGGATCTCCTAGTTTACTTTTATTTTCAGACTACTTTACAAATGTTTGCCATCATCAAAAAGGGGGAGATTGTTGCAAATCTGGTTTTGATGATGACAAACATGTTTCCAGTGTGTTTTGCTTGGCTAATCTGTTTCAGGCACAAAAGACCGCGAGCCACTCAAGCCAACTCAAGATCGGGTCCAAGTGTGTCAAATGTATGATTTTTCTTTTTATTGAGTCAATTGTAATATAACTGATTCCCTAGCTAAGTAACATTGCGCACACACACTCAGGGAGAGAGATTGAGTGAATTAGAGTTTCTGTTAAAAATTTGTTCATATCGTCCTGGACGATATCCACATCGTCCTGGATGATCCAGTTAAAACAGAAACCCTAATTAGGGCGACTAAGTTAAGAGGGTCTGATTGAGCCGATCGTCCTGGACGATCTACAGATCATACGGGACGATATTCCCAAATCAGAAATTCTCAGCCGCCAGATCAAGTTAGGCAAGTTCTTATTTTTAGATACTTGGTCTGATCGTCCCGGACGATACGTGTATCGTCCTGGACGATCCAGTACAATCATGCCTAATTTAATCTGGTAATTAAGGAAAGCAATTATTTTTTGGTGATACGATCATATCGTCCTGGACGATCGCAGGATCGTCCCGGACGATCTTGATCGTCTAGTGCATTTAAGCTGTACGTCCAGAACTATGTACAGGACGATTTGGGGCCTTTTTGAACTAATCGTACCGGACGATGACCCTATCGTCTGGGACGATCAAGTCATTTTTTGGTCGTCCAGCACAAATTTCTCTGGACGACCCGAACTGTCTTCTGGACGATTTCCCTCAATTTTAACTAATCGTCCCGGACGATCGAAGGATCGTACGGGACGATATGAACAACTTTTTCTACTAATCGTCCAGAAGAGCCAGATCGTCCAGGCTAAAACAGCTGAATTTGAACTGATCGTACAGGACGATCTACCGATCGTCCTGGACGATCTTGGCCGACCAGTTGAGATTTAGGGCAAATTTTAAGCCCTCCTTTAAAAGAACTTTTTCAAGATTTTGGAAAAATCTTTTTCTACCTTCCTTCCCTGAGAAACCCTAGAGAGAAGAGAGAGTTGGGAGAGAGAGAAGAGATCTTGTGAGGGGGAGTTAGTGAGGGATTCACTAAGGTTGCTCCAAGCACGGATCAGAGTCGTCTTCTCCGCTCGTCGTCTGTCGTCTAGTCGGTGTTCTTCGTGGGAGGATCGTTCGCAAGAAGATCCGGGGTTCTCTGCCCGCTTCAGGTGGAAGAAAAAGGAGTTCAAAGGTTCTCTGCCTGCTTCAGGAGGAAGCGAAAGGAGGTTAGGTTCTCTGCCTCATCGTGTGGTGAAAAGGAGGTGTTTTGTACAGGCTTCTCCGCCTTGCTGTGGGAGCAAAAGGAGAGTCACTTTCGTTTAGTGCAATACCCAGAGGGGAGGCTCCGGGGAGTGGACATAGGTCAAGTTGACCGAACCACTATAAAATCTGGTTTGCTTTTCTGATTCAGTTTTGCACTTTACTTTTCAATATAAACTGCTTGGGTGAATATCGTTGGTTGATCTTTTCGTTATTGTTTACTTATTTCCGCTGCTAAGTATCGAGAAGATTTTTGTAGTTATCGTGAAATTTTTAAATAACCAATTCACCCCCCCTCTTGGTTAGCCTCGGGACTAGTTCACTAGGGCTTAACATCCCTTTCGAACTTTCAGGCTTGATTGATGTTAGTGGGTTTAATCATTAAGATAAAGGTAGAATGGTTTACTTCCTTCCTAAATCCATGCCTAGTTCTAACACCTTCAGAAGGGTCTCCTAAGATTAGTTCTTTAGGATGACTCGAAGAATATCTCCAATCTCTAAGCAAATTATTTTGAGGTTCTACCCTTTCCTCCAGATTTGCACTTTTAACTCCATGGGTAATCTCTCCTACCTCTTCTTCTTCCTCAACTCTCGACTCCTTACGATCAAATTCATCAAACACCACATGAGTAGTCTCCTCCACCACCAATGTTCAATTGTTAAATGCCCTAAAGGATTTCCCTGCACTTGAATATCCTAAGAACACTCCTTCATCAAATTTTGGGTTAAATTTTCCTAGGGATGATTTTTCGTTGTTAAGAATGAACACCTTACATCCAAAGACATGGAGGTGGGACAGGTTTGGAGTTCTACCCTTAATGATCTCATAGGTTGTCTTATTTAGATTGGATCTAACATTCACCCTATTCAACACATAATAGGCTGTGTTCACCGCTTCTGCCAAAAAGTATTTTGGAAGTGAATACTCAGCAAGCAAAGTTATAGCGGCTTCCACTAAGGTCATGTTCTTCCGTTTAGCTACCCCATTCTGCTAAGGGATCCTAGGAGCTGAAAAGTTATGGCTAATCCCTTGCTCCTCTAAGAAGGTTCCAAATTTTACATTTTTAAACTCCCAACCATAATCATTATGGATGGTCAAAATCTCACAACCTAACTTCTTCTGAATCTAAGTGGACAAAAATTTAAATTTATTAAATGACTCAGATTTATGTGACAAAAATCTAATCCAATAGAACCTCGTGTAATCATCAATAATCACAAATCAATAGACTTTCCCCCTAAGCTGGTAGTGCTAATGGGTCTAAAGAGATCCATTTGAATGACTTCTAAAGGTCTAGAGGTACGGATGTCCTTAATGGAGTGGAAATAGGATTGGACTTGCTTCCTTAGTTGACAGGCATCACATAGGTGGTCTACAGTGAACTTAAGCTTCAGGATACCTCTAACTAAGACCTTTTGGGTGACTCATCTAAGGGTTTTCATACTGGCATGATATAATCTCCTGTGCCACAACCAAGACTCATCAGTAGCAATTTTTAAGCAAAATGAAGCAGCACATTCAATGTTATTTAAATCAAGCATGTAGACATTATTGATCCTCTTGCCCTATAAAATAGTGTTATTATTTAAGCTTATAATGTAAGTGTTTGCCAGGAACTTGATGCCGAACCCTTTATCACATAGTTGATTGATACTGAGCAGGTTGTGTTTCAGTCCATCTACAAGCAAAATATTTTCAATCAAAAAGTTCTTGGAGTTTCTGATTATACCTGCACACACCTTTTTCCTGGTGGTGTTGTCTCCAAGAATGACCTTGCCTCTAGCCAAATGAATTTTTTTGCATCTCAAGTCATATGTTTTAAGCATCAGCTATCTAGGTACAACATGCTCTCACGAGGTCTTGTGTGAGAGAAACCCTACAAAATTATCAAATGTTAGATTTAGGAACCCAAATAAGTTTGGGTTCCTTCTTATGCAATGCATGTATGCTATGTTATGAATTATGCAATTTGGGCTCCCACACCTAATGTGTACTTTGGTGAATAGTGCAGGTGTGAGAGATATGTCCTAACATGCCACAAGAGAAACATCTAACTCCAGGAAAAGGGTTAACTAATCTATGTGGGTGATAGTGCTTCTTCCTAGGTTTGGATGATACATGCTTTGATGATTTTGAATGAGATTCTTCAAGTAATGGAGGTTTATAAAATTGGGCAAATATAGGGGGTGTTTTATTATTCTAAAATGTATTAATTTTTATACTTAAAAATTCATTTTCCTTTTTGAGACTTACAATTTCAAATTTTAAATAATGCTCACTACTATTTAAATTAGTTACATGAGTTTCTAATTCCTTAAATGCAGGTTCTAATTCAACATGCAATGTTTTTAATGAATCATGCTCAACAATCAAATCAAAATGCTTTTTATTTAACTCATCAAATTTATCAAGTAATGACACGTGATTGCTATCAAGTGTAGAATGATCCTTAAGCAACACTTTATACTCTTTTTGCATATTCAAGAGTTCCAATTTCAAACTAGCATGAGTTTTCTTAAGTTTTTTATATGAAAAATGAATTTTTTTTGAAACATTAAGTAATTGATCGTAGGTCAGTTCATATATCTCTTCTTGATCAGACTGACCCAGATGTTCGTCTGCCATCAGACACAGGTTTATAGTCTCCTCTTCAGCTTCAATCTCAAAGGAGTCAGATGCTGAATCTACTCAAAAAGCCTTTTGGATCCGCTTCTTGTCCTTCTTGAAATTCAATTTATCCTCACCCTTCTACTTGATTGGGTGAGCCTTAAGTGTAGGAAAATCAGCTTTTATATATCCTAGCTTCCTGCATTTAAAGTAAATTTTATCAAAAGAACCTTTAAAATTTTTACTAGATTTACCTTTGTTCCACTTTTGATATTTCTTGTATTTCTTCCTTAGAAAGCTTTTGAATTGCCTAGTGATTGAGGCAACATCATCGCTTTCAGACGCGAAAGAATCAGTCTCCGTATCATTGGCCTTCAGCGCCATAGTTTTCTCTTTCTTTTTTTCACCTTCTTTAAAGAGTCTTGGGTTTACCCCTTGCTCGTAAGCAATGAGTGGTCCAAGTAAGTTATCAATAAAATAAGCGTTCAAATCCTTAGATTCAGTGATCGCAGTTATCTTGGCATCATAAGAAGAAGGAAAATATCTCAAAATCTTGTTAACTTTCTTATAGTTACTAAGCTCTCTTCCTAAGGCATGTAGGGAGGTGACAATCTGGGTGAACCTAGTATACATTTCAGATATGGACTCACTAGGTTTCATGTGAAAGAATTCGTAGTCATGAAGCAGTATGTTTAACCTAGACTATTTGACTTCAGATGTGCCTTCATAAATAATGCATAATCTATCCTAAATTTCTTTACCAGTTGTGCAAGTAGAGACACGCATGTAATGTTCAGATTTTAATGCATAGAAAAAATAATTCAAGCATTTTGCATTCAGTTATTCTAAGTCCCTATCATTAAAGGTCCATTTAGCTAAAGAAAGTTCAATTTTGATACCATTAACAAGTCTAAAAGATGCTTTATAACCATCTTTAACAAGCATTCACATGCAATAATCAATATATTTTAAAAATGAGGCCATGCGAGTTTTTCAAAATTCAAAAGGTATGTTATCAAATAAGGGTGGTCTAGTAATGGAATATCCTTCTGCAGTGTTTCTTTTACCAAAGTTAGCCATAGATCAAATTCAAAAGTTTTTCAAAACTTGATTTAATGAATCCCGCTCTGATACCATTTGAAAGTTCATCAGCGATGTTAAACCCTTATGAAATAGCCCGGGGCTAACCAGGAGGGAGGGTGAATTGGTATTTTTAAAAATTCACGAGCTAAAATGATTTTAAAATAATTACAATTTCACGATGATGTGCAAATATTTAACAAAATAAAATAATAACTATAATCACACGATCATCAATAGAAAAGTAAAGTGTTGAAAGTAATCAGAAAGAACACACAAGATTTTCTAGTGGTTCATTCAACTTGACCTACGTCCGCCACCTGGAGCCTCCCCTCCGGGTATTGCCCTAACATTATGTGACTCTCCTTCTGCTCCCACAGCAAGGTGGAGAAGCCTTTAAAAAACTCCTTTCCACCAACCTGGTGAGGCAGAGAACCCAGACTCCTTTTGCTTCCTCTTGAAGTAGGCAGAGAACCTTACCTCCCTTCGCTTTCTCCTGAAGTAGGTAGAGAACCTTGATCTTCTTATAGATGATCCTTCCACAAAGACACCAAAGGACAAGAAATGATGACTGGAGAAGATGACTCAACTCCTTACTTGGAGAAACCTTTGTGAACCCCTCACAAACTCTCCCTCATAGGATCTTCTTTCTCTCTCCCAAGCTCTCTCTCTCTCTCTCTCTCTCTCTCTCTCTCTCTCTCAAGGCTCTCTCAGGTAAGGAAAGTGGCAAAAGATCTCAATAGTAGAATGTAAAAGATCTTAAATAGGAGGGATCAAAAATTGCCCTAAATTTTAAATAGCCATCAAATATCATCTAGGATAATCCTTAGATAGTTTTGTACGATCAATGTAAATCAGACCCTTTTGAGCCTGGACAATTAGGTTTTTCTAGACGATCAGAAGATAAATTTATTCATATTGTTCAAGATGATTTTGTGATCATCTGAGATAATTAGTTCAAATCTGGAATTAATCCAGAAGACTGTTCGAGACCTCCAAGAGAAAAGCCTGGATGATCTAAAGAAAATGACTTGATCGTCTAGGACGATAAGTATATCATCTTATACGATTAGTTCAAAATTACCCAAAATCATCCTACACATTATTAGAGTCACGTCGTACAGCCAAACTATGCTAGATGGTGTCAAACTAACTTGATCGTTCGAGACGATAATGATGTCGTGTCGTATGATTAGTTCAAATCAGGAATATCGTCAAGAGTATTGTTCAGGTCGTCTAGGTGAAATACTCTGGATAGTCAAGATTTTTAATGGATCGTCTAAGATGATCTTACGATCATCCAGGATGATATGATTGAATCAATCTAACCATAATTATTTTCCTTAATCACTAGACTAATTTAGGCATGATTGTAATGGATAGTCAAGAATGATACACGTATTATCCAAGATGATTAGACCGAAATTCTAAAAATAAAAACTTGCCTAACTTGATCTATTGGTTGAGATTTTCTAATTTGAGCATATCATCCTGTACGATGAGTATATCGTCCAAGACGATCTGCTTAACTAGACCAACTTTACATGGCTACCATAATTAGGGTTTCTATTTTTAATGGATCATCCATGATGATATGAATATCATCCAGGATGATTTAAACAAAAAATGAACAGAAACTCTAACTCACTAAAACTCTTCCCATGAGTGCGTGTGTGCAAGGTTACTTAGCTTGGGGATCCATTACCTTACCCTTGACTCAAGAAAGGTAAAAACGTACATTGAACCTCAAACACACACATACTAATTCGATATTGAGCTGGCTTGAATTATAACTGATCCTATGAACTTGAAAGAGTAGACACTCAAACAAAAATGAAAATGCTTGCTATCATCAAAATTATAGTCCTTAGATCCAAATTTGCAACACTAAAAAATTATGATCTATCCCCTGGTCCTTACAGAAAGATTTAAATTTTTCATTCTCAAATTCTCCACTACAGTCACTATGAATGGTTACAATCACACAACCTAGCTTTCTCTGAATCTAAGTTGAAAAAGATCTAAACTCCTCGAATGATTCACTTTTATGAGATTGAAATCTAACCCAAGCATACCTCGAATAATCATCAACTATCACATACCTATAGACTTTCCCTCCTAGGCTTAAACTGTTGATAGGTCCAAAGAGATCCATATGAAGGACTTCTAAGGGTTTGCTAGTGGTAAGGTCTTTGATTGACTGGAAGGAAGATTTAACTTATTTCCCTAATTGATAGGCATCACACAGGTGGTCCTTAGTGAACTCTAGTTTAGGGACACCTCTTACTAAGCCTTTCTGGGTGATCTTCCTAAGGCTTTTCATGCTTGCATGAGACAACCTCCTATGCCATAGCTATGATTCATCAGCAATTATTTTTAAAGAAAGAGCAATATCACCTTTAAAGCAATTTAGATCTAGCAGGTAAACATCATTGATCTTTTTTTACTGTAAAATAATTTTATCATTTAAGCTTATAATGCAGCAAGTTGGTAAAATTTTTATGCTGAAGCATTTATCATAGACCTAGCTGATGCTGAGCAGGTTGTTTTTCAGTCAATCTACAAGCAAAACATTTTGAATGATGAAATTTTTTGAATTACCAATTATACCTGAGCCCACCACTCTCCTGGTGGTGTTATCTCCAAGTGTTACCTTACTTCCTGCCCTGGCCTCCAGTGAAATGAATTGATTTGTATCGCCATTCATATGCCTTAAACATCTACTGTCCAGGTATGACATGCTCTCACAAGGCCTTTTGTGAGAGCACCTTCATAAAATCATCAGATCTTAGATTCAGGAACCCAAATAGGTTTGGGTCCAATCTTATGGTAAGAGGAGTAAGATGCATGCATGCTATACTTTAAATTTTATAATTTTTGTCTCTACACCAAATATGTTCTATCATGACTATTAGTTTTTGTTGCAAATCTGGTTTTGATGATGACAAACATGTTTCCAGTGTATTTTGCTTGGCTAATCTATTTCAGGCACAAAAGACCGTGAGCCACTTAAGCCAACTCAAGATCGGGTCCAAGTGTGTCAAATGTATGATTTTTCTTTTTATTGAGTCAATTATAATGTAACTGATTCCCTAGCTAAGTAACCTTACACACACACACTCAGGGAGAGAGATTGAGTGAATTAGAGTTTCTGTTAAAAATTTGTTCAGATCGTCCTGGACGATCGACACATCATCCTGGATGATCCAGTTAAAACAAAAACCCTAATTAGGGTGACTAAGTTAAGAGGGTCTGATTGAGCCGATCGTCCTGGACGATCTACGGATCGTACGGGACGATATACCCAAATCAGAAATTCTCAGCCGCCAGATCAAGTTAGGCAAGTTCTTATTTTTAGATACTTGGTCTGATTGTCCCGGACGATACGTGTATCATCCCGGACGATCCAGTACAATCATGCCTAATTTAAACTGGTAATTAAGGAAAGCAATTTATTTTTGGTTGATACGATCATATCGTCCTGGACGATCGCAGGATCATCCCGGACGATCTTGATCGTCTAGTGCATTTAAGCTGTACGTCCAGAACTATGTACAGGACGATTTGGGGCCTTTTTGAACTAATCGTACCGGACGATGACCCTATCGTCCGGGACGATCAAGTCATTTTTTGTTCGTCCAGCACAGATTTCTCTGGACGACCCAAACTGTCTTCTGGACGATTTCCCACAATTTGAACTAATCGTCCCGGACGATCGCAGGATCGTACGGGACGATATGAACAACTTTTTCTACTGATCGTCCAGAAGAGCCAGATCGGCCAGGCTGAAACAGCTGAATTTGAACTGATCGTACAGGACGATCTACCGATCGTCCTGGACGATCTTGGCCGACCAGTTGAGATTTAGGGCAAATTTTAAGCCCTCCTTTAAAAGAACTTTTTCCAATTTTTGGAAAAATCTTTTGCTGCCTTCCTTTCCTGAGAAACCCTAGAGAGAGAGAGAGTTGGGAGAGAGAGAGAAGATCTTGTGAGGGGGAGTTAGTGAGGGATTCACTAAGGTTCTCCGAGCACGGATCAGAGTCGTCTTCTCCGCTCGTCGTCTTTCGTCTAGTCGGTGTTCGTCGTGGGAGGATCATTCGCAAGAAGATCTGGGGTTCTCTGCCCGCTTCAGGAGGAAGCAAAAGGAGTTCGTAGGTTCTCTGCCTGCTTCAGGAGGAAGCGAAAGGAGTTCGAAGGTTCTCTGCCTGCTTCAGGAGGAAGCGAAAGGAGGTCGGGTTCTCTGCCTCACCGTGTGGTAAAAAGGAGATTTTTGTACAGGCTTCTCCGCCTTGTTGTGGGAGCAAAAGGAGAGACACTTCTGTTTAGTGCAATACCCGGAGGGGAGGCTCCGGGGAGTGGACGTAGGTTAAGTTGACCGAACCACTATAAAATCTGGTTTGCTTTTCTGATTCAATTCTGCACTTTAATTTTTTCTGATATTAACTGCTTGGGTGAATATCTGTGGTTGATCCTTTTATCGTTGTTTTAATTTGTTTCCGCTTCACGTTATAAAAAGATTTTCATAGTTATCGTGAAATTTTTAAATAACCAATTCACCCCCCCCTCTTGGTTAGCCTTGGGACTAGTTCACTAGGGCTTAACATCCCTAACAAACTTTCAAGTGGTATCAAAGAGGGATTCAAAATTTAAGTTTAAAAACTTTTGAATTTGATCCATGGCTAACTGTAATAATCGTAATACTGCTGAAGGATATTCTATTACAAGACCACCGTTGTTTGACAATATTCCTTTTGATTTTTGGAAAACACACATGTCTACTTTTTTACAGTCTATTGATTATCGCATGTGGATGTTAGTTAAGGACGGATATGAACCACCTTTTAGACTGATTAACAATGTGAAAACTGAACTGACTTTTACTGATTGGACGTTTGATGATCGCGATTTAGTATAGTTAAATGCAAAATGCTTGAACTGTTTCTTTTGTGCTTTAAAATCTGAAGACTATATGCGTGTTTCTACTTATACAACGGGAAAGGAAATCTGGGATAGATTATGCATAATATACGAAGGTACAACTGAAGTCAAACAGTCTAGGTTAAACATCTTGCTACATGATTACGAACTTTTTCGCATGAAACCTAGTGAGACTATTTCAGAAATGTACACAAGATTCACTCAGATTGTTACCTCTTTGCATGTTCTAGGTAGAGAACTTACTAACTACGAAAGAGTGAACAAAATTCTAAGATGTTTGCCTGCTTCTTATGATGCTAAGATTACTGCTATTACTGAATCTAAAGATTTAAACACTTACTCTATTGACAGCTTACTTGGATCACTTATTGCTTTCTAGCAAGGGGTGAACCAAAGGCAACTTGATGCAGGTGAACGCAAGAAAGAGAAGACAGTGGCACTAAAGGCCAAGGATTCAGATGCTAGTACTTCCGGGTCTGATAGCGATGATGTTGCCTTAATCACAAGGCAATTCAAAAGCTTTCTAAGGAAGAAACATAAGAACTATCAGAAGTGGAACAAGGGTAAGTCCAATAAAAATTTTAAGAGTTCATCTGAATCTGTTTGTTTTGAATGCAGGAAGCCTGGACACATAAAGGCTGATTGTCCAACACTTAAAGCTCACCCAAGCAAGGACAAGGGTGAGGAGAAACCAAAGTTCAGAAAGGACAAGAAGCGGATTCAGAAGGCATTCTGGGCAGACTCTGCATCTGACTCTTCTGAGACTGAAGCTGAAGAGGAGGAAACAAACTTGTGTCTTATGGCTGATGATCACCCTGGTCAGTCGGATCAGGACGAGGTATATGAGCTTACCTACGATCAATTATTTGAAGTTTCTGAAAGAATTCATACATCGTATAGGAAGCTTAAGAAAACTCATGCTAGTTTGAAATTAGATTACTTAACATTGCAAAAAGAGCATGATTCTGTAGTTAAAGATCATTCCACACTTGATTCAAACCACATGTCTTTGCTTGATGAATTCGATGAGTTGAATAAAAAATATTCTGATTTAGTTTCTGAGCATGATTCATTAAAAACTACGCATGTGGACTTAGAAAGAGCTTTTAAAGAATTAGATACAATGTAAGTGAGTAGAAAGTAGCAAGGGAACCTTGAAATTTGAAATTACAAGTTTAAAGAAAGAAAATGAGTTTTTGAAAGTAAAGATCAGTGCTTTTGAAAAGAACAAAACACCGCCTACTTTTGAACAGTTTTATGCACCGCCACTTCTTGAAAAATCTGTTGCAAGTTCTTCAAAGCATGTTTCATATACATCTAGGAAGAGGTATTATCATCCACGTAGATTAGTTAACCCTTTTCCTGGAGTTAGATGTTTTTCATGTGGCATATTAGGACATATTTCTCACACCTGCACTGTTCACCGTAGTACACATTGGGTGTGGAAACCCAAACTGCCTGTTTCACAGCACAGCACGCATGCATTGCATTCTTCTTTTCATAAGAAGGAACCCAAACCTGTTTGGGTTCGTAAGACTGACGTTTGATACTTTTGTAGGTGTGCTCTCCCACAAGACCTCATGAGAGCATGTGGTACCTGGACAGCGGATGTTCTAGACATATAACTGGAGATGCAAATCAGTTCATTTCGCTGGAGGCCAGAGCTGGAGGCAAGGTTACACTTAGAGATAACACCACCAGGAAGGTGGTAGGCACAGGTATAATTGGTGATTCAAAGAACTTTATGATTGATAATATTTTGCTTGTAGATGGACTGAAACATAACCTGCTGAGCATCAGTCAACTCTGTGACAAGGGATACAACATCAAATTCCTGCCCACTGGTTGCATTTTAAGCTTAAATGATGAAGTTGTTTTGCAGGGGCAAAGGATCAACAACGTCTACAAGCTAGATGTAAGTAGCATTAAATCTGATAATTCAATTTGCTTAAAAACTGCTGCTGATGAGTCTTGGTTATGGCATAGGAGATTGTGTCATGCCAGTATGAAAACCCTTAGGAGAGTCACCCAAAAGGACTTAGTTAGAGGTGTGCCCAAGCTTAAGTTCACTAAGGATCACATGTGTGATGCCTGTCAGTTGGGGAAGCAAGTCCAGTCCTCTTTTCACTCTGTTAAGGATATTAGTACCTCTAGACCTTTAGAAGTTCTTCACATGGACCTCTTTGGACCCATTAGCACTGCCAGCTTAGGGGGAAGAGTCTATGGTTTTGTGATTGTAGAAGATTATTCGAGGTTCACTTGGGTTAAGTTTTTGTCACATAAATCTGAGTCATTTGATGAGTTTAGATCCTTCTCTACTTGGATTCAGAAGAAGTTAGGATGTGAGATTATTACCATCCATAGTGATCACGGAGGGGAGTTTGAAAATGAAAAATTTGGAAGTTTTTGTGAGGATCATGGGATTAGTCACAATTTTTTAGCTCCTAGGACCCCTCAGTAGAACGGGGTAGCTGAAAGGAAGAACAGGACCTTAGTGGAAGCCGCTAGAGCCATGCTTGCCGAGTATTCACTTCCAAAATACTTTTGGGCTGAAGCGGTGAACACTGCCTGTTATGTGCTGAATAGGGTGAATGTGAGAGTCAAACTGAGCAAGACACCTTATGAGATCATTAAGGATAGAACTCCAAATCTGTCCCACCTCCATGTCTTTGGCTGTAAGGTTTTCATTCTGAACAACTGGAAGTCACCCTTAGGAAAATTTGACCCCAAATCTGATGGAGTGTTCCTAGGATATTCAAGTGTGGGGAAATCCTTTAGGGTGTTCAATAGGAGGACTTTGGTGGTGGAAGAAACAACCCATATAGTGTTTGATGAATCTGATCCTAAGGAGTCTAGATCTGAAGTAGAAGATGTAAAGATTATTGAGGTTTCCCAAGGAGTTGGAAATACAAATTTGGAGGAAAGGGTAGAACCTCAAACAGAGTTGCCTAGAGATTGGAGATATTCTTCGAGTCATCCTAAACAACTGATCTTAGGAGACCCTTCTGAAGGTGTTAGGACTAGGCATGGACTTAGGAAGGAAGTAAACCATTCTGCCTTTATCTCAATGACTGAACCCACCAACATCAATCAAGCCCTGTCGGATGAATTTTGGATTTTAGCTATGCAGGAAGAATTGAATCAATTTGTAAGGAATGATGTTTGGGAGTTAGTAGAAAGACCTAAAAATCAAAGTATTGTGGGAACCAAGTGGGTCTTTAAGAATAAGATGAATGATTTTGGTGTGGTGGTGAGAAATAAGGCAAGATTGGTGGCTAAGGGGTATAATCAGATAGAAGGGATTGATTTTGAGGAGACTTTTGCCCCTGTAGCTAGATTGGAAGCCATTAGAGTGCTACTAGCCTTTGCCTGTTATAAGGGATTTAAGCTGTTTCAAATGGATGTTAAGAGTGCCTTTTTAAATGGGGTAATTAAAGAAGATGTTTTTGTAGAACAACCCCTAGGTTTTGAGAGTTCCCAATATCCAAGTCATGTCTATAAATTAAAAAAGGCGTTATATGGATTGAAACAAACACCCAGAGCTTGGTATGAGAGGCTTGGCACATTCCTGTTAGAAAGAGAGTTTGTTAAGGGGAGCGTAGACACCACCCTTTTTCTGAGGAGATTAGGAGATGACTTTCTCATTGTCCAGATCTATGTTGATGATATAATTTTTGGATCTTCTAATAAATACTTATGTGAAGAGTTTTCTAAAATAATGAGTAAAGAGTTTGAGATGAGTATGATGGGAGAATTGTCCTACTTTTTGGGGTTTAGCATAAGGCAAACAGATGATGGAACCTTTCTCAATCAATCAAAATACACTAAGGACATTTTGAAGAAATATAAAATGGACAAAGCCAAGCCAATCAATACTCCCATGCCCTCCTCAGTTAAGTTAGATAAGGATTCAAATGGAAAATCTATTGATCAGAAGAAGTATAGAGGGATAATAGGTTCACTGCTTTACCTGACTGCTAGCCGACCTGATATCTTGTTTAGTGTCTGTCTTTGTGCTAGGTTTTAGGCTAATCCTAAAGAGTCCCACCTGACTGCTGTTAAGAGAATTCTTAGATATCTTTTAGGAACCCCAAACCTAGGAATTTGGTACCCTAGGCACAACACCTCTTTTGAGATTATTGGATATTCTGATTCTGACTTTGCGGGGTATAGGGTGGATAGGAAGAGTACTTCTGGGACTTGTCAATTTATAGGACAGTCGTTAGTCTCCTGGTCCAGTAGAAAACAGAACTCAGTTGCACTTTTCACTGCTGAAGCTGAGTACATTGCCTTAGGGAGTTGTGTGGCCCAAGTTCTTTGGTTGAAGCAGCAAGTCTTGGATTTAGGAGTACCTGTTGGCACAATTTCTGTTCTGTGTGATAATACTAGTGCCATCTGTATCTCTAAGAATCCAATCCAACATTCTAGGACCAAACACATTGACATTATGCATCACTTCATTAGGGACCATGTTACAAAAGGGGATATTGAGCTACACCACGTAGCAACTGAAAATTAGCTGGCTGACATATTCACTAAACCACTAGCCTTTGACTCATTCAGCATTTTGAGAACCAGATTAGGAGTGATTGATATAAATGCTTGATTCTGATGACTGCTGATTTATGATTGGTATGATTGGTATTCTGATTTCTGTTAGTTAGTTTTCGTATTCTGTTTTCTAATTTCTGTTAGCTAGTTTTTGTATTCTGATTTTGAATTTCTGTTAGTTAGTTTTTGTTTGATTATTTGCTTTCAGTTGATTTTATTTCTTCTGCTGATTTCTGTGTTACCCTTATTGTTAGTTTGATTTGAGTATTTACTTTGCTATGATTTTCTACCTGTTTTTATTTATTTACTGGTTCATATCTTACACTTACTATTTTATGCTTTTCAAGATCTGATCACCGCTCACTACTTCTGGTGATCTGAAATTTTGACTTGGAGTTTTTATCTTGTTTGGTTTGGAAGCTGATAAGCAGTGATTGACTTCGCTGAATCTGGTAAAGGGAAGAAACATTGATAGTTATTTCTCTTCCTCTAACTCCTTTACTGGTGTGTAGTTTCTTTTGAATAAAAATTCTTTTCAAAATTAAAATGTTAGTTTTTGAAATAGAGATTATTTTATCTTCCTACAGTAATCTGCCTCATATTAATAGTATTTTTCAAAGTCTTGAGTCATTAGTTTGATTTTCTAAACCAAGTGATTGCATTTATCATATGTTGTATGGCTTTTGTTTTGTGAATCGTTCTTCCTTACTGCGGAGAGTCATCTCCTATGTCTGGAAGATAATCTCACAGCTGAGACTCTTTAATGATTATGAAAAGGAGAAAGCTTATAAAAGATGCGCAGTGCGCCAGATAATTTGAAAAAGAGGCATAAAATGAGCCCAAAACTGAAGAGATGCGAAATTGCCAAATTGAATACACAAAGTGTATCAAAAAAAAAATCAAAAGATGCGCAAAGCGCCAACCAATTTGAAAAAGAGGCACAAAATGAGCCCAAAACAAGCTTTCTTCCCTTTCAGATTATTAAATGTCTTAGAAAAATCTGTGCGCCACTTAATATTTTCAAAAGCTTGAGTCTTGAAAATCCTGATTTCTGATTTTTTACTTTATAACACTATTATATCAGATATTTTTCTGGAACGAGGCTTGAAATGATTTCTTTTCAAATCTAATGTCTTTTATTCTGAATCGGATTTTTGTTTTGAAAGAGGTTTGCATCGATAAGGTGCCCGGGGTCGGAGCTACGAACGTTAATTATTTCCAACCTTTTCTGGATTTCAGCGCTGTCAATCGTCCTGTCATTGGTTTTCGAATTTAAAGTCAAGGAAAAATTCTGATTTTCTAAGAGCAGCTTAATCAAAAATTAAAAATAATAAAAAAAAATTCTTCTACATGTTTTTGCGGTCAGTTTTATTCGTCTTTTTGTTATTTTGATTTCATGGTTGTGTTTTTCGCTCCTCCTTTTTGTGATGTCAAAAGGGGTAGTAAGCTGTAGTCGTGTCTATTTCTGTTTTCTGAGTCATGCCTCCTGTATTGTTTTAGCTGTTAAATGAAAATTTAAAAAATGTTTGTTTGTTTGATCTCCTAGTTTACTTTTATTTTCAGACTACTTTACAAATGTTTGCCATCATCAAAAAGGGGGAGATTGTTACAAATCTGGTTTTGATGATGACAAATATGTTTCCAGTGTGTTTTGCTTGGCTAATCTGTTTCAGGCACAGAAGACCACGAGCCACTCAAGCCAACTCAAGATCGGGTCCAAGTGTGTCAAATGTATGATTTTTCTTTTTATTGAGTCAATTGTAATATAACTGATTCCCTAGCTAAGTAACCTTGCACACACACACTCAGGGAGAGAGATTGAGTGAATTAGAGTTTCTGTTAAAAATTTATTCAGATCGTCCTGGACGATCGACACATCATCCTGGACGATCCAGTTAAAACAGAAACCCTAATTAGGGTGACTAAGTTAAGAGGGTATGATTGAGCCGATCGTCCTGGACGATCTACGGATCGTACGGGATGATATTCCCAAATCAGAAATTCTCAGCCGCCAGATCAAGTTAGGCAAGTTCTTATTTTTAGATACTTGGTCTGATCGTCCCGGACGATACGTGTATCATCCCGGACGATCCAGTACAATCATGCCTAATTTAATCTGGTAATTAAGGAAAGCAATTTATTTTTGGTTGATACGATCATATCGTCCTGGACGATCGCAGGATCGTCCCGGACGATCTTGATCGTCTAGTGCATTTAAGCTGTACGTCCAGAACTATGTACAGGATGATTTGGGGCCTTTTTGAACTAATCATACCGGACGATGACCCTATCGTCCGGGACGATCAAGTCAATTTTTGGTCGTCCAGCACAGATTTCTCTGGACGACCCGAACTATCTTCTGGACGATTTCCCACAATTTGAACTAATCATCCCGGACGATCGCAGGATCGTACGAGACGATATGAACAACTTTTTCTACTGGTCGTCCAGAAGAGCCAGATCGTCCAGGCTGAAACAGCTGAATTTGAACTGATCGTAAAGGACGATCTACCGATCGTCCTGGACGATCTTGGCCGACCAGTTAAGATTTAGGGCAAATTTTAAGCCCTCCTTTAAAAGAACTTTTTCCAATTTTTGGAAAAATCTTTTGCTGCCTTCCTTCCCTGAGAAACCCTAGAGAGATAGAGAGTTGGGAGAGAGAGAGAAGATCTTGTAAGGGGGAGTTAGTGAGGGATTCACTAAGGTTGCTCTGAGCACGGATCTGAGTCGTCTTCTCCGCTCGTCGTCTTTCGTCTAGTCGGTGTTCGTCGTGTGAGGATCGTTCGTAAGAAGATCCGGGGTTCTCTGCCCGCTTCAGGAGGAAGCAAAAGGAGTTCGTAGGTTCTCTGCCTGCTTCAGGAGGAAGCGAAAGGAGTTCGAAGGTTCTCTGCCTGCTTCAGGAGGAAGCGAAAGGAGGTCGGGTTCTCTACCTCACCGTGTGGTGAAAAGGAGATTTTTGTACAGGCTTCTCCGCCTTGCTGTGGGAGCAAAAGGAGAGACACTTCTGTTTAGTGCAATACCCGGAGGGGAGGCTCCGGGGAGTGGACGTAGGTCAAGTTGACCGAACCACTATAAAATCTGGTTTGCTTTTCTGATTCAATTCTGCACTTTAATTTTTTCTGATATTAACTGCTTGGGTGAATATCTGTGGTTGATCCTTTTATCGTTGTTTTAATTTGTTTCCGCTGCACGTTATAAAAAGATTTTCATAGTTATCGTGAAATTTTTAAATAACCCATTCACCCCCCCCCCCTCTTGGTTAGCCTCGGGACTAGTTCACTAGGGTTTAACATCCCTAACGAACTTTCAGTTTTGTGGTTGCTTCTCAATATTTTGTAATTGTATGATTTTCAAGGATTCTTATCAGCATTGGTTTTGCAGTCAATCTAACATGATTATGGTTTTCCTTTTTGATGTTATATGTTGTCAAGGGACTGATTTGAGCAATGATTGGACTAATGTTTATGCTGATCAATTCCCTCCTTGTTGTTCATCTACTCCCTGGATTGATGTGCTTGGATTGTCAGATGGGGCTACCTAGATGTCCCATTTTTTGGGTCTCTCTGTTTCGACTTAATATTATATTATGCTATTTTTTCTTTGATAAAGGCTTTGAGTAATAATTGTTTCTTGAAGATCTTTGTGGAGTGTGGGGTGATGTTCTATGGTTATGTGGAGCTTTTGTTATGGATCTTGTGCTTCCCTTTGTATTCTTGTAGTTATTCCCCGTACAGGATCCCTGTGAGCCTGGTTGGATACGGGAGTAGATTGGTGTGGCAGTTCGGGTTCATTCATGATAGCAAAATAGATACTATCTACATGAGCCTTAATGATCACTCCCACCTCAGGTTTTCCCTTTTTTCAGATTATTTTGTTTATCTCCTGGCTTTCAGGCTTTATACTTATTAGATTTCCTGTTTATGTAGTTGGCCTTTTTGGTTGTCATGGGTGAATTTTGTTCCTTTGGTTATTTCATTTTATGTTTGGGTGCTTTCAAACTTGGTGCTGCTTAGGTTGTTGCTTGATTTCTTATGGATTTACCTCTACTGGAGGCCTTGTTGTAGTGGGATTGAGATCAGATTTGTGCGGCACTTTAGGTTCTTTCAAGCTGGTTGCACGGATACTACTACCCTGAGCTTTTCTATTACTCTTCATTTAACCAGTTTGATTTACTTACTTTGGGTCACGGATGTTGATTTCTCTTGGTATTATGCTATGTGGGGAATTAAGATATGTGGTTTAAAGATGAAGTTGTGCCATTTCTACTATCGTGATTTTAGATATGATGGTGTATTTTGCTTGATCTTGAGTATTCTCTATAATATTGCTATGGACCGGTTACATAATTGTCTTGATTATCTTATCTGGGCTTCTATTAGGATAAAATTATTTATGAGCTATATTGGTATGTTTCAGGTGGGCATAATGAATATAAAGGACGACCATACTGTGCTGGATGGTGAAGGATTCATGTTTTCTTTTGAATATTTTTACAACCTTCAATTCCTTACTCTTTCTAATCTTTTTTGTTATTACTATGCTTTGCTTTGCTAATTTTTCTTTTGCAATTCCCTATTTCTTGTAGGTTCGTAGGACTGAGGGTTTATGGTTCAGCAAAATATTTTTTGTCGGAAGATTGAGCTTTGTCTTGTCTTCCTTTTGTGGTGCTTGCTTTTTTTTGGCTAAAACCCACAAACGGGCCTATGTGTTAATAGCAAAAAAGGAAATACAAGGTCCTTAAAGGGACCTCCAGCTCGTTACTACACTAAAGAGCTATAAGAAAACTCAAAAAAGAATCTAAGAGCCGAATATCCCTACTAAGCACAAATACAAAGCTTCCTAATAACATTCTAGAAACACAAAAATAAAGGTATCAGTTGATCACATTTAGCACCACCTTTCCAATCATAGTCGGATCCTGCACAAAATGCGAATGAGTCCCCAAAAACCTGAAAAATAGGCCTACAAGGACACTAGACAATATATTTAAAAATAAATATAATATTATAAAGAAATTAAAATAGCTAAGATAATAGATCAAACTCTAAAGTAAGAAAAAGTTCTACAATCTAGTATAATTGAAATTGATAATGATATTAAAATAACCATTACACTTTCCATTGATATAAATAAATAGTAGCAATAAATGAATGGAGTGACTGATAACGAGCAAAAAGCACAACAATAACTGGCCTTGCAACCATAATAGGTAATATTATGATACCACCAATCATTAAACAAAAATAGAATATCATAAAGATTGTCAATTAAAAAGCCAACCTATTGTAAACATAGTAACTTAAAAAATTATAATTATCAAAGAGACTTAAACTCATAACAGAAGATCGGGCTATGATAATTGCAGCAATGACCCAAACGATTTGCAGACCAAAACCAAAAAACACCTAGAATTATGCCACAGATGATAAAGTTCCAGTCAATCAGAAAACTAAAGTTCTTAGCATCAGCAAAAGTAAACGGGATAGCCACAGAACTAAAGTCATCAATTGAATCATAGCTTAGGTGTGCAGTGCATACACCATCATGATATAACCCCAAATGCCACTCAAATCTAATCCCTGGACTAGCCAAACCAAAGCAGCATAGGAAATCAACATACGAATAGACAGGAAAGTTTGTGAAAGTATGATACATGAAACCCGAGACACCACCTGAACAGAAAGCCATAGCCCAGCAATCCCAATTAAAAAATAGATCCATAATCTTGACTGAAGGGAATTAACCACACCTTAAAATATCAGTACAAATAAAAGGCCCCAATAGGATAAGGGTAAGAAGGAACCAAATTTAAACACCCCAAAAGACTCCATCCAAGGAAAAGAGAGCAACAATAAGGGGTTAATTCAGCAAAATAATAATTCCAATCATTGCTAAGTCACAAGAAACCACAACAGTTAAACACCCCCAACAAAAATGAGCCAACCCACAATGAGCCAAGCTCCACATCAAAAGTAGTTGAGAAAAAGAGTATAGCCAAAAGAAGAGCAACGAAGTCCCGAATAATAAGAGCAGCAGTCAAAGAAATAGAACAACCCAAGAACCCAAAGGTGAACCTAATGACCACAATAAAAAATAAAAATAACAGCTGAACAGCAAAAAATATAAACAGAACCAAAAGCAACAAGACCTAAACACAAGACCACTATTTAAAGCGAATATGAGGGAGGCCCAGATGATCTAATCTAGCCAAACCATTGATCTCTTTGGGGAGAGTATGCTCATAGTATCCAGACATGTTACAACCCATTTTAACCATGGCAACGGCAAAAGCATTCCCCTCCCTCAAAATATGAGATATGGTGTATGTAATGAGAGAAAGCCAATACTTAATATCTCTTAACATACAGAAATTAGCAAGATTGGAAGAGGTTTTACCTTTGAAATATTGGATTAAGAACAAAGCATCAACTTCGATCCATATATTAGTGATGCCAAGATAAATGCATAATTGAATCCCAAAAAAGGAGACTCTCAATTTGGACTTGAATAGCATTATTAGCAGAGAGGGACCCACAAATGCCACAATCACAAAACCATTTATTACCCGAATAGTACCACCATATCCTGCATTTAAATTATTCTTGGAGCCATCAATATTAAGTTTAAAACATCCCTCTAAAGGCTTTCTCTAGTAAATATTTCTATCATGACAACCAGCAGTATAAGAACTAAAAACCAAACCAAATTTGCAAGCCACCTGAAGAAAACATTTAAAGGAATCAGCTTTTAATAACTTAGCAACATAAAGCTGATAAATTTTATTCTTAACTTTAGAAATGACACTTAAAGCATCCATTTTAATATTCGGATGCGTAGAAGCATTCTTACTACTCCATAAAAACCAATAAATATTAACAGGGAGAATATTCCTAATATGACCTTTAGTTGGAGTAAACCACTCTTTAAGAAGATTACCAATAGAATTATACCGAGTAGTAAATAGCACATCAAACATATTGTAAAAATGAACCCAAACTTTCGTAGCAATTGGGCCTTGAATAAACACATCATTCATATTTTTAATATGGTAGCAACATTGACATTTGGAGACAATATAAAAACCTTTCCTTAATAAAATAGAATCCAAAGGCAAATCAAGAATTGAATTTTCTATTTCCAATACATACTCCCTACTATCTAAATCAGATATATGAGTATCTAAGTACTTGTATTCTTTTTCTAATTCAACATGTAATATTTTCAAGGAATCATACTCAATAGTTAAACCAAGATGATTTTTTTTCAAAGAATCAAATTCATTTAGTAAAGTCATGCGATTGCTATCAAGAGTGGAATGATCTTTCCTTAGGATTTCATGCTCTTTCTGTAGATTTAAAAAATTAACTTTGAGGCCAGCATGTAATTTCTTAAGCTTCCTATATGATAAATGAATTTTTTCATAAACTTTAAATATTTAGTCATAGGTCCGCTCATATACCTCTTCTTGATCAGAGTGATCAAGATGATCATCAACCATTAAGCATAGGTTTGTTAACTACTCTTCTGCTACAATTTTAGAGGAGTCTGATGCTAAGTCTGCCTAGAAAGCCTTTTGGGTTCTATGCTTGCGCTTCTTAAACTTAGGTTTTTCTTTACCCTTCTCCTTTCTTGGGTAAGCTTTAAGAGTTGGGCATTTAAACTTCAAATGCCCTGGCTTATTGCATTCAAAATAAATAACATTAGAAGAAACTTTAGAATTTTTATTATTCTTACCTTTGTTCTATTTCTGATGATGCTTTTCCTTTTTCCTTAAGAAGCTCTTGAATTGCCTAGTAATTAAAGCAATGTCATCATTTTTAGAACCACAAGAATCAATGTTAGAATCATTAGTCTTTAAGGCTACCATTTTCTCCTTTTTCTTCTCACTTGCATCAAGTTACCTTTAGTTCACTCCTTGCTTATAAGTAATGAGTGATCCAAGTAAGTTGTCAATTGAATATATATTCAAATCTTAGATTCAGTAATGGCAATAATTTTTGCATCAAAGGAAGAAGGTAAACATTTCAAAATCTTGTTAACTTTTTCATAATTTGTGAGTTCTCTTCCTAAGGCACTCAGGGATGTAATAATTTGTGTAAACCTAGTATACATTTCAAAAATAGATTCACTAGATTTCTTGTGAAATAGTTCATAATCATGGAGTAAAATATTCAGTCTAGATTGTTTAACCTCATTTATACCTTCATATATTATGCATAATCTATCTTAAATTTCTTTTCGAGTTGAACAAGTTGACACACACATGTAATCTTTAGATTTTAAAGCACAAAAAAAAATAGTTCAAATATTTTAGATTGAATTATGCTAAATCTTTATGTTTTATGCTCCATTCAGAACTGGGAAGTTCAATTTTTAGGCCATTTTCTAATCTAAATGGTATAGAATATCCTTCTTGGACTAATATCCACATGTGATAATCAATTGATTGTAAAAAGGTGGGCATGTATGTATTCCAAAAATCAAAAGGAATATTATCAAATAGAGCTGGTTAAGTGATTGAATATTCTTTCACATTGTTACGATTACTAAAGCTAGCCTTGGATCTTAATTCAAAAGTTTTTTAAAACTTGATTTTATGAATCCCTCTCTGATACTACTTGAAAGTTTATGAGGGTTGTCAAACCCTAAAGAACTAGCTTGAGGCTAACCAAGAGGGGGGGGGGGGGGTGAATTGGTAGTTTTTAAAAAATCATAAACAAAAAGAAAATCTTTTTATCATTTATAAATATTTTTTAAAATAAATAATAACCCTTGTTGCAAAAGAAAATATAATTTCAAAAAAATAACACAATCAGAGAATTTAACCATAGAACAAATCACAGAAATAAAATGAGGAAAAAGTAATAAGAAAGAGCACACTGAATTTTATAGTGGTTTAGTCAAATCTGACCTACGTCCACTCCCCAGAAACCTCCTTTCCAAGTATTGCACTAATCTATTAGTGTCTCTACTTTTTCCCCCACAGCTAGGCGGAGAAGCCCTTACAAAATCTTTCCCCCATCCCGATAGGCAGAGAACCTTGAATCCTTTTTCACCCTTCTAGTGAAGGCAGAGAACTTAGAATCTTTTTACTCCCACGTAGAGTTGGCATAAAACCACAGAATCCTTTTACTCCCACCTGGAGTTTGTAGAGAACCATGAATCCTTTTCTCCATCCTTAGAGTAGGCAGAGAATCTTGATCTGATGTTAAACATTGTCTCCATAGAGCAACCAAGGAGCCAAGGATGAAGCTTAAAGAAGATGATTAAATCCTTGCTTGGAGCAACCTTTATGAATTCCCTTACAAACTCCCCCTCACAAAATTCTCTCTCTCTCTCTCTCAAACTCTTCTTATCCTTCTCTAAGCTCTCTTAGGTTAGAACAACAGTAAAAGATTATTGTCCAAAGTGACAATAAAATTGCTTAAATAGAGGGTTTCAAAAAACCCTAAATTTTTAATTCTATACTACTGATTATCCAGGATGATCGATATCATTCTGTACGATTAGTACAAAATAGCCCTTTCATCCATGATGATCACCTTTGCTCTGTACGATCAGCATAAGTATTTTATATAGATGGTCCTGTACGATTCTGCGATCGTCTGGGATGATTAGTTCAAGATACTATATTGACCATCCAGTACGACATTAGATGATGGGTGGTGATCATTATATCATCCCACAACCCTCTCAGGAAGTCTAGGATGATCCCCTAGATGATAAGAGAAAAATTATGGTTTTCATTTGTGATGATAGAAGATCATCCTACAAAATATAAAAGAACATCTAGTACAATCCAAATAGATTGTCCTATATGATATGATTGATCAATCTAAATATAATTAGTCTCCTAATTATATGATGAATTTAGGTATGATTGTCATAAATCATTCAGGATGACACATATTATTTTGTACGATTAGAAAAAAATTTGAAAAATAAAATATTACCTAAATTATGATTTACAGTTTTTTTCACAAAATGATTTAATCATCCTATTTGATATGAATCATCCAGAATGATTAGTTAAGCAAGCTTAATTACTAAGAATGCCCTAATTAGGGTTCCTATTTTTAACTGATCATTCAGGATGATTTGAAATCATCATGTATAATATGGTCAAAAAGATGAAAACACTCTAACTTCACTAAATTACTCCCCTGAGTGTGTGTGTGCATGGTTACTTAGCTTGGGGTCCACCAGATATAAGATTTGACTCAAGAAAGAAAATACTACATTAAAATTGAAATTACAGACATACTCAACCCTAGTCTACCCGATTTTGAGTTGATTTGTATTGTAAGTGATCTAGTGGATCTAAAAGGTTTGTGAGCAGGGCAAAATGAAATAGATATGCAAGAATAGTAGCAGTGAAGAAAGAATAATATTTGTTATCATCAAAATCGTTATACTTGGGCCTAAAATTGCAAAAAATTATATGAATTATATACTAAAATTTGATTAAATTATATAATTGAACATTATTATTCATTCAAAAATATCTTGAAGCAACTTAAGCAACTTGATTAGAATCCATTTCCCTTAAGCAATCAACTAATAGATAGGGTTTAGGTAGAAATTAGAAGATAATAGTGGAGAGAGAAAAATGAAGTTGAGATTTGGAGGTCATAGTAAAATGTTTGCCAGTCAACCCTGTTGGGAGCTTTGCTTGTCTCATTCTAAATATTTATGATTTCAATAATTTTATATTTTTTGTATTTTTATGTTCAAATTTGTATTTCTATCACTAAAAAATGAAGATAATTTATTATTGGTAAAACTTTCATTGCATAAATTTTTATATGTTATAGAGATTGAGATAATGAATATTTTGAGTATTTCTTTGAGATTTTTTACTCAATTATTTTGAAAAGTTATGATTTTGAAAAGTTGTGATTTTTTCCAATTTAACTTATTTTTTACTATTAAAAATAGTACTTTAGTTTAATTAAAGCTTCAGAATATTATTATATAAAATCTATAGAAATTTTGTTAATTTCTAAAAATTTGAATTTCTACTCAATAGGGTTTTCTATCGCCTACCATTAGGACATTTTAATAATTTTTGAATTAAGCCAAATTATACTTTATTTCCTATATTACATTAAAAATGAATATGTGTTTGTGATTATCTGGCCACTATTACTGTAAAAGTATTGTAATAATAATTTCTTTATGGGAAAAAATAAGTAAAGATTGGTTATCACTTATGTTGGCTGGAGACTAATTGACCCGAATAAGATGGTCGGCCGATGAGCTTTCCTTTAAATATATGGTTTGGTGTTATCCTTGATTGATTCACATTAGATATTGATTGAGAGTTATAAGGAGATGATTACTAAGCTAACGACATGGAGTATCGACTCTGTTTAATAAGCTAATGGTTTATTGATACTGATAAAATATTAAAATATATCGATTAAGACAAGATTTTTTTACTTATTTAGTGTTAATAAACCATTAGCTCTTTAAACAGAGTCGTTACTCTGCATCTATTGGCATAGTAATCATCTCCTCATAATTCACAATCAATATCTAATTTTAATTAGTCAAGGATAACACCAAACCATATATTTAAAGGAAAGCCCATCGACCGACCATCTTGTTCAGGTCAATCAGTCTCGAGCCAACATTTGTGAAAACCAATCTTTACTTATTTTTTCCACAAAGAAATTATTGTCACAGTATTATAATAGTAATAGTAACCAGATAACCACATACACATATTCATTTTTAATGTAATATAGCAAATAAAGTATATTTGGCTTAATTAAAAAATTGCTAAAACATCTTAATGGTAGGCGGTAGAAAACCCTACTGAGTAGAAATTCAAATTTTTGGAAATTAACCAAATTTTCATAGATTGTATATAATAATATTCTAAAGCTTTAATTAAACTAAAGTATTGTTTTTAAAAGTAAAAAAAAAAAGTTAAATTGGAAACAATCACAACTTTTCAAAATCACCGAGAAAAAAATCTCAAATAAATACTCAAAACATTTATTATCTCAATCTCTATAACATATAAAAAGTTATGCAATGAAAGTTTTACCAATAATAAATTATCATAATTTTTAAGTGATAGAAATACAAATTTGAACATAAAAATACAAAAATTATAAAATTATTGAAATCATAAATATTTAGAATGAGATGAGCAAAGCTCCCAACAACATCCACTATCAAAAATTGCTCTACAACCTCTAAATCTCAACTTAATTTTTCTCTCTCCTCTATTATCTTCTCATTTCTACCTAGCCCTTAGCTATTAGCTGATTGCATAAGGGAAATGGATTTCTAATAAAGTTACTCTTATGTGGTTTTAAGATATTTATGAATAAATAATAATGTAATATTAATTTTATTATGTAATTTAATTAATTTATAGTATATAATTCACATGAATTGTTACAATTCTAGGTCCAACTATAGTAATTTTGATGATAATAAATATTATTGTTTCTTTACTACTACTATTCTTGCATATTTATTTTGTTTTGCCCCGCTCATTAATCGTTGAGGTCCATAAGATCACTTGCAATACAAATCAACTCAAGATCAGGTAGACTAGGCTTGAGTCTATCTGTAATTTCAATTTCAATCTATTTTTTTGTTTCTTGAGACAAATCTTATATATGGTGGACCCCAAGCTAAGTAACCTAACACACACACACTCAGGGGGAGTAATTTGGTGAAGTTAGAGTATTTTCTATTTTTTGACCATATCATACAAGATGATTTCAAATCATCTTGGACGATTAGTTAAAAATAGAAACCCTAGTTAGGGCATCCCTGGTTATTAAGCTATCTTAATTAATCAAGTAATCCCATCATTAGTATCATTTTTTTAATCTCACAACGTGTCTCTGCTCTGGCGACTTGGAGGCAATTTAAGGATTCTATTACTTGAGCATTTTTTTGCTATTTTTTTCCTATGGTTTCATGTAGTCTTTTAATTATTCATTTATTTTCATGTTTTTTCTTTGGTTCTTTTCATTCTTCTATGGGTTTTTAGACGTTAATGACTCTATCATCATCAATCCTATCATTGAAGGTTGATGGTAAATCTCGATGATGTAAGGATGTGCTTTCTGGTGGATCTTCTACTTCTAATACTAAGCTAGATTTTGTCCATACTTGGTTTAAAGGTTTGTCTGATTTGATGTTTGATGATAACGTCATTTCTCATCTTGACAACCCTTTGGCCTTTACTCTTGTGGGTAAGTATCTCTTGAGGTGTCCAAATCTGGATGTTATTTGAAAGTTTTTCCTGAACCTTAAACTTTTGGGATCATTTAATGTTGGATTAATGGACCAAAGACATATTGCAATTCAGCTTTTGAATGACTTAGATTACAGCCATATTTTCTTAAGAAGATCTTACTATGTACAAGGTTGTCAAATGCGTTTACTAAAATGGATGCCATATTTTGATGTTAAGACCCATAGCTCCCGTGTTGATTTCTTTCCCTAATTTAAGGTTGCATTTCTTTAATACCCAGATATTGAAGCTTTTATTTTTGGTAGGCCCTTATAGATGGACCAAGCCATTGCATCAACTTTTCGTCCATCTATAGCTCATATTATAGTTGAATTGGATATCTCTAAGAAACATCCCAAGGAAATATGGATAAGTTCTGAGCTTAATGGATATCAATAGAAAGTTGAATTTGAAAATTTACCTATATTTTGCACTTATTATAAAATGCATGGACATAGTAATGCTGAATGTTTTAATTTGAATCCTCATTTATGTAAGTAGAAGGACACCCCTAAAGACTCGAAAAGGGAAACATTGATGCACCAAAGCTAGGAAGTTTTGAGGAGGTTTGTGGGGAGCCTAATGTCCCCATCATTGCTAGAAATGAATTCGCGGACCCTGTTGACCCACCTATGGTCTATTATGCTGGAAATGGAAGTATCATGGCTCTGCAAGAGCATTCTACTGAGCACGTAGTGATTGAGGATTCTCTTGCAGGTGTGATTAAGTATCAGGGTTCTATCAATGTTGAGGAGCAAACTGATGTTATGGTTATGGAGCATAATAATACTCTATCTTGCTTGAAAACTCTTATTTCTAATTAAAATATTTGTTCTGATCTTATTTCTGTCCTAAACACTAATGTGGCTTCTCATCATGTTACTTCTGACTTCATATCTCATGTGCAGGATAAGGAGAAGCAAACCTTAGAAGAAGGAGAACTGGTAAAAGGGGAAAATAAGGACTGTGCTACCAACTAGGCTATAAATTTGGAAATGGATTGTAAGGATTATCATTCTTTATCTCAAATTAATGTTGATAATAAGGGTAAGGAAAAATAGAATGATGGTAACATAAGAGTAGGTGATGAGGTTAATGATTTTACTTAGCTAGTTCAAGAAAAAATAAGAAGAAAAAAAATATTGGATTAAAATCCCCTAGAACCATGCAATCTTAACTCAAACATAGTATAATGTTTAAGTCTATTATTTGGAATGTGAGAGGTATTGGTTGCACATCCAATATAATTAGAGTTAAGAATTTATATCATATTTATAATATTTCTATGTTTATTTTGATTAAGCCTTTTATTTCTAATATCAGGTTGGATAATACTGCTAAGTTTTTGGGCTTTAATCGTGCTATGTCTAACATTTCTAACAAGTTCTGGGTTCTTTGGAAGGATCTTAGGGCTATTGATATTATCTATGATTTTACTTAACTAATTCATCGTAGTATTAATTTCTCGCATTTTAAATATTTTGCCTTATTTTTTTATGCTACTTCCTCTCAGATAACTAGAAGATATTTATGAGACCAACTCATTTAATTTAATAGTCATGTTAACTCTCCTTTGTTGGTGGGTGGTGATTTTAATATTATTTCCTCTCCTACTAAAGGCTGTGGGGGTCCAACCCAATTTATCACTGTGTGAAAGATTTTAATTTGATGACTTGGTGAATCATGTGCTTTATTTAATAGCCATCTGATCTATGATCAAACTTCTTTGGATTAAAGGTTCTAAATTGGCAGACAAAACATGAGATCAAATACAACAAAATCAAAGTTCTTGGTTGAAACCATCTCTTCTAATTTCATCTTCAACCTCCAACATGATTCCACACCCGTAGAAAATTTTCTTCAAGATCCGGGAGATCATATCCAAGGATCTTGATGAAGTTTATCAAAGAGATTTATCTATTCAAGAACATTCTATCCAACGGCCAAGTCTCGTTGGATTAAACATTCTCTTCACACTTTAATTATTCTTATGAAAATGGAGCTTGAGTTTAGATCCCACCACTTTGTAGTGGAAAGTTGAGGCTATAATTGGTTGGATTAAGTTCATCTCCACCTTAGGAAAACTTCTCCATCGGCTGACAGAGCTTGGTATGTTGTGGATCATAAGTTTGATTTCTAATGATTTGGTCTCACAGGAGCTCGATTGAACTTACTAGAAACCATTAATGAACTAGTTGGGAAGGAAGGGAACTAAAGTAGGAAATCAATGGAAGCTCAAGTAATTGTGATCTGAACCCTATAGTGTAAAATTTAGGAGTATTTATAGGGAGAATGGGTATGCTTTAGGTTTTAATTTTGACCTACCTAGGCCATACCAGGCAATAATGTTAGTTAGGAATGGGCTAATAAGAGGTTGGGGAGTATTTTGTAAGGTTTTAGCCCATGTGGGTGCATAACTAGGAAGTTAGAGCTGAACTTGTGGGTACATTGTTACTTTCTTGATTTTTGGCCACCCAAACCACCAATTGGCATGGGATGATGTTGAAAGGTGTTTGGAAGGTTCCTTAACAAAATGAATGGTTTAATTCATCATGGTTGAGTTTGGTTTATGGGGAACCTCTATTGACCAATTGGGTCAAACCATATGGTAAACCAAGTTGACCTGAGGGTTGGGTCACCTAAGGTTGATCCTTGGGGAACGAATGATAGTCCCACAATTTTTGGAAGCCTTGATATTATCTACAGCATTGGATTTAGGGTTTAGAGGGTTTAGCTAAAGCTTAGACAATCATGGTTGACTTGGTCAACTAAAGTTGACCAGTGGTTAGTGTTGGGTCTTACCAATTTCAAATGACACTTGAAACTTATTGGATGAGGTTTTAGGTCATGGCATGGCCAATATGCATAAAATGCATGTATAAAAGCTTTCAAATCAATTTGGTCAACCTAGGTTAACTTGGTCAACTAAGCTTGACAAATTCTTAGATTTAGGTCTAACCCACTTCAAATGACATTGGAAAGTTTTTGAAAATGGTTTTAGTTCATGTTGTGATTGATCCATGAATAGTTTATTCAAATGTTTATATATGGTCATTTTAAGATTTAGAGGATTTTTTTGAACCATGGTCAACAATTATCCACCAAGGGTTCAATTCATTTTATCCATGTATGATTCAATATTTGAAAACATTTAGGGGCTTTTGTGGGGTTTTGGTAAGCTTCTTTACATGATTTGGGGTTTATGGTTAAAAGGTCCTTTATCAATCAAAGTGACCAATGGTGGTTAACTTAGCCCATTCAAGGGTTTAATATGGCATATGCATGATAATAAATGATTATAGAATTTCTAGTATAGGAATCCATATCTTGGATTTGATAATTCAATATGATTCATGCATATGTAGGGTTTATGTTTAAAAGAGTTCCATAGGTAAAACTATTTTAACATAAGTTAAACATGACCAACCATGTAATCAAATGAGTTAAAATCAATGAAATGATGTTTATGAATATGTTTGATGAGTTTGCAATGGATTCCAAGGTGATTGGTAGGATCGTGATGTCATATTGAGTGGCATGAGCTCTGAATATTTAAAGGTTTTGTATGCTTGAAATATGCTTTGAGTTTTAGGGTTTAGAAGGACATGGGTGCTTCCTAAATAATTAGGTAGACCCCAAGAGATATGCTTAATCATATGCAAATGATCAAACACTATTCTATAGCCTTTACTTAGGGTTTTGAATTAGGGAAAAATTCCCCTAAATAGGGAAAGTACAAAGACTTTAGACTTTAGATTTAAACACTAAATTTTAGGTTTCAAATTTTTAGCTAGATTTAAATCTAAGTTTTATTTATGCTTAAATTTTTTCAATGATTAATGAGTTTCAGATTTAAAATAATGAAATCATTTAGAACCATTTGGTGATTTATAATGATTTATTAATTGATCTAAAGGTGATTGTCAAATGATTAAATTAAAATTTAATTATTTAATCACTTTGCTAGAGTATAGTGGGGAATTAGATTAAAGCTTTGAATAGAGTTCAAGAAATCTGAAACAAAGATTAAAGCTTTGATGTAGAGTTCTAACATCAGACAAGAATGAGGTGAATAATGTAATGTAGGTTTTATCTTTTATTAATGATTTGATAGTTAGTTTGAATCTCATGAATGATTTATGTTAGTCAAATGTGCTAAATATCCAACTAGATTAATGATTAAGTGATATAAATCAACCTACCGAATTTGTATGGTGTCGTAATTGAAGATCTCATGGTTTCATCATTTTTCATTGGTCGGTGTCCTTAGCCTACTTAAAAGAGTGTTGACCAGAGGACCCTTGTTAATAATAATATGTTACCTCATCCAAGGGTGTCCATGTACACTAAAGGGCTTGGGGACCGAATCCTATTCTTACAAATGGAAAGTGCATAGGCTTATGCATAGTGAAACTATGCCTATGTTGGCTATCCTAGAGTGCCGCATTTAAGCTATATGTATATTCATAAGAAATGTGGCTTGATGAAAAAAATGTAGACTTAAAGAACCTAGTGCCTAGGGTTTGTATTTATGCCCAACATCTCCCATCGGTCTTATAGGTGAAGTGCATTTTATGCTCTAAATCATTCTAACCTATAAATGGGGATGCGATTCTCATTCATAAATAGCAATTCATCTGTCATCAATGAAATCACATAACCAACATGAGGTGGCTAAATTAGTGTTCAAAATTAGAAAGGAATGAGGATACTAAGAAGTGTAGTATTTGATTATTATATACCTAGCATTCATTATTACAGAATTCTTTACCAACAAAGAGTAACCATAAACAAAGTACTATTTTAATTTAGAAATCTCATAAAGTTAAAATTTTTTAAAATGCACCAAATTCGATTTTTGACTATTTTTTTGTGTTTCAAAGTTTGAGGATTATATGTGTGCTTTAACTTATAACCATAGGCAAAGAAATTTAGGATAGACATTACAGTGCTTATAAAGGTATGATGAAAATAGGCAATCTCGAATGAATTTTTTATTTTATGATTATGAGCTCTTTTGAATGCACCCTAATGAATCTATTTCTAACATGTATAAATGATTCACTAAAATCATTAATTTATTACATGCTCTAGGAAGAAAATTTATTAATATTAAAAAAGTGGATAAAATTTTAAAGTGTTTGCTTGAATCTTTATATACCATAGTAAAGGAAATCTCAAAATCAAAAGATTTAAATACATAATCAATTGATAATTTACTTGATTTACTATTAGTATACGAGCAGAAAGTTAGCAATAAACATAGAAATACTAATAATTAAGAAAAGGAAAAAGTGATAGCCGTAAAATTTAATTTTGTCTCTATAATTCAAAATGTTTAAAAAAAACTAGGAAATACACAGTGCCCAAGGAAGAGGTAAAAGTGTGAAATTAGGAAGGTTTCTTCTAACATAATTTCTTCTTGAATGCAAGAAATTAGATCACTTAAAATGGGATTTTTCAAACTTGAAGAATTAGCCACCAAAGTAAAAAGCTGAGGAGAAATCCAACTACAAAAGGGAAAAAATTTTCTCAAAGAGCTTTCTAGGATAATTCAGACTTTGATTCCTCTAAGATTGAACCTATAAACGAGAATGCTAATCTTTGCTTAATGGAAAAAGATAGCTTATGTGACATCAACGTGGATCTGGTATGTGAGTATACTTTTGATGAATTAATATCCTTCATTTAGCACTTTAATGATAAGTACAGTAAGCCTAAGACAAAAATTATAGGTTTGAAAAAGGGTCATATTTAGTTGCAAGAGGAGAATTCTATCTATATCTAACGAATTCAAAGACATAGTAGAATTTCATCAATTTCAAAAGTTTACCAAATTATTAATTATTCAAACACTATTTCAAAGCTTTCAATGTTCTACAACATTAATTTTTTGAGGCCATATTTATTTTCTAATTTGTTAGAAGTAACACACTTTTAATTTATCCAATGGAATTTCTTAAAGATAATCATAAAGTTGCATAGTACCTACGTATGCAACATACAGAAAGTTACATAGTGAAAGTTTAATGGATAATGATAGTCATTGATTTCAATTCTTCTCGAAGAACACTAATTGCGTTTTGAAAATTAGTTTTGAAAATTAGATGTGGGCTCTAAATTTCCTACGAGTGCAAGCTCTTGTAGTTAATTCTGTTGTACAGTGGTTGAATTCCCTACGAATACTCTTGATTAGAATAACGACAGAAATTTTAGTTTTAAGATTTTCTAGGATGGATATCAAAGGGGGTGAATTTAGAATCTCAACTTGGATTGGATCGAGTTTGAGCACTTATTTTGCAAATCAAAAGAGGAGATGTAGGAAGCACTTTGTGATTCTAAGACAATTTAGAAGTACCTCAACCTATTCTATATGTTAGGCTTTATGTTTTGGTTCAAGAGAAGCTTTGATTTGAGTTGATCATTTTACTAGAAATTTGGGATAATATTCCTGAAGTTGGGGACTTAATATCTTTAGTCTACCCTAGATTTTAATTCTAAATTAGGCACTAGATAATAGTAATTCGTAACAAACTAATGTAGTAAAAAATTTAGACTTACCTCAGCCTGGGTTAGGGAGCCAGCTAAACACCTAGATGATTTAAAATTCATGCATCCAATCTTTTATGAAAGAGTGGTAGGACATCAATTAAATTTTAAGGACAAGGTAAAATACATATAATATATGAAGCAGCTTTTGAAAGGCTTATAAATAATTTTATCATATAGATTGTACAACATCTCTAAGACAGAATTGCATCCTAATAAGCCAGGTGATCTACTATAACCTATAGGCGGGAAGGTGCCTACAAAGGAAGAGATGGTAATAATACGCTTATGAAGACTCTTGGCGGTCCCGAACCTATCTCTTAAATTGTTATAATTTCTATGCTAGCCTAAAATTTTATTTAACTAAAGTAGAAAAAATATTTTTAACATTCCCTCACGAGCCTCCGATCATATTTAGGTTAAATAAAATATGACATACAATAGAAAAAACTTTAGAAAAGCATGTATCTCTAATGTGCAAATAATGTAAACAAATCAATCAATAAAATTAATTAAATAAGTCAAATATTAGTGTGGCGAGTGCCATTTTTTTACAACCTATGGTCTACAAAAATTAAAAGTGGCTGGGTACTACTAACAATAAATTGAATTCTAATCCTAGGATCGACGTAAGTGACTTTGAGTGGGATACTCTTCTATCTTCACTTCTTCATCCTTTTATGAGCTCCTCGGATTCATCGAGTCTAGATATCGAAAAGAAGGGAAACATCTCCCCAAAGGGGTGTTTTTTTTCCTTTGGATATTAAAGTCATCCAAACTTGGATCTAAAAATGGAAGATAGCTTTCCCTAAAGGGATGCTCTCTCCTTATTGGAGTCAAAGTTGGATTTTGTACCCCAACTCAAAGACACATTTTCACATCTATTAACTTAATCAAATCACATTACATCTCAATAATAAAAGAAAATTCTAGACTCCCTATATTGTTATCCTAAATAATTAAATAAATATAATTTTACATCCCAAGCAGTTAGATATTTTTTCATTAAATTAAAATCTTAGCTACACTTGGCTACACTCTTTTGATTTCAATGGGAACTTTGCACTTTTTAGCACTTGCATAAAACATGTTATTTTAAAAGCTTTTAATTTTTCTCCCATGATTTATAACCCTACAAAAGGATGGCCGCCTGTAAAAAATTGAGTGAGCAACCAGATCATTCCTAACCTAAGGATAGTCTATACTCCATCACATCAATTCATAAATTACATAGTTAAATAAACATTCACATCAATAAATTTATTTAATAAGTAACATACCGTGAAAACTATGAAAATTTGGCACTCAACAGTAGAAAAGTAAACACCAGCTAGCCTAAATTTAGAGTTAGTTGTCCTACCAAGCCATCTAAAGTGTGTGTAGAAGGATGTGTGGTTTCGATATATCCTAAATTGGATATTTTGTTAAAGTTATCTAATGTTTGTGTTTATTGAAGGCTAAAAGGGAAATTTTTAGTTTGAGTTTAAATATTAATGTATTAAAGTATATTTTAAAATATATTGTAAAGGTTGATTGGTTACTACTTTTATTGCTCACCGGGGCCGTGAAGTTTGTTGCACCTTCCTTGGGGTTAATTTAATTAGTTGAGAATTAAGGGTTGGTAAATTTTAATCAATTAATTTAATTATATGTTTGAATGATTAAGTTAGAATTTTTTGGAATTTTAGGTTGATTATCAAATTTTAGGAATTTTGCATTATTTTGAATTATTTTAATGTGTTAATTAAAGGGTTAAATGTTAACTTTTAAATTAAGATGAATTATAAAATTCTAATATTTTTCTTGAATAATAGACCTCAAGATGAGTAATTAAACTCTTAATTTGCTAAATTTGGAGTTTTCTACATTAATTACTGAATTTTTGATGTTTTGACCTAAATTTGAACTATGGCTGACCAGAAAGTTGACTTTTTGACTTTGATCTATTTCTAGTGGTTTGACATTTTTAAAAAAATTCTATATTCTTAATATAGTTGAATGGATTTTAGTATGTCCAAATTTGAATTTTCTAGAATTACTAATGAATTTTTAAATAAAAGTATTTTTAGAATTTTTAAAATTATTTAATTAGAGAGAATTTTAGAGTTTTGATCCAAATCAATCCCAAACTCTTTGGAATCACCCCTAAAGGTCAAAAATGACCTTAGGGGATTCTTACAAGTGTTTAAATATTTTTTTAGAATTTTCAAATATTTTTAATTAATTAAATTAATTAAATATTGATTTCCATTAAAAATTAAATTAGTGTTAAAATTGAAGTCATCTAATAGTGCTTATAAATTTCATGGATAGAGGATTAAATTATGGTAAATTTTATATATTATAAAAATTTTTAGGATTTAATTTAAATTTATTATGAATTAATTAAGGCTCTAGGTTAATTTTAAGGGCTCAATTTGGGATTCCTAAATGGTGGAGCAAATGGGCAACAATTCTAGTGAAACTTGGGCCATGAGTTCACCTAATCTCAAGGCCCAAGCCCATTGAATTTGGACCCAAATTGAAGCCCCTAAGTTGGTTAAGTAAACCACCTAGGTTACCTTCAAAAATTAGATTGGAGCAGGCCTTAGATTGGGGTGAAATTGAAGGTTATGTAGCCCTTATACTATGTATCATTATCACACCAAAAATCAAATCCTAAGTCTCATTAGATAGCTCATTAAGTTAATTTTAATTTAGGGGCCAAACCATGACCCCTAAGTCAAAATTCAACTAAATATGCCATTAGACAATTCAAATAGGGAAAAGAAAATTTAGACATGTCAGAGACATGCCCAAATTTTATTTCCAAAAGACTCAAGTTGTGGTTATCAATTTGATGAGAAAAGCCTAAAATACCCCTAGTACAACTACTCAAATTCACTGAGTTTCATGCATGTTCACAACTTAAAACCATAGGTCTTTTGAAGATGTCCAAGAGATCTTTCTAATGAGACTAAGAACTTCTAATTTGGCTAATTGTGATGGGAGATATGAATTTTTTAAGTTTCTCATGATTTTTTGGTTCAATTAAGCCAAAATTACAAAGTCAGTGGTGCTTTTACACATAGGTGCCTTCTGATTAGTCATCCAATCATTGGGGATGACTTTGTAAACATATAAATGACAATAGGCATCCGATCATTGATCAGACGGCCATAATTAATGTGGCTCCAGAATCAGAGGATTGAATCCAAGTGGTTGATCCAGATCAACGCCTGGGATTACTTCTTCAACCTCCCACAAGCGCGCGAAGCCATAGAACTTTTTTGACATGATCTAAGAGATACCACTAGTGAATCTTAATCAAACTTTATGGGAAGGATCAGGACAATACAAACCATCAATCCAATGGTCAGATTCTAGTAGGTTGATAGTTTGTTTAACACTTGACTGATACTACCTTGGTCGGAGCTCAGGAAGAGGATCTCACCATATAGAAAGCCCTAATGAATGTGTTTTTCTATCGAGAAGGTTCAGGGAGGAATGGCAAGTACTTCTACTTCAAACATTGATGCTGGAGAATCGATGGAGGTAGGACATTGAGTGGGACTTGAACGAATTACATCAGAGCTCTGGGGAACATTTGGGAGTGGTTGAATGTAAATGGGGAGCTCTAATTGAGGGTGCCTTATTCAAGCCATGGATGTGACTTCAGACGGTTAGGATCAATCAGAGAAGTCATTGGATGGCTGCCAAGTGGAAGGGGACATCATCTTTAGGCCTTGTAAGCTTGATGCTAGTGAGCTCATGCTCTGGGAAGCCTTTGGATGAAGCTCGAGATGGAGGGGACCACCGGAGCTCTATTATCCTTCTCCTTGGCCGTCGGCAGCCACAAGTTGGGTCGGGCTGAGTAGGAAAGAATGTTAGAAGTGTGGATAGCTCTACTGATGGGCTATTTGGCCATGGGGGAGCCTAGGATAATAAGAAGGCTTGGGTTGACCCAAACCTATATAGTTTGGGTCAACTCTTGGGGTGGCTTTGGTATGGGAGATGAATTGAGTCAAGGAGTGTCCAAAAATCCCTTTAAAGGTCATTTTGGTCATTTAAACCCTTGGTCAACTCTAGGTTAAATTAGGTCCAGCAAAGGGTGGATTACTGGCCAACACGTCATAATATAGGTTATGAGTACATTCAAATATCTCGAGGAAGGTCCCAAGGTGAATTTCCACTAAATGGCAAGTCTAGTGGCATAGGCTGTAAATATTTAAAGGTTTATAGCCTTTGGAAATATATTTAGTTTTTTGGGTTAGAGACCTAATAATGAATTCAAATTTGGAGGGTTGACCCTAGAGATAAACCTAATCAATATGCAATTGGTAGACCCTAATTTAGGGGGCAATTGACTAGGCTTCAACGTGACAGAAAAATCACCCATAAAGGGTTTGAGGACTTGGGTCCCTATCCCTAGGATTTAGTTTCGAAATTTAGGATTTGGATTGGATTTTGAGTTGAATACTTGAATTTAAAAAACCAACTTCAGTGATAATCAAATGAATAACTGGAATCAATTGGATATGATTTGAAGGTTGATTGAATGTAGATTGAAAGTTGGACTAGGGTATGGAGTTGTAAAATTGGACTAGAGATTGAATTGAAAGTGGCTTGGAATTTTATTAAGAGTTGGATTAGAATTTGATTGGGACCTATATGATTAAAAAGTGGACACATGCCAATCATTAGTTACTAAAAATAAACCTAGGTAGGTCCTAATGACTATATACAGAAATGAGGTCAACTAATGGACCCCCAATATGTGTAATATAACTTTAATCTACAACACATATTGGCACTGACCAAATTGAAGGGTGGAATCTGCGATTTTTATTGTAAGGGAAAAAAGGACCAAACCTTAGGAAATTAAAGTTAAGATGGTACTAGGACAGTGCCACAAATGGCATTATCCACCACTTGTAAATGATCATGTGGTGGGGTCGAGTATGCCCACTATAGAGGATCAAAATTGAATAATCATGTAGTGGGGTAAAAATAAACCCATCATAGAGGATCGAAGCTGGAGGATCATGTGGTGGGGTCAAAATATACCACACATAGAGGATCAAAGCTGGATGATCATGTGGTGGGGTCAAAATATGCCCACTATAGAGGATCAAAGATGGATTATCATGTAGTGCGGTGGAAATATGCCCACTACAGAGGATCAAGGCTAGAAGATCATGTGGTGGGGTCAAAATATGCCCACTATAGAGGATCAAAAATGTTTGATCATATAGTGAGGTGGAAATATGCCCACTACAGAGGATCAAGGCTAGAAGATCATGTGGTGGGGTCAAAAATATGCCCACCATAGAGAATTGAGGTAGAAAGATCATGTGGTGGGGTCAAAACATGCCCACCACAGGGGATTGAGACTTGAAGATCATGTGGTTGGGTTGAAATATGCCCATCACAGAGGATGGAGGCTGGATGATCATGTGGTGGGGTCAAAATATGCCCACTATAGAGGATCAATGCTTGATGATCATATGGTGGGGTTGAAAAATGCCCACCATAAAGGATCACAATTAGATGATCATGTGGTGGGGTAAAGTATGCCCACCATAGATTATCAAAGCTGGATGATCATGTGGTGCGGTTAAGTATTCCCATCATAGAGGATCAAAGCTTAAGGCAAGGCAACACCTAACCTTAAAGAAGAGAAAAGGAGATAATTGATTGATTTTGTTGATGATGATAGTAAGAACAAAATTGATTTAATTTAATTTGGAGTATCAAAGGCATTTTATTAATTGGTAATTTGAGCTACATCATGCATAGTATTTCTTAAGGAAATGTCCATTGACAGGTAACATTGAGTGATTTCATTTATAATCAACTAGTTGATATGATCCTCCTTCATAGATTATCTCTATAACGATTTGTCCTTCCCATGTTGGTTCAAACTTCCCAACATTCTTTTAGTGAGCTAAGCTAGGCATCCAAATAACCAAGACCAAGTCTCCTACTTAGAAGGTTCACGATTGGACTAACTTACCATGCACTTGAACCATGCAGCCTTTGAATAACTCTAGACTTTGTTGAGCTTGGAGATGACATTTTACAAACCTTTAAGCTCTTCTAGCTCGAGTCGTGCATTCTATTTAATTGTGATGTGATTCTGTACCGTAACTCTGAGCTAGGGAATCTATACTTTCAGAGGAAGTATGGCCTCGGACGCATACACTAGTGCGAGTGGAGTGGATTAGGTCGAGGTCCTGCAAGTGGTATGATAGGCCCACAACGCTTCCACGAACCTCTCATCCCACAAATGTTTATTATCATTGAGAGTCTTTTGATGATCTACACTAGAGTTTTCTTGAAGGTCTCGACGACATATTAGCCCGGGCGTAATAGATTATTGAGTATCTCTAATTAATGTTGTGGCACCTTACAAAATTATTGATCTACGTATACTTGAAAGCAAACCCAATATCAAATATGATTACATGGGGTACCCCAAATTTTTATACGATATGGTCACAAAAGAACATCATGCCATGGTTTGATGTTACATTTTATAGGCGAATTGCTTTCGCCCACTTTGAGAAGTAATCAATCATTGCTAAAATGAATTAATGGCCCTTTGAAAAAGGTGATTCAATCAGCCCGATAACATCCTTGCCCCAACTCTCAAAGGGAAACGAAGCTATCGTGGGAGCAACTGGTTAAGCGGTTGATTATGACCATACCATATATTTGGCATTATTGACAACATTTTATAATATTCATGTATCATCAATCATCGTAGGCCAGTAGTATCCAAGTCTTTCGATTTGTAACATCATCTTAGGACCTGAATGATGAGTTCCACAAAATTCAAAATGGGCCTCATTTATGTCTTCAGGGCCTCTCATTTTTATAAATAATGTTGCCACATCTAATCAAATGATTAATGGTATAACGTATTATTCACAAGTGCATGTGATAGGGCTTGCTTTTTAATTTGATTGGTAAGAGATTTGGCTTGAGGAAGTTTAGATTCCTGAAGTTATTCAACAAACGGATGTTTTTAATCACCTTGTTCATCAGTTATTGAAGAGGAAGAAATGACCTGAGAAGACTACTTGTTGATGTGCTCCAAGTCTATAAGCGATAGGACCTGATGACCTTGAATCTCTATATAAATGGAGTCTTCTTCTAGACATGCAAATTCCATTGCAAGCTTTGCTAAGGCATCCACTATAGAATTCCTTTTATGGAGAATTTTGTATAAATTTATGACAGGAATCTGCTTGAGCAGGTGTTTGGTGTACTGGTAGTATTTGATGTGTTTAGGATTCAAAATCTTATAGGCTTCTATAATCTGGTTGATCACCAATTCAGAATCACTAAAGATTTTAATCTCTTTAATCTCCATCAAGATTTCAAGTTCTAGGCCAATTATCAGAGCTTTATACTCGACCCCATTGTCTGTGCAAGGCTCTAATAAATGGTAGAAAAAGTGCATCATTCCCGCCTCTGGTGCTATAAAAATTAGGGCAATTCTAGATTTTCCAATAATAGTAAATTTTCGTGTTTTCCCCCATTAAAAGGACGTCACACCATAAAAATATAGTTCCCAAACCCACTCATCATATTCCTTTAAACTCATAATTTATTTATCAAGTAAATTATCATTTAAAGGGGAATCCACTAGCAACGGGTATGCTGTAAGGAAGTTAGCAATAGCATATTCTTACACTACATGTAGGGGAATGTAAGTGATCTCAAATTGAAGTAATATAATAGACCACCATCACAGATGTCCTAAAAATATTGCATGAGTCATAAGATATTATAATGGGTTGATGTTGGAAATCAAACTTGATAAGAGAGCATGTAATGTTCTAGTTGGCCTATATGAAAATGCTTCTCGATTGAAGGGTATCTGATTTCCATGGGGAGAAGCCTTCAACTCATGTAATAGAGAGCATTTTCTTACCTCTGAATATCATTGACTTGAGCTAGAAGAGCACCAAGTAACTCGTTGATGCCCGCGGTGTAAAGAGTAAGAGGTTTCCCAGAACAAGGGCTGCCAAGACTGGTGAATTGGTAAGATCTCCTTGATACTTTTAAAGGTGTTTTAACAATTCTCATCCTATATGAATTTAGTGTCTTTTTTGGCTAGGATAGAAAAGGGCTTACTTCTTCCAAAAAGATTTGATATGATCCTCCTTATATATGCCAGTCTACCTTGGAGAGACCTTAGTTGAGCAAGGCTCTTAAGAGATGACATATTTAAGATGGCCTCGATTTTGGTAGGAACAATTTAAATTCCACAGTGCCATACTCTGAGGTGATGCCAAATGTACACTTTAAGGGATTCAATTTCTGGTTGTAGCAGCACAGCCACTAAAAAATGACTCTTAAGTCATATAGGTGAACCTCTTTTACCTTGCTCTTCATAATCAAATCAATGATGAAGCACTCAACTTAGTTGTGGAGTAAGTTATCAAGGATGTAAGTCATGGCCCGCTGGTAGGTTGTACCATCATTCTTAAGGCCAAATGGCATCACTTTATAACAGAAGATTCTTATAGGGGTTTGGAATGTAGTGTTTCTCTCATCTCTTAGGGGCATCTTGATTTGATTATTATGAGACGAGCCATCCAGAAAGGAGAAAATAACAAACAATGAGGCAATGTCCACCATAACCTTAGGTATGGGCAAAGAAAATTCATCCTTAGGACATGCCTTATTTTGATCTCTATAATCGACACAAATTTAGATTTGACTGTTCTTTTTTTGAAGTGGTACGATGCTGGCTACCCAAGAGGGATGTTGTTCCTCATGAAAAAAAGTAGTCTCAACCAATTTCTTGATTTCAGAAATGACTTGTTTCTCTATCTCTTTGAATATGCATCGAGGATCTTATTTGACATAAATGGCATTATGCCAGATTCAAAGTTATTGTACATCAGCGGACAAGCCCAGTATTTCATAGTATGTCCAGGCAAAGTAGTTTTTAAACTTAAAGAAGTTAAATCATATCACTAAACTCATCCTCACTTAATAACAAACTTATGATGGTGGGGCGAGGGTCATCTTCTATTCCAAGATTAACCTCTTTTAATTCATCAAATGTTAATTTAATCTCTTTCTCAAATTCAGGGGGTGCATCCCAAACTTGAAGTTCATCGAAGTCATTTGAAGTCTCCAAATAAAGTTTGTCAGGGAGATCGACAACTTCAATAGGGGCAATCTTATATTCAAGAAAACCATTTATAACAAGATAATATTTATCATCGTTAAATAAACTAATGGTACCAAAGCTAATACCACTCATCAAATTTCTCCTATTTTTTATATACTGTGGCATTCGTGGTATCGGGCTTGACTCTTAGTCCATGGACTCGGTGCGAGATGTTTAGAGATAAGACTTCTAACACCAACAAGAAAGTAGCTAAAAGGTAATTCTATTTATTCATTGAAATATGTCTCCTTGAGGGTTACATCCTATTCTTTCCCTGAGGAGTAGGAGTTTGGATAGAACTTCTAAACTTTCCTTACATCATCATGTAAGTTAGGAGCCTCCTTAATCATTAATCCTTCAACCCTACCCACAGATAGTGGTGGTTAATGTTAAGGCTTTAGTGGTCTTGCTAAGCTTTTCAAGCATTGTTAATTCACACTCGTCACTTCGAGCTTTTTGGAGCATCAATTTACCGGCCCTTAAATTGAAATTCATTTTCTGGAATTGAGAAAAAGTTTAAATTAAATGTTCTAAAATCATAAAAGACCCTGTATTTTATCACATATATCAAATTATAAGAGCTATAACACAACACATGATAATAAATATAAATGCCATTTAGGTAAAAAAGAGATTTAGATTTTTCAAGGCATATGTTAACTACAAGGTGGCATCATAAGTTAATATATTTCAATAATTATATGAGTTCAATTTTGAAAGAATTTTGATTTTGTAAGATTGATGAATTTTCTTTAAATTATTAATCTCAGCATGTTAAGTTTTCACTCAACATTAGGGTCTACAAAATTGGACAAAAAATTTCAAGGAGTTTTTCTTGACTCTTTACTCCGTTGATTGATTCATGGGTGAAATGTCAAAGCTTAGAGGTTAGAAGATTTTTGATCTTGAAAATAAGATCGACAGACCTCCTTCAAATTATAAAACTCAACATATTGAGCTGGACTCAATCATAGAGGTTTATCAAATTGATATGAAAACCCTAAAGGTTTGACCTAACTTTTTTGCTCCATAAACATGCTTGAGGGAAAAATGTCAATGTCTGATCCCATAGAGGTTTCCTTACTCACCTCTCTTTTTGACATGTCTTTTAGATATTGGTTGAGCTTACCCAAGAAAGAAATGGATAGAGAGACCAACTAGAGGAAAGGTAGTTAAAACTATTGACATAATAAAATTTATGTCATTATTAAAGATGGAGTGGGAATTTTAGTCCCACTAAGAGTGCCATTTTTTATTCGAGTGTTTGAAAGTTTGAAAAAGGGATTTTCAAAAGTTTAGTTTTCTTTGAGAAATTCTATTTTAGAATTTCAGTCCCAAGGACAAACACATCATTATGAATGATATTTTGCCCCATGAGGCAATGATATCATTCCTTAAAGGGTTCAGATAATGAAGCTGAAAATTTTACCCCAATTATAATAATCAAATCCCAAGAAGAACTACATATGGCCCCGAAGAGTTAGAATGATGTTCTGCCTATATTTAATTATTATAACCTGGTTGAAACATCATTATTTTCATATTCAAAATCACTAGGGGAAATGATATACCTACCTGAGGGAAGAAGATATCACCTATCATCGATCATCAAAATATAACAATAATAATCATCATTGATTTCAATTTTTCCTAGGGAAGACTAATTAAGTTTTGAACATCAATTTTGAAAATTAAATGTGGGCTCTAAATTTCCTGCGAGTGCAAGCCCTTGTAGTTAATTATATTATAGGGAGGTTGAATTCCCTATGAAAACTCTCGATTAGAATAACGACATAAATTTTATTTTAAACATTTTCCAGGATTGATATCAAAGGGGGTAAATTTAGAATCTTAACTGCGATTGGATAGAGTTTAAGCACATATTTTGGAGATCAAAAGAGTAGAAGTTGGAAGCATATTGAGATTCTAAAATAATTTAGAAGTGCCTCAACTTGTTCTATGTGTTACGATTTAAGTTTTGGTTTAAGAGAGGATTTGATTTGAGTTTTTTATTTTATTAGAAATTTGGGAATATATTCCAGACGTCATGGACTTAAGATTTTTAGTCTGTCGTAAATTTTGATTCAAAATCAGGAACTAGATAATAGTATTCCGAACCTAGCTATTATAGTGCAAAATTTGGACTTACTCCTACCTGGATTGGGTAGCCAACTAAACACCTAGACGATTTAAAATCCATGCATCCAATATTTTTATGAAAGAGTGGTAGGATGTTAATTAAATTTTAAAGTACTAGGTCTAACATCGAGAGCAGATCCTCATTGAACCCTTAAATTTATGAAGAGTGAAAATTCCGAAAAAAAAATGCAATTAAAATTTTAGGCATTTTTAAATTGATTTCTCATGCATGCTAATTAACACAATGAAATGCATAAAATATTTGAATCAATTTTAAAAATATTTTTATCTTAGAGATTGCACATCCCCTTGACAGAACTACACCCTAATAGGCCAGGTGGTCTACCAGAACCTATAGGCGGGGAGGTGCCTAACAAGGAAGAGAAGGTAATAATATATTTATGCAAAATCTCAGTGGTCCCGAGCTTACTTCTTAAAACATTAAAGTTTCCATATTAGCTTAAAAATTTTGTTTAATTTAAGTAGAAAAAACTTTTTTAATGTTCTCTCACAAGTCTCTGATTGTATCCAGGCTAAATCAAATATGATATGCAATCAAAAAAAAGCTAAATAAGTAGGTATCTCTAATGTACAAATAATGTAAATAAATTAATCAATTAAATTAATTAAATAAATCAAATGTTCTTATGGCAAGTGTCACTTAATTATAACCTAGGGTCTACAAAAATTAAAAGTGGTCAGGTACTACTTACAACAACCCGGATTCTAATCTTAGGATCGATGCAAGTAAATTTAAATGGGATACACTTTTCTCGTCACTTCTTCATGCTTTTGTGAGCTCCTCAGATTTGTCAGGTCTAGATATCCAAATGAAAAGATACTCCTCCCTGAAGGAGCATTTTCTTTTTCCATTGGATATTAAAGTCATCCTAACTTTGATCTCCAAATAGAAGAGAACTTCCAATTAAGGGATGCTCTCTCCTCTTTGGATTTCAAGTTGGATGTAGTACCCTAACTCAGAGACTCACTTTCATTATTCTTAACTTAATCAAATTACTTTACATCTCAATAATAAAATAAAATTCTAGACTCCCTACATGATTATCCTAAATAATTAAATAAATATCATTTTACATCCCAAGTTGTTATATATTTTTGCATTAAATTAAATTTTGATCGACACTTGGCCATGCTCTTTTGATTTCAAGGGGGACTTTACATTTTTTAGCACATGCACAAAACATGTTAATTTAAAATCTTTTAAATTTTTCCACATGATTTATAACGCTACATGAGTGTGGCCACCTACAGAAAACTCAATGAGCAACCAGATCATTCCTAAGCTAAGGGTAGTCTATCTCCCCTCACATTACTCATAGATTATATAATTAATTAAACACTAACATTAATCAATTAATTTAATAAATAACATGCAGTAAAAACTATCAAAATTTATCACACGAAAGTAGAAAAATAAATGCCGACCTAGTTTAGATCTAGAGTTGGTTGTCCTAGTAAGCCATCTAAAGTGTGTGTAGAAGGCTGTGTGATTTGGATATATCTTAGAATGGGTAGTTTGGTAAAGTTATCTGGTGTTTATGTTGGTTGAAGGCTAAAAGAGAAATTTTTAGCTTGAGTTAAAATATTAATGTATTATTGTTTATTTTAAAATATATTTTAAAAGTTGATCGGCTACTAACTTTGTTGCTCCTTGAGGCCATGAAGTTTGTTCACCTTTCTTGGGGCAAATTTAACAGCCTCGTAGGTCGAGGTTACATAGCAGTAATTGGTATAAATTTGTTTATTTAATTAGTTGAGGATTCAAGATTGATAAATTTTAATCAATTAGTTTAGTTACTGGTTCCAATGATTAAGTTAAAATTTTTTGAATTTTAGGTTGATTATTGAATTTTAGAAATTTTGAATTATTTTATTGTGTTAATTAAGGGGGTAAAAGTTAACTTTTAATTTAAGAAGATGAATTATTTGAAGTTTCTGAACGCATTCATTCTGCATATAGGAAACTAAAGAAACTACATGTTAAGTTAAATTTGGATCATTTAGAGCTGTAAAATGAATTTGAAATCCTTAGGAAAGACCATGCATTAATTGATAGCAACCACATGACTTTAATGGATGAATTTAATGATTTAAATAAACAATATGAACTTTTACAATCAATACACACTGAACTTGAAAATGATTTCAAAATATTTATGGATGAATCAGATAGTAGAGAGCATAACTTGAAGATTGAAAATTCAATTTTTTAAATTACAAATGTATATCTTGAAGTTAAGTTAAAAGCACTTGAGAAAAATAGGATACCATCTAAACTTGAAGATTTTCACAAAATCTACCACAAGTCAATTAATTCAAAATCTAAAAGAAAATCTATAGTATACATAGATTGGTGAATCCTCTCCCTGGAGTAAGGTATTTTTCTTGTGGTATGATTGGACATATTTCTCACACTTGTATAATTCATCGTAGAACACATTTAGTATAGAGACCTAAGATGCATAAAATATAGCATATCACACATACATCTATTTTAAAATTGTCAAGAGGAGAACCCAAACTTGTTTGGGTTCCCAAGCCTAATGTTTGATAATTTTGTAGGAACACTCTCACACAAGACCTTCTAAGAGCATTTGGTACTTGGACAGTAGCTATTCAAGGCATATGACTGGAGATGTAAATCAATTCATATCACTGGAAGTCAGGAATAGATGCAAGGTTACGCTTGGAGACAATACTACCAAAAGAGTGGTAGGTATAGGTATAATTGGAAACTCAGAGAATTTTATGATAGAAAATGTTTTGTTGGTAGATGGCTTGAAATATAATCTATTAAGTATTAGTCAATTGTATGATAAAGGCTTTCATATAAAATTTTTGCCTACCAACTGTGTGATTAGAAAAGATGGAATTCATGTGTTATTTGGTGATAGAGTAAATAATGTATACATGCTTGATTTAAATTCTATAAAATCTTCTACTGCTTTTTATTTGAAAACTATTTTTGATGAATTATGGTTATGGCATAGAAGACTTTGTCACGCAAGCATGAGAAATCTTAGGAAAATCACCCAAAAGGATTTAGTTAGAGGAATACCCAAATTAGCTTTCACTTAGGATCACTTGTGTGATGCATGCCAATTAGGATAACAAGTGAAGTCCTCTTTTCATTCCATCAAAGATCTTAGGACTAGCAAACTATTAGAAGTTATTCACATGGATCTTTTTGGACCGATTAGCACTGCCCGTTTAGGAGGAAAAAGTTTTGGGTTTGTTATTGTGGATGATTATTCAAGGTTCACTTGGGTCAAATTTTTATCTCATAAGAGTGAATCATTTGATGAGTTTAAAGTGTTTGGTACTTGGATTCAGAGAAAACTAGGGTGTGAAATTCTATCAATTCAAAGTGTTCATGGAGGAGAATTTGAAAATGAAAATTTTGAAGAATTTTATAAAGAACATGGGATTGATCACAATTTTTTAGCACCTAGGACCCCTCAGTAGAATGGGGTAGTTGAGAGAAAAAATAGAACATTAATTGAAATCGCTAGAGCGATGTTGGCAAAATACTCACTTCCAAAATATTTTTGGGCTGAAGCAGTTAGTACACCATGTTATGTTCTGAATAGGGTGAACATTAGATCCAATTTGAACAAAATACCCTATAAACTTCTTGAGAGGAGAACACCTAATCTCATTCATTTGCATGTTTTTGGATGCAAGGTGTTCATACATAACAATGGAAGAACTCTCTCAGGAAAATTTGATCATAAATCTGATGAAGGAATTTTTCTAGGATATTCAAGTGTTGTAAAATCCTATAGAGTTTTTAATAGAAGGACATTGGTAGTTGAGGAGATCACACATATAGTGTTTGATGAATCTGGCATTTTGGAAGAGCCAAAATTAGAATAAGAGAATAGTGAAAATATCTCCCATGAAATTAAAAGTACAAAGTTGGAAGAAAAGATAAAAATTGAGAACCCTTTGCATAGAGAATGGAATTATCCCAAGAGTCATCCTAAAGAGTTGATTTTAGGAGACCCAAGTGAAGGAGTTAGGACTGGGCAATGATTGAACCCACTAATATAAACCAAGCACTTTTGGATGAATTTTGGATTTTGGCCATGCAAGAAGAATTGAATCAATTTATTAGAAATAATGTTTGGGAGTTAATTGAGAGGCCAAAGGATTAAAGTGTAGTTGGGACTAAGTGGGTGTTCAAAAACAAAATGAATGATTCAGGGGTTGTGATTAGAAATAAGGCTAGATTGATAGCTAAGGGGTATAATCAAATAGAAGGGATTAATTTTGAGGAGACATTTGCCCCTGTAGCAAGACTTAAAGCAATTAAGATTTTGTTAGCATTTGCCTGTTTTAAAGGTTTTAAATTATATCAAATGGATGTTAAAAGTGCCTTTTTGAATGGGGTGATAGAAGAGGATGTTTATGTTGAGCAACCTTTAGGTTTTAAAAATTCTAAATTTCCTAATCATATTTTTAAATTAAAAAAGGCATTATATATACTAAAACAGGCATCTAGGGCGTGGTATGAGAGATTAAGCAATTTTTTATTAAAAGGATCATTTGTTAAGGGAAGTGTGGACACCACTCTCTTTTTGAAAAGAATAGAAATGAAATACTTATTATTTAAATATATGTTGATGATATCATTTTTGGATCAATTGATAAAAATCTATGTGATGAATTTTCAAAAATAATGAGTAATGAATTTGAGATGAGTTTGATGGGAGACTTGAGTTATTTCCTTAGTTTTAGTATAAAACAAAATGAGGAAGGAACTTTTCTTAGTCAGTCTAAGTATGTTAAGGATATCCTCAAAAAGTACGAAATGGATAATACTAAACCAGTTACTACACCCATGAGTTCCTCAGTACAGTTAGATAAGGACCCTAAGGGAAAATCTGTTGATCAAAAGAAGTTTAGAGGAATAATTAGATCATTGCTTTACTTGATAACTAGTAGACCAAACATTATGTTTAGTGTTTGCTTATGTGCTAGATTTTAATCTGATCCAAAGGAATCACATTTGACATCAGTGAAAAGAATATTGAGATATCTTTTGTGAACTCAAAACTTAGGGATTTGGTATCATAAGCATAACTCTTTATTTGAAATAATTGGATATTCAGATTCAGATTTTATAGGTTATAGGGTTAATCAAAAAAGTACATTTGGAACTTGTCAATTCATTAGAAATTCTTTAGTATCTTGGTTGAGTAGGAAATAAAATTTAGTAGCACTTTCTACAGCTGAAGCATAATATATTACCTTAGGTAGTTGTGTGGCACAGGTGCTTTGGTTGAAATAACAGTTGGTTGACTTAGGACTTTCAATTGGCACAATTCTAATCTTTTGTGATAACACTAGTGCCATATGCATCTCAAAAAGTCCTATTCAACACTCTAGAACCAAGCATATTGATGTAAGGCATCATTTTATAAGAGATCAGGTACCAAGAGGCATAATTGAATTACATCATGTTAGTAGTAAAGATCAACTTGCAGACATTTTTACAAAACCACTAGCTTTTGACACTTTTAGCATGTTAAGGACAAGGCTAGGTGTGATTGATCTTAATGAATGATTGAAAACTCTACAAACTTGTTTTGTATATAATTGTAGGCTTATTTATGTCAGGTGTGTGTAGTATAGGTTGTAAGTTTTTTATTTTGTTGTGTTTTTTGATTATACAAGTTGCATTATCTTTTATTATTTGTATTTTATGTAAAAAATGAAAAATATTTCACTTTGAAAAGTTTTTGAGTTCTTCCTTGTAGTTTGGGTTTTTGGTATTTTTGTACTATACGAATTTATTTTGTACGATACGAAATCTATGGCATGTGGATGAAAATTGATAGAATTGAGGAGACAAAACTGTGTTTTCATAGTTGGTTCGTACTGTATGGTGACGTCATCGTACCGTATGATATGTACAAGTTCATCTATATGAATGGGGATGCATTTATAGTTAATATTAATTATTATTAATGATCGTACGTACGAACACATCATTCATCTGTATGATCATTATAGCTGATTTGGATAAGTATGAACCTAACTATCGCTGAATGATCTTTAATATGCTGATCTTCCCGGACGAACTCATCATCATCTGTACGATTGACATGTTATCTTTTTATGAGGACGACACCAACCGTTCATGGATGACCATTCATTTTCTAATCATCCCGGACAAATACATCATTATTTGTACGATCATCAGTCAAAAAACCTATACAAAAAGACGCCTCAGGAAGAGCAGTTTACGAAAAGCTATTTCTTTTTTTGTTAGTTTTGGTTCGTCTGTACGAATTCACCTTTGTACCGTAAGATCGCTTAATCATACGTACGATCATTTTTTTGTACTGTACGATTGATCATAATTCTTTATATTGGAGAGGTTTAACTGTCATTTTCTTCGCATTTTCTAACCTTTGAACCTTCAACTCTAAAGAATGGCTAGCAGTAGCAAGTGTGCACGAGGGTCTTGGGCTTCCTCATCTAGAGCTGAGAGAGACGATGATTTCCTATCAAAGGAAAATTAAGAAGCATTTAATAGGTATTATGCAGTAAAGATTACAGCTTCTAGGGTCCTAATTCAATCTAACCTAAATTTCTCTGTCATGCCTCTCTTTGCTGTAACCCAGTTGTCCTTCATTTTGACTCTGATCCAAGCAACTTTTTAAATCTTTTTAGCCAATATGAGATTTAGTGAGGATCATTCAAGAGTTAGTTCTTATGTCTTTAAACAAAGAGTCCAAATATCAAAAGAAGACTTAGGAATGTTTCTGCATCTCAGAAGCCAAGGTGTTAGGGCGCTTACCTTATCTTCTAGAATCGATTATGATTGGAGTGAAGTGAACCAAACTCTGAGAGGAGTTCATCAAGTCACTCATTTACCTCGTGTATACACCATAAACCAAAATGTTAGGATCAAACAACATGTTTTGAGAACCTCAATCATTCATAAAGCTGGTGATCGAGTCAATATGACCCCTCTTTTGTTGACTGTAACATATCTCATTTTGACTGAACAACCATTTGATGAAGCCCAACTCATTATGGACTACATTCATAATCTTTCTAATATTAGGCATCCTTGTAGTAAGAGGAAGAAAAATGTGGCACTAGGTCATCTGATCACCTATGTTCTTGAAAAGTAATACAATCTCATTCATCCTGAACCTCCCACTGAATTTCCCATCTTCTTCACCAATGCCTCCTTTCGATCAATATTTCACCAAGATTCAGAGGAAGAAGATTCTGAGGAAGAAGGGGGAGCTCCTGCCCCTGCACCTGCACCTAGACCTAATCAAAACTTTTATCAGGATATGGTCTAGCGCTTTGATCATCTTGATCAAAGGTTTGATAATGTCGAGACACATTTAAAGCAACAGGATGATAGATATAATGAAGACAAGGGATGGATTCGAGACCAGTTTGATTCAGTGAACACTAACATTACGACCATGAATAGCTATTTTGCTATGTTCGCTGCTCCACGACCACCTCCAGATCAGGGTCCTTCGGACTACTAGTGATGTCTTTCTATTTATTTTGGCTTAGTTCTTGGCTGTCTCTGTTGTTCTATTAGGCTTTGATTGATGTGGTTTTCATTATTGTTGTTGGATATATCTATCTTTATTTTGTTTGAATTATGGTTGTGATGGCGAGCTTTAATATTTTTTTGTGGGGATCGATTGGAATGTAAAGCTTGCTTTATCATATGTTTGGTATCATATGGAATAAAAAATGTTACATTTTTTTGCATATTGTTATATGATTGTGGTTGTGACTGGAAATATTTTAAACTTTATCAGTCGAACGTAGTTGATTAAATCTATAAAATGTTAACTGAATTTAGTCTACAATAGTCATTTCTGTGCATAATCTAGTTTCTCAAAATATTGAGATTACATTGTGACTTAGTGTGGATTGGAAGATCTTTCTTTTATATTATTTTTAGACATGTATTACTTAGCTTAAATTATTGCTTATTTGATGTCTTAATATTGCTCTTTTTTCTATCTCAAAGTGTTCATTATTGTATTTGTGTTTAAGAGATTATGTTTTTGAAAAAAAAAAATTTTGTAGGCACATAATGAGCCTAAAAATTAAAAGATGCACAAAGTGTGCCACAAATACAAAAGATGCGCAATGTCGCCAAAGTTTAAAAAAGGTACAAAATTAGCCTAAAATTGACAAGATGCACAAAACGTGTCATTCAATTTGAAAAGATGCACAATATCGCCAATCGTTCTTTCCTTTAATATTTTTTTAATTACACTAATCAATGATCGTTACTATTAAATTAGAAATGTAGTAATTTTATTTCATCATTTTTGCAATAATTGTATTTATATAATACGTCTATTACATTACTGACTTAAATCAACTTCTCTTATCCTTGTTATTTTGTGACTTAAAATATTTTGAGTCATTACTTTTTGCATCTGATCTTAATATTGTAGTTAACTTTCATTTAATATTATTTTAATCATCAACTACTTTGTTTGATTCCCTTTTTGTTATTGTCAAAAGGGGGAGTTATTTGTTTATTTGTTTGTATTATTTGAGTTATTTGTTCTTGTTTTTTGTTTGATGTATGGTTATGTTGCTTGTTGCATGTTTTTATGTAGTTACATGTTGTGTGTTGCATGTTGTGTGTAGTTTTGAGTTTGTTTGTATTTTTCTAAGATAGTATTCCATATATTTTTCTAAGGTTTAATACCCCTTGCTTCAATAGATCATTTATTTAGGGGGAGCTTATGTTTAGGAGGAGCTTAGGAGAAAAATTATATTTACTTGTTAACTCAAATAATAATTATTTTGTCATCATTAAAAAGGGGGAGAATGTTGAGAATTGTGCAAATTTGGAGATTGGTATCAGAGAAATTGTTGAGAAATGTGCAAATCTGTTTGATGTGAGTTTTTAATATGAGTTGTTTTGATGATTACAAAAATTTATTATTTTCCTATTGTTTCTCCTAAAAATATTAGAATTTTTGTTTTGTGTGTACTAACATGTCTTTCAGGAAATTCACACTCGAGACTGTTGAAGACTTCAAGTTTATTTGTTAGAGTTTATTGTAAGTGAAGTCTGTAATTTTTTTTACTTTTCTTAAGTCTGAGAATATGTGATTGTAAGTTGGATAACTATGCACACATACACTAGGGGAGTGAGGTAAAACTTAATTTTTTTTAACTAATCATACTGTACGATGTGTGATCGTCCAAGACGATCTGTGTTAATTCTCCTCCAAAATAAACCTGCTTGGTTGAAATTTTTCTAAGTATGAATCGTACAGTATGAACTATTTTCGTTCATCATTTTCTAGAGTATGAAATGGGAGCTCATACTATTCATACTAGATCATACGGGACAAATGGTTCAATTTTTGAACTATTCGTACAGTACGAAATTGTTTCGTATACCTTTTTCCAGAGTATGAAATAAGGGGTTCACAGGTTCGTACAGCATCGTACGGGATGAACTGTTCAATTTTTTGAGCTGTTCATACAGTATGAAATTGGTTCGTATAACATTTTCGAGAGTATGAAATATGGGGTTCACAGGTTCGCACAGCATCGTACGGGACAAACTGTTCAATTTTTTGAACTGTTTGTACAGTATGAAATTATTTCGTATACCACTTTCTAGAGTACAAAATTTGGATGCTATCGGTTCATACATAATCGTACCTGATGAATATTCCATAGTTTTGAACGGTTTGTACGGGATGATATTTAATCATACGGTACGATAGGTATGTGTAAAACTTGAAATTTTCAGTTTTTGGACGGTTTTTCTTCTTTTATGTATATAAGGGTCCTAAAAACTGACTGTCAAAAAGACTTCCATGAATTTCTCTTGAGTGGGCTTGAAGAGTGTGTTTGGGAGAGTGTTTTGAGAGTGAAGAGTGAGAGATCTTATTTAAGGAAATTGTGAGGGGATTCACAAGGTTGTCCAACAGTGAGGATCTCTTTCTAGTTCTTTAAAGTTCTTCCCAACTTTCTTAAAAAGCTTTTTGAAGAGATGTAGGTCGTGTTTGACCGAACCACCATAAATTCTGGTGTTCTCTGTTCTTATTTTATTTTCTATAAATTTTATTTTCTACATCGTACTATATTTTTCTGTGGTTGAAATAGTACTAAATTTCACATCAGATCATACTATTTGAACTGGATTGTACTGTACGATATATTGAGATTTCGTATAGAAGGTTTTCAGAACATTCAAGAGTTTTTAAAGGTACCAATTCATCGCCCTTTTTGGTTAGCCTAGGGACGTAATTAATAGGACTAACAACTTATTCACACTTTCATAAACAACCTGATACTACTGGTATAGGTGAAGTTCCTCTTGTGTTGGCTTCAGTAATTACTAATAATCACAAGGTGAATGTTGATATTGACGTTGGTGAAGACGGATGAGGACCATGGGTCTATGTGAACTATGGGAAATGGAAAGTAAGAAATCCTGGAGCTAGGAGACCCACACCGTGAGATGGTAGGTTCAAGAACTCTTTGATGAAGAAGTCGGTTAGAGCTGAAGAGGGTTCTATTGTGGTGGATGTTGCTAAGGGAGAAGTTGTTCTGTGAGATGGACATTCTCCTCGAAAAGTGGTTGCTACTGTTGCATGGGATTGTTCACAGCAACTGAATAATTCAAATTCTAAAAGTGGTATGGTTTCTAAAGCCCAAAATCTTCCTTCAGATAAAAATAAGTTTAATGTTTTATGTGAGATGAGGGAAGAGGGGGAGATTTACCGGGGTTTTGTAGATGGAGTGTATTCTCTTGTGAATGATAAAGGGGAAGGTGGAGTGGTTTCTCCGGAAGGTAGAGTTGTTGAGTTGGAGGATGAATCTGGAAGCGAGGAGGTAAGTTCTTCTTCTGTAACGAAAAAGCTTTTGAAAGAACTTAGAGGAAATGGTCCTATTCAGTTGTCACTTAGAAGTAGAACATTGGGTGGGGAGTTGAAAGATAAGGTGCGGAACTCTTCCCCTCTTATTAATTAATGGCATCTATTGCTTTTAGAATTGTAGAGGAGCTAGGAAGAGGCAAGTTTCTCTTTATCTTAAGGAGCATGGGTGTTTTTTGTTAGTTTGTTGGAAACCAAGTTATCTTCTTTGGATAGAAAAAAATTGATTTATTGAGGTGCGGATTGGGACTACTTTCATGTTCTAGCAGATGGGTTGTCTGGAGGTATTCTAGTGTTGTGGAAGTCTACTGTTACATCCTTTTCTATTTTAAATTCTTCTTACCAAGTTTTGATTAGTGAGTTAAATGGGATTAATAAAGGCTCACGGAGGGTTTCAACTCTGTATGGGAGCAAGGATGTTTATAAAAGGAGGGATCTTTGGAGGGAGTTGGAAGTTTTCTCTTCCAAAGATGTGCCTATGGTAGTTGGGGTGATTTTGATTATTTGATTTCTAAGGAGGAAAAGAGGGGAGGTAAGAGATTTACCTTTTCTCAAGGACCAAAGGATATGAAGTCTTTTTTGATCAACAATGATCTTCATGAAGTTGGTTATATTGGTCCCAAATTTACTTAGTGTAATAATAAGGTTAGTGGGGCTCAGATTCTGGAAAGTTTGGAAATGTGTTTCTTGAATTTAGCTGCAATCAATTCTTCCCATCGGTTGGTGGTTAGGCATCTTGCAATGATTGTTTCATACCATTATCCTATTTTATTAAATCTTTTAGAGATCAAGTCTTTGGCTAAGAATATTATTAAATTTGAGAATGTTTGGGCTTCTTTTTCGGGTTCTTATGTTGTAGTAAGGAATGCATGGTGTAAGAGGGTGAGTGGGACTTGTTCTGAAGTTCTTAATATCAAGTGCAAGAGAGCTATGAAATCTTTGTTCTTTTGGAGTAAAGCCAAGGTAAAGAACTTTATTCTATTAAAGGATTGCCTCTTGAAAGAGATTTTTTATCTATAGTTGAAGGAGTCAGAATTGGGATTTCTCTGAGAAGAAGATAGCTGGAAGCCTAAGGTGAAGGTCTCTAGGCTAAATTCTATTTTGGCTCGGTTGAATACTTGGTGGAGGCAACATGCTAAGGTCAAATGGATGTTAGAGGGAGACACTAATTCCAAATTTTTTCAATCATTTGCTAGTGCAAGGAGAAATTCAAATTGGATTTTTAAAGTTGAAGATGGAAATTGATCATTGGTTGAAGACAAAAATAAGATTTTGAAGATCTCTCTGAGAACTTTCCAATGAGACTAAGAATACCTAATTTGGACAAGTGGATTAAGAGATCTAATTTTTTGAAGTTCCCTTGAATTTACTGTTAAATTAAATTGTTTAATAACCCAGTCAGCCACACATTCCACGTGGAACCTTTTGATTGGCTAGCTAATGATTGGAAGCTGATGGGGCAACGTGGGATTAATCGTGGCTGTCTGATGGTACATCGAAAGGTCGGGATTAAACCTGCTTTGAGAATGTGGGAGGTTATCTGAGCTGTTTATCAAGATCAATGGCTAGGATTATGTCTTCAAGATCCCGCATGAACACAAAGCTCTAGACATTCTCCGTCGTGATCCGAGCGATCTAACCGGTGAACTCATACAAAATTTCATAAAGAGGATCAGGGCAATAGAAACCTTTATTCCAATGGTGAAAATCCGTTGGGGTGAAGGTTTCCTTCACACTTGACCGGACTACCTATCTAGGGAGCTCGGGATGTAGTTCTTATTGCAGAGATGGCCTTAACGAATGAGCTTCTCTATTAAGAAGCTTCAGGGAATGAATGCGAGCAGGTTTCCTTCAGACGTCGAGACCGGAGGATCACCGGAGGTAGGACTTCGAGCGGGAGTCGGAAAGCTTACGCCAGAGTTCGCTCAGGATCGTAGTTGGTGGGGGGTGGAAAGCTGGGAAATTAGAGGGGAATACTGTAGGGATTCTGGGGAGAGTTTTTGAAATGTTGGGATCGAAGGCCAAGGACTAGGAGAGAGTGAACAATTGAAGTGTTGCCTGTGGCCATGGACGGCTAGGATGGCTCAGGCCGACCATTGGATGGCCTTAATGGAAGGGGACATCTTCGAAGAGGCCCGCGAGCTCGAAGCCAGCATGTCCAGGCTTTAGAAGCCTTTTGGTAGAGCTCAAGGATGGGGGGCCACTGGAGCTTAAAAGTGCAAATAGGTTATTAGAGCTATTAATTATGTACCTAGGCTAACCAAGAGGGGGGTGAATTAGTACTTTTAAAATTTCTCTTGGATTTAATGAAACTAATTTTACAATATAAAAATTAATTTTTGAAAACAATTTTTCAACCACAGAAAAATTAAAAGTGCAGAAAATAAAAATGTGGTAAACAAGAAAAGAAACAAAGAATAATGGATTTTATAGTGGTTCAGTCCAACAAGACCAACGTCTACTCCATGGAGACTCCTTTTCAAGGTATTGCACTATACTCAAGTGACTCTCCTTTACTCGCCTTTAGCCTCCATAATAAGGTGGAGAAGCCTTTACAATTTTCCTCTCTTCCACCAAACCCTGGTGCGGCAGAGAACAATTATCCTTTTTCACCCTGCTGGTGAAGGCAGAGAACCCACCACCTTTCTCACCCTTCTGGTGATGGTAGAGTACCAAACATCCTTTTTCACCCTCCTGGTATTGGCAGAGAACTGGATGTCCTTTTTGACCCTCATGGTGATGGCAGAGAACCGTCATCCTTTTTTAGCCTCCTGGTGAATGCAGAGAACCCACAATCCTTTCTCACCCTTCTGGTGATTGCAGAGTACCAAACATCCTTTTTCACCCTCCTGATGATGATAGAGTACCAAACATCCATTTTAACCCTCCTGGTGATGGCAGGGAACTGAACATCCTTTTCACCCTCCTAGTGATGCCAGAGAACTGGACGTCCTTTTTCACTCTCTTAGTGACAACAGAGAACTAGACCTTCTTTGACAATTCTCTTGCAAGAGTTTTCAAGGAGATTGGAAAGAACTTTATCGAACAAGTAAGAGAATGTCACCATTGGGCAATCTTGTGAATCCCCTCACAATTTCCTTTTAGTAGATCTCTCACACTTCACCCTAAAAATGCTCCCCCAAACACACTCCTTAAGAACACTTAAGAGAAATTCATGGAAGATCTCTACAAAAATCAGTTTTTAGGACTCTTATATACAAAGGATAAGAAAACCCGTCTAAAAATTGAAAATTTCAAGTTTGATGAAGTTAGATTGTACCGTACGATTGAAATTATCCAGTACAAAAAGTTCAAAATATAAATGGTTCATCCCGTACGATCCTGTACAAACCCGTGAACCCCAATTTTTGTACTCTAGAAATAATATACGAAATTATTTCTACTGTACAAGTAATCAAAAAATTGGATAGTTCATCCCGTACGATCCTGTATGAACCTATGAAACCCATATTTCGTACTCTATAAATGATGAATGAAACTATTTCGTATTATACGAACCATTCAAAAAATTGAGTAGTTTGTCCTGTACGATTCTTTACGAACCTATGAACCCCATATTTCGTACTCTGGAAATGATGTACGAAACTATTTCGTACTGTATGAATAGTTCAAAAAATTGAATAATTCATCCCGTATGATCCTGTATGAACCATTGAAACTAAGTTTTCATACTCTGGAAATGATGTATGAAAAATATTTCGTACTGTTAGATTTATACTTAGAAAAAAAAATTTTACTCGTAAACCAGGCAGGTTCATTTTAGAGGAGAAATTGCACAAATTGTCCCGTATGATCTCACATCATACAGTATGATTAGTTTTAAAAATTATGTTTTTTGTCTCACTCCCCCAGTGTATGTGTGCACGGTTACCCAATTACAATCACACTCTCTCAGACTTAAGAAAAGAATAAAAAGTATAGACTCCAAGACTAATACACTCTATACCAATTAATTTGAAGTCTTCCACTGTCTGGAATGTGATTTCCCTGAAATGAAATATTAGTATACACAAAACAGACTTTTCCAGCATATGTTTGGAGAAATAATAAATAAACAATAAGACTTTGTTATCATCAAAAACTCACTTGAAGAAACAAATTTGCAATAATCTCAACAATCTCTCCATTTTTAATGATGGTAAAATAATTATTATTTGAGTTAACAAATAAATACAAATTTTCTCCTTAGCTCTCCCTAAAAGTAAGCTCCCCTTAATGAGTGATCAATTTATAATAAGGGGTTCCTATAAAGATCAAAAACATACACATACATACACATCTACACACATTGATCAGAAAACATACACACACAATCATATAGTTCACAGCATACACACATTCATCCAGTTCACCAAACCATACAAAAACATCAAAGAATAGTCAAATCTACTCCTCAAACAACCTCAAACAAAAAAACTCCCGCTTTTGACAATAACAAAAAGGGACAAAAAAGGTAGTTTATCATTAAGACAATTTAAATAAATTGCTAACAACAATATTAAGATCACATGAAAAAGATAAAAACTCAATATTTAAATTACAGAATAAAGGTTAAGAAAAAGTTGATATGTTTACTATTTGAAATAGACAATTGATGTAACAATAACTATTGTAGAAACTATGAAATAGAATTACTAATTTTCTAATTCAATAGTGAAGACCAATATTTATTATATAGATTGTGGGATAGAGAAACTGATAAAGGAAAGACCAATTGGTGACATTGTGCATTTTTTTAATTATTTGTCGCACTCTTTGTGCATCTTATTAATTTGAACTACTTTTGTACCCTTTTTCAATTTGGCGAACATTGTGCATCTTTTCATATACATGGCACACTTTATGGTTTTTATACATTTTGGACTAGTGTTGGTCATCTTTTCATATTTATGTCTTTCCAAAATCACTAACTCTTAACACAAATTGCAATAATGAACAAAGATGAACACCTTAAAATAGAAGAAAAAATAAAGGTATTACAACAATTTTGTAACAATTTTAGCTACATAACACTTAACTATTGAAAACATAAATAGATCTTCTATTCTATACCTAGTGGCATTGTAACTTAAAAATTTTGAGAGACTAAGTTTTGCAAGTAAATTAATTTTATAGAGCAAACTCATCCAACAATTCACATTAGCAATCAACTACAATTGATAAAGACAAGTTACTAGCTCAACCACAATGCAATATGCATCAAAACATGAGTTGTTCATTTCATTGACATGTAATTAACTTACAACCATACTTCACATACATCTTATAACTAACAGAACCATCATCCACATATCAAATCACTCACATACAACCAAATACAATCCCCCACTTCTCAAACTTTTGAAGGAAAAACCAAATACATCAGAGCCTAAAAAAATAAAGAACAACACAAAAACATCCAAAATAATCACCTATCAAGAACAATAGTAGGACAACAGAATCACAGCTGGAAATCTGAAGGACCCACATCTGGAGGTGGTGGAGGAGTAGTGAACATTACAAACTAGCTATTGATTGTTGCAATATTAGTGTTTACTGAATCAAATTGGTCCCGAATCCACACCCTCTCTTCATTATACATATCATCCTGCATCTTTAAGTGTGCCTCTACATCATCAAATCTTTGATCAAGATAATCAAAGCATTGGACTATATTTTAACAAAAATTTTGGTCAAGTCCAGGTGCAGGGGCAGGTGCAGGTGCTCCTTCTTCCTCTGATTCATCTCCAAAACTCTCCCTCCCAAAAGTGATCGAAAAGAGGCATCAGTAAAATAAATGGGGAGTTTAGTTGGACCATCAGGATGTACCAGATTATACTTCAAGAATATAGGCCACTAGATGTCCTAAAGCTGCATTTTTCTTTCTTTTGTAATTTGGATGTCTAATATTAGATAGGTTATGAATATAATCGAAAATCACTTGAGCTTCATCTATAGGTTGATTTGTCATGATCAAATAGGTGGCTACGAATAAAAGAGGAATCATGTTGATATGGTCACCACCTTTGGGATAATTAAAGTTTGTAGTACGTATTAGATGATCCAGGTATTTAGGTTTGTGTGTAAACTCGAGGCAAATGAGTCACCTGGGCTGCTCCTCTAAGAACTTTATTGACTTTAAACCAGTGAAAGTTAGCCCTAGAAGACAGTGTATGGGCTCTAGTTCCTTGAGTTCTCAAGTGGAGGAAGGTTACTAAATCTTCCTTTGTGATTTCTAGCTTTTGCCTTAAAACATAAGAAGAGATCCTTGAATGATCATGATTGACTCTCATATTAGCTAAAAAGTAATAAAAGATTTCTTTGTTATAGGCATAAATGAGAGTGAGAATAAAAGAAATTTGGGTAGAGGCTAGTAAGGTCATTACAGAAAAGTGGATGTCATCTTGAATAAGAAGACGAGAAGGGGTGATCTTTGCAAGAAAAAACCTATAATAAGCTTTCTTATTTTCCTTAGATAGGAAATTCTCTTCTATGGCAGTCCTAAAGGAAGAGGCTTCGGAACGTGGTTGCTTACTGCTACTAGCCATAACTAGAATAAGATCTTAGAAGAGTTTGGAAATTGATGAGGAAGTGATGAAAAACTTCTCCAAAGACCCTTCTATTTAAAGAAAAATGATCTATCGCATAGTACGAAATTTTTTTTACTGGACGAAATAAATTTTGTACGTACGAAAGGAAATGGCCAAAAAAATGGCTTTTGTAAATTGCCCTTCCCGAGACGTCCTTTCGTATAGGCTTTTTGACTACCTGATCGTACAGACGATCACGTGTTCGTCCAGGATGATAAGAATATTAAAGATTGTTTCATTGTCGGTTGGCTTCATCCTTATCCAAAATTGACAACAAGGATTGTACAGACGAATGGCACGTTCGTACGGACGATCAGTAATAATAATAGCCAAAAAACCTATAAAACCTGTCCCCATTAGTATAGACAAAAATACATATCGTACAATATAATGACATCATCATACAGTATGAAAAACCATAAAAACTCTTTTCTATCTTCTCAACTCAGAAAATAAAACCTCTTAAAGCCAAATATTTTTTACTAAGTGATATGCTTCATAATAATAAAAGAATAAAAATAATAGAACACAATAAATCACTAAGAAATGATCAGAACATCCAAAATAAATCACACAGTAACAACTTAAACAGTCACATATATACAAAGTATAAAGTCTACAGAATTTTCAATTTAAGCATTAAGATCAATCACACCTAGCCTTATCCTTAAGATGCTAAAAGTATCAAAAGCTAGTGGTTTTGTGAAAATATCTGCAAGTTGATCTTTAGTAGCGATATAATGTGATTCAATTTTCCCTTTTGCTACATGATCTCTAATAAAATGATTCCTAATATCAATGTGCGTGTACTAAAATGCTGAATAGGATTCTTTGAAATATATATGGCACTAGTGTTATTAAAGAAGATTATAATTGTGCCAAAAGAAAATCCTAAATCAATCAATTGCTATTTTAACCAAAGCACTTATGTAACACAACTTCCTAAGGCAATGTATTCAGTTTCTGTTGTTGAAAGGGCTACTTAGTTCTATTTTCTACTAGACCAAGAAACTAAGGAGTTTCCTATGAATTGAAAAGTTCTAGAAGTACTTTTATGATCAACCCTACAACCAGTAAAGTCTGAATAAGAGTATCCAACAATTTTAAAAGCAGTGCTATTCTTAGGATACCAAATTTCTAAATTTTGAGCCCCTAAAAGATATCTCATTATTCTTTTAACTATAGTCAGATGTGATTCCTTTGGATTAGCTTAAAATCTAACACACAAATAAAAACTAAACATGATATCTAGTTTGCTAGTTCAAGTAAAGCAAAGATCCAATCATTCCCCTAAACCTCTTTTGATCAACTAATTTTTTCTTGGGATCCTTATCTAACTGCATTGAGGAATTATACGAGTATTTATAGGTTTAGCCTTATCTATTTCATACTTCTTGAGAATCTCCTTAACATATTTTGACTGACTAATAAATGTTCCATCCTCATCCTGCTTAATGCTAAACCCCAAAAAGTAACTCAAATTCCCTATCAGGCTCATCTCAAATTCCTTACTCATTATTTTTGAAAAGTCATCACATAGATTTTTCTTGGTAGATCCAAACAAGATATCATCCATATAGATTTGAACAATGAGTATTTCATTTCCTATATTTTTTTATAAATAGAGTGGTATCCACACTCCCTTTTACAAAAGATCGTTCAAGTAGGAATATGCATAGCCTTTCATAACACGCTCTAGGTGCCTATTTTAATCCATAAAATGTATTTTTCAATTTAAAAACATGATTAGGAAATTATGCATTTTCAAAACCTGGAGGTTGCTCAACATAAACATCCTCTTTTATCATCTATTTAGAAAGGCACTCTTTATATCCATTTAAAATAACTGAAAACCTTTAAAACTGGTATAGGCTAAAAGCACTCTAACTACCTCAAGTTTGGCTACTAGGGCAAAGGTCTCCACAAAATCAATTCCCTTAATCTGATTATACCCCTTAGCCACTAATCTCGCTTTGTTTCTAACAATCACTCTATAATCATTCATTTTATTTTTAAATACCCCCTTGGTTCCAACAACACTTTGATCTTTTGGTCTTTCTACCAATTCCCAAACATCATTTCTAGCAAATTGATTCAACTCCTCATGCATAGATAAAATTCAAAATTCATTTAAAAGTACTTGATTTATAGTAATGGGGTCAATCATTGAAATAAAAGCGAATTGATTTACTTCTTTTCTCAAATCTTGCCTAGTCCTAACACCTTCACTTGAGTTACCTAAAATCAACTCTTTAGGATAAATCTTAGTAAATTTCCATTCCTTAGGCTATTAGTTTTCTTCTTCATTTTCAACCCTCTCTTCAACTTTTTCATTTTTAAGTCATTGGGTGATTTCCTCAACTTCATCTTCATCCAACCTAGACCCTCTTGTATTATTCGATTTATCAAAAATAACATGAGTGGTCTCCTCAACTACTAATGTTCTTCTATTAAAAACTCTATAGGATTTTCCAACACTTGAATATCCTAGAAAAATTCCTTCGTCAATTTTAAGATCAAATTTTCCTAAGAGAGTTTTTCCATTATTATGTATGAACACTTTACATCTAAAAATATGTAGGTGTGAGAGGTTTGAAATTTTACCTTTAAGAAATTCATAGGGTATCTTGTTTAATTTTGATATAATGTTCACCCTATTCAATACATAGCATACGATACTAACTGCTTCTACCCAAAAATATCTTGGAAGTCAATATTCTACCAATATGGCTCTAGTAGCTTCAATCAATGTCCTATTCTTTCTCTCAACTACTCCATTATGCTGAGGTGTCCTAGAAGCTGAGAAATTATGATATATTCCATGGGTTTTGTAAAACTAATCAAATAATTCATTTTCAAATTCTCCCCCATGATCACTTTGGATTGTAATAATTTTAAACCCTAGTTTTCTCTGAATCCAAGTGACAAAATCTCTAAACTCCTCAAATGATTCATCCTTATGAATTAAAAATCTACTCTATGTGAATCTTGAGTAATCATCCACAATCACATACCCAAATATTTTTCCTCCTAGACTTATAACCCTAAACAAGTCTAAAGAGATCCATGTGAAGAACTTCTAAGGGTTTTCTAGTTCTAACATCCTTAACTGAATTGAAGGAGGATTTGACTTATTTTTCTAGTTGACATGCATCGCACAAGTGATCTTTAGTGAAGTCTAATTTGGGTATTCCTCTAACTAAATCCATTTGGGTGATTTTCTTAAGATTTCTCATGCTAGCATGATAACATTTTCTATGCCATAACCATGATTCATCAGAAACTATTTTTAAACAAAAAGCAATAGAAGATTTTATAGAATTTAAATCAAGCATGTATATATTATTAACTCTATCACCATAAAACTCATCATCACCATTTTGTCTTATCACACTTCTTGTAGGCAAAAACTTTATATAATATCCTTTATCACATAATTGACTAATGCTCAACAATTTATATTTCAAATCATCTACAAATAGAACAATTTCTATCAAAAAATTCTTTGAATTTTTAATAATACATGTACCTACCACTCTCTTAGTGTTATTATCTCCAAGTATAACCTTGCCACCATTCTTGGCTTCCAGCATCATGAATGGAGTCATATCTCCAGTCATGTGCTTAGAACAACCGCTATCCAGGTACCAAATACTCTCATGAGGTCTTATATGAGAGCATCCCTACAAAATCATTAAATAATAGACATGGTAACCCAAACAAGTTTGGGTTCACCTCTTGGAAATTTTAAACCATATGCATATGTAATATATTATGTTTTATGCACCTTATCTTTCCACACTAAATGTGTTCTACGATGAATAGTTTAAGTGTGGGAGATGTGTCCTAACATTTCACATGTAAAACATCTTACACTTGGGAAGGGATTTCTTAATCTATATGAGTTATTATTTCTCTTCCTAGGTGTTGAACTCATATTCTTTTGTTTAGACCTATAGAATTATTCAACTGTGGGTGCTGGTTTATTTTCTTTAATATATTTCAACTCCAATTCAACATATGAGTTTCTATTCTCTAATATTAAAATATCCATTCTCAAGTCAATTTCTCTACGTTCAAATTCTTCCAAAAACACTTTAAAATTATTTTCAAGTTTTATGTGAGATGATTTTAATAGTTCAAGCTGTTTATTTAAATCATGATATTCATCCAATAGATTCATGTGATTGCTATCAATTAATGCATGGTCTTTCCTAAGGATTTTAAATTCTTTCTACAATTCTAAGTAATCTAAATTTAACTTTGCATGCAGTTTCTTTAATCTCCTATATGTAGAGTGAATGCGCTTAGAAACTTCAAATATTTCCTCATAACTTAAGTCACTTATCTTTTCTTGATCCGAATGATCAATATTGTCAGCCATTAGACACAAGTTTGTGACTTCCTCTTCTACTTCTATTTCTGAGGTGTCTGAAGGTGAATCCTCTCAAAATGCTTTCTGAAGTCTTTTCTTGCCCTTCTTCACATTGGTTTTCTCCTCAACCTTCTCCTTGCTAGGATTACCTTTAAGATTTGGGCAAAGTCTTGATGTTTCTAGGCTTCATACATTCATAGCAAATTACTTCATTAGAAGCCTTAGCATTTTTATGGAACTTACCTTTGTTCCATTCCTGAAGTCTCCTCTACTTTCTCCTTAGGAAACTTTTGAATTGCCTTGTCATTAAGGCATTGTCTTCATCATCCATAGGTAGTGACTGATCCCTATCTGAATTATCCACCTTCAATGCTATGTTCATCTCCTTTCGCTTGTCACTTGTATTAATCTGTCTTTGAGTCACTCTGTGCTCGTAGGCAATTACTGATCCAAGAAGATTGTCAATTGAATACATATTTAAATCTTTAGACTCTATAATGGAGTTATCTTTACATCATAGTTAGTAGGAAAATAACATAAAATCTTATTTACTTTATCTGAATTTATTAGTTCCCTACCTAAAGCAAGCAATGAGGTAACTATTTGAGTAAAATGTGTATACATATCAGAGATTGATTCATTTAGTTTTATGTGAAAGAGTTTATAGTCATGCAATAGAATGTTTAATCTAGACTGTTTGGCCTCATTGGTTCCATCATATATAATGCAAAGTCTATTTCATATTTCTTTTCTTGATTTACAAGTAAAAACACACATATAATCTTAAGATTTAAAAGCACAAAAAAAGATATTCAAGCATTTTGTATTTAATTATGCTAAGTCCCTCTATTCTATAGTCCAATCATCAAATGATGTTTCAACTCTTATGCCCGTAATAAGTCTAGTAGGTGCAGTATAACCATCTTGTACTAGCATCCACATGTGATAGTCAAGTGATTACAAAAAGGTAGACAAATGAGTTTTCTAAAAATCGAATGGAATATTATCAAATAATAATGGTCTAGTTATAGAATATCCTTCAAAAGTATTATAGTTTCCATGATTAGCCATGATCTAATTTTCAAAAAATAATTTAAATAGTAATTTTTAAAATAGGCTCAAATGCCACTTGAAAGTGCGAATAGGTTGTTAGACCTATTAATTATGTCTCTAGGCTAACCAAGAGGGGTGAATTGGTACTTTTAAAAATTCTCTTAGATTTAATGAAACTGATTTTACAATATAAAAATTGATTTTTGAAAACAATTTTTCAACCATAGAAAATTTAAAAATACAGAAAATAAAAATGCGATAAATAGTAAAACAAATAAAGAATACCGGATTTTATAGTGGTTCGGTCGAACAAGACCTACGTCCACTCCTAGAGACTCCTTCTCCAGGTATTGCACTATACTTAAGTGGCTCTACATTAACCCCCATAGCAAGGTGGAGAAGCCTTTACAATTTTCCTCTCTTCCACCAAACCCCGGTGCGGTAGAGAACCATCATCCTTTTTCACCCTACTAGTGAAGGCAGAGAACCCACCATTCTTTCTTGCCCTTCTGGTGATGGCAAAGTTCCAAACATCCTTTTTCACCCTCCTCGTGACGGTAGAGAATCGGACATCCTTTTTCACCCTCCTGGTGATGGCGGAGAACCAACATCCTTTTTCACCCTCCTAGTAAAGGAAAAGAACCCACATCATTTGTCACCCTTCTGGTGATGGCAAAGTACCAAATATCTTTTTTCACCCTCCTTGTGATGGCAAAGTACCAAATATCCTTTTTCACCCTCCTGGTGATGATAGAGAACTAGACGTCCTTTTCACCCTCTTGGTGTGACAGAGAATCGGACATCCTTTTTCACCCTCCTAGTGATGGCAGAGAACCAAACCTTTTTTGAAAATTCTCTTGCAAGAGTCTTTAAGGAGATTAGGAAGAACATTGATGAATAAGTAAGAGAATCTCTCTGTTGGGCAACCATGTGAAACCCCTGATATTTTTCTTTCAGTAGATCTCTCACACTTCACTCTCAAAATGCTCTCCCAAACACACTCCTTAAGAACACTTAAGAGAAATTTGTGAAAGATCTCTATGACAGTCAGTTTTTAGGACTCTTATATATAAAGGATAAGAAAAACCATCCAAAAACTAAAAATTTCAAGTTTGACAAAGTCAGATCGTGCCGTACGATCAAAAATTATCCCGTATGAATAGTTTAAAATATGAACGGTTCATCCCGTACGATACTATATGAACCTGTGAACCGTAATTTTTATACTATGGAAATGATATATGAAACTATTTCATACTGTACGAACAGTTTAATAAATTAAACGGTTTGCCCCGTATGATCCTGTACAAACCTATGAAACCAATATTTCGTACTCTAGAAATGATGTATAAAACAATTTCATACTGTATAAATAGTTCAAATAATTGAATGATTCATCCCGTACGAACCTTTAAACCCCACATTTTATACTCTGAAAATGATGTACGAAATTATTTTGTATTGTACGAACAGTTCAAAAAATTGAATAGTTGATCTCGTACATCCTGTATGAACCATTGAAACCAAGTTTTTGTACTCTGGAAACAATGTAGTAAAATATTTCATACTGTATGATTTATACTTAGAAAAAAAAATTTTACTCGTAAACCAGGCAGGTTCGTTTTAGAGGACAAATTACACAAATTATCCCATACAATCTCACATCGTACAGTACAATTCATTTTAAAGATTATGTTTTTTATCTCACTCCCCCAGTGTGTGTGTGCACAGTTATCCAATTACAATCACACTCTCTCAGACTCAAGAAAAGAATAAAAAGTATAGACTCTAAGACTAATACACTCTAATCCAATTAGTTTAAAGTCTTCCACTGTCTGGAATGTGATTTTCCTGAAATGAAATATTAGTACACACAAAATAGACTTTTTCAGCATATGTTAGGAGAAATAATAAATAAATAATAAGATTTTGTTATCATCAAAAACTCACATCAAAAACTCACTTGAAGAAAGAAATTTGCAATAATCTCAATAGAGCTCTACTCTCATTCATTCTTGCTACCATTGGCTAGGGATTGGGATGGGCTAAGGTGGAAAGTCTTCTAGAGGTCAAGTGAGTTCAGGCATGAGCTCAATTGGGCATAGGGAAGCCCAATTACTGAGATGAGCTCAAGTTGTCCTAAACCAGTACAGTTTGGGTCAATTTGGGCTCAACCTGGGTCAAGTCAGCGGTTGGAATTGATATGGGAGATGCATTGGATTATGGTGAACCCAGTGCATGTGTCAATTGGACTCAATTAAATCTGAGGTGAGATCTGCTTTGGGTCAACATGGTTTTAGCCCCCTTCGGGCGAGTCCAAAGGTTGACCCAAGTCAACCTAGGGATTGGGCTGACTAGGGTAGGTGTGTTGGACCTAGGGCCTCCTAGTGAAGGAGTTATTTGGGTTTAATTGGGTTTAGAATAGGAGTTCTCCCAATCCCAAGGGATATCTTGGGGACCCAATGGGTCATCCCCATGGGTCTAGATGGTTTTAGAATGGTCTTGGTCAAGGAGTTTGGGAAGGTTAAGAGTGTATAGGAGGTTAGGTCAAACTTGGTTGACTTGGTCAACTAGGTTGACCTAGGGTTAAATTTTGGGTTCAGTGAGTTCAAATATACTATTTGAACTCAACGGAGGAGATCCAATGTCAAAAGGAATTCATTTGTCTTAGAATGGCCATTTGAATCCTTAAGGGGGATTTTGGTCAACCATGGTTAACTTGATCAACCAAGTCAAACCAAAGGGTGAGCTTGGATCCAATGTGTTCCTAAAGTCATTTAGGATCCATTGCAGTGAAATTTGGAGTTTGATGTAGCTAGATCACATTGGATTTTGAGGAAAAGACCAAAATTCCCTTTAAAGGTATTTTGGTCATTTTGTCCCCTAGCCGATTTTGGGTCAAACTAAATTGGGAAAGGTGTAGAATATTGATCAATAGTTCCTAATAGAGGTCATCAGTGTGATTGAAAGGTTTGGAAAGGGTCCCAAGGTCAAATTCCACTGGATGGCAAGTCTAGTGGCACAGGCTGTAAATAATTGAAGGTTTTGCACCCTTTGGGAAACATTCAGTCTGATGGGCTATGAGTATTGGATTGAGCCCAAATTTGGAGGGTTTCCTATAAAGGCTTGTCTAAACTGTATGCAATTGATAGACCCTAGATCAGAGGTCTTTAGTCTGGGTTCCAAAGGATCTGAGAATTCTCTTGGAAAGGGTTTTAAGACCTAGACCTTTAGTCTTGGATTTGTGTCTGGATTTCTGGATTTGAACTAGACTTTGGGTTTCAAAGTTTAAATTTGAATTATGCTAATCATTTATAATTATTTATCTAATTATTATGATTGGATAGGCTCTGAGGTGGGTTTGATATTGGTTTGATGGTTGAATCAGGGCTTAAATGTGAGCCTGAGTCTTGAGCTAGATTTGTTTAAAGTTTGGCTGGGTTTAAAGCTTGGATTGATTTAAGGTATGGGTTAACTTGGATCTAGATTAATATAAGGCCCAGGTAGATTCTAGGGTCTAGATTGGTCTAGGGTCTAGGTGGATCTGGAGTATAGGAAAAGTCCTAGTGACCTCACACAAGAATGAGGTCAACCCCCCAATATAAAGACTCACCGAACCAAGGAGTAGGACGAGGAGATGTCAAAGTATAAGAAGGGCAAGCTAAAAACACAAAGAGCTTTTTAGGCCAACTCTACCTCATAATCATCAGAAGAAGAAGCAGAGGAGGAGGTAACACATTTGTGTCTTATGAATAATGATAACCTTAATCAATAAGATCAAGATGAGGTATGTCAACATTTTTATGATGAACTGTTACTTATTTCTAAAAACATTCATGACTCGTATAGGAAATTAAAGAAAATGCATACTAGTCTTAATACTAATCTTAATACTTTATAAAAAGAACATGTTTATTTAGTTAAAGAATATTCTGACTTGGATAAAGATAACATGTCCTTGCCTGATAAATTTGATACATTGAACAAGAAGCATGTTGAATTAACTGTTGCACATGATTCCTTAAAATCATCATATGTTGAACTAGAAAGTGCATTTAAAGAATTCGAAGAACTTGCATGTCAACTAGATAGCCATAAGAATGCATTGAAACTAGAAGTGTTAAGCTACAAAAGTGCAAATAAATACTTAAGAGCAAAGGTAATATCATTAGAAAATAATAAACCATTACCCTCACTTGTCTAATGGAAAAACCCCTCAACTTTGCATGAATCACACAAGCCTAGGAAGAGGCACCATCACTCACACAGGTTAGTGAAACCATTTATTAGTGTTAGGTATTACTCTTGTGGCATGCTGGGTCACATAGCCGCACATGCACAATCCATCATAGGACACATCTAGTGTGGAGACCTAAATTACATCCATCACAACATAACATGCCTACATCTCATTCATTCAAGCATAAGGAGGAACCCAAACTCACTTGGGTTCCCAAAACTAACATTTGATTGACATTGTAGGGGTGATCTCACAAAAGGCCTAGTGAGAGCATGTGGTACCTGGATAGTGGCTGCTCGAGACATATGACTGGAGATATGAAAAGGCATAAAATGCTTTTTAGTTTGTTAAATTTGAAATTTTTGCAATTAGTTATAGATTTTGCAAGTTTAATGCATTTTTATGCATTAAATTTCACCAAATTATTGACTTTTTTTATTTATAGTGGATTTTAGAATTTTCATGTTTTTTTATAAATACTAATCTTAGAGATGAGGCCAATGCCTTTAAGTTTGCTCAATTTGGAATTTTCTATAATTAGTTATGAAATTAAGTTGCTTTAATTTAGTGATTTAATAGACCTATTTAATTAAGTTTAGTGATTTAATAGACCTATTTAATTAAGTTGCTTTTCTTATTTTTATTCCAAATCATCTCAAAAACCTCTTGAAACTTTCCTTAAATATCAAGAGTGACTTCTAGGGATGAATTCAAGTGTTTTGAATTTATTTGGTCTTTTTATATTTTGAATTATTTATTTTAATTAATTCTTTGATATTCTTGACTTTTAAATTATTTGTTTATTTTGAGTGAATTTTAAGGGGGATTTTATTTTTCTTTTGTTAAGCATTTAATTCTGAGCATTTGGTATATTAAATATATTTTTGGTTTTTAATATCAATTAATTATGAATTTTCAAAGATTCCAAGTCAATTATGCACATGAATCTTAGGTTAACTAAATGATAGACCAAATAACCTTCAAATGTAGTGAAATTTTAACAATAGGTGCATGAGTACTTGTGCTTCAAACCTCTTAAAATTTTGTTTTTGAAAGATCCATTTGTGTGGAAAGTGCGGCTGACTGGGTAATTAAACAATTTAATTTCACAGGAAATTCAAGGGAGCTTCAAAAAATTAGATCTTTCAATCCACTTGGCCAAATTAGGTGTTCTTAGTCTTGTTGGAAAAATCTCAGAGAGACCTAATATAAGCTACAAAAAGAGCCAAGACAATCACATTCCTCCTTTAACTAATAAAGAAAAGAAGGACAAATACTATCAATACTAATATCATCACACACAAAATTACTAATAAGAGCAAAGTTAGCACATAAATCATCTAACTTATTACATTCCCTATAAACACAATTAAAATAACATGATTAAAATCTTTAAGGAAAGTAAGCTTTTCCATCCAACGGTCGGCCATACCACTATCCATCTTCCTCATCGCCCATTAAAGAAATTTAATGACATTAGAATTATCCCCTACAATGATTATACCTTTATATTGCAACATCCATTCTTTCATCATAGAGCTCAAAGAATGAATAGCTTATAGCTCCGATCAAGAGACATCCCAATGTACACAGATTAACCCAAATGCTAATAAAAATTTTCCTTTGTTAACTCAAAAAACACCTCCAACACTTGCTTTATATGAAGGTAGTAAAGAAGCATCAACATTAACTTTGATCCAATCGGGAGGAGGATTGTGCCAAAGATTCATCAACAGCCAATAAGATTGATTAACACCAAGTGGCCCAATTTTAATATATCAACTCCTACAGTAGATAAATTGAGGCATAACTAACCGAGTTTGCTGCAATAACAACACTGCTATCTTCATCACCACCATATACACATTTATTTCTAGATTTCCATGATAACTAGACCATAGAACAATAAAGATTTACTAAAAAACCATTCCTAGAAGCAAGGCACTCCAACTAGATGCAACATTCATCAAATGAACCGTAAGTGGGAATAATAAAACCATAGCTATTTAGACGTTGAATCTCCTAAATCAACTTTAAGCATTTCACCTCCATATGTTCCTGGTCCTCCACCGCAATACAGCCTTTAGGACATAACTCAACATCTTGTAATCTTCTATACCTCAGAAATTGAAATGTAAGAATTGCATTATAAAAAATATGCCACCAAAATACCTCCACCAGAGTATTTAATATTACCTTCTTAATCCATTTCCAATAGTATTTATCAATCTGATGATGCACCGCAGCTTCAAATTCCATGGAAGAAATTAATTTCTTCAAATGTTAATGAATAAGTTCTAGATTATCCTTAGCCAATTTAGGATAAATCTTAATTTGACAAAAAATATGTAGTTCCTCACCAAAGTAATTCTAAAGTTCATTCTTATTCCATATTCCATCAATAATGAACTTATCAACTATAATATGATCATTATCATGAATTGTAATAAACATTGGCCTTTCATTAAAACACTTATCCAACACCCAAACATCATTATATACATCAATAGAATCACCTATCATAATCTTCCATCTAACAATAGGAGCAAGAGCTTTAGCACCATCTGAAATAATCCTTCATGAAGCAGATGAACTATTCTTCACATCATAATTCCATCTCCATAGTATGTATTTAGCTTCCCAAATTTTAAACAATAGTGAATCTATCTTATTAATGAATTTCCAAGCCAATTTTGCCCTTAATGGCCCCATTGTACTAACATAAGAATGAAGCCCATGCCACCCAGCTTGATCGGCTTACACAAAACATCCCAGCACATTTAATGAAGCCCATTCTTTCCATCCTGCTTATGCCAAATAAAACTCATACACATCTTATGAAGGTAAAAATAACTCCCCTAAGACTAAGAGCTAAATTAAAAAATGGGAAATGAGAGAATCACAGGTTTAAGGAGTGTAAATCTTATAGCTAAGGAGATGAATTTACTCCCCTAAGGATTTAATCTCCCCATGGATTTATCTAAAGTGTATTAAAAATTCGCACCCACAAGCCTCCTCAAGACAATCTTCACACCTAAATAATATATTTCTTTGACAAATTTAAAACCCATCAACCATGAAATAAATTTTTTCCTCATCATTTTCACTAAATTCCCAAAGAGAATGACAGATTTTTTATATTTCAATTTTTGTCCAGACCAACTACAAAAATTCAATAAAAAATTCTTAATTTCCTACACAACTTTAATCTTAGCTTCATAAAAAATAATAATATTATCCACATATAACAAATGATAGATCCTCAGAGCACTTGGATGAATTTTAAATTTTGAATGAAAGCATTTGATAGCAGTTGGGAACATAGAATTTATAAGAAGCTATTGACCTCATTTTTGTATGAGGTCATTAGGACCCAATCCAGACTCCAGATTAATCTTGACCTTAGAATCAATCTAGATCCTGGATCGTTCAAGACCCTAGGCCTATCCAAACCATAGGATCTACCTAAATACTAGGATGCCTCTAGACTCCAGACTTCAAGACTTCTAAACTCGAGGATTCTCCTAGATTTTAAACCTTAGGATCTAGCTAGGTTCTAGATCTACCTAGGTCTTCCATCTATCTAGATCCTAAATTAATCTAGGCCTTAGATCAATCCAAACTCAAATAAATCTTGACCTTAAATCTACTCAAACTCTTGATCAATCGAAACCTTAAATAAACTTATTCAAAACTCAAATCAATCCACATCTTAAATCTATTTAGATTCCAAATTAATTCAAACTTCAAATCAATCTCAACCTCAAGCTAATCCAAATGCCAATTCAATTCAAACTTCAATCAAGTCTAAACTTCAAATATATCTAGATTTCAAACTCATCCAGATCTCAACTTAAGTTCAAACTTTGATCATGCCTTTGATCAAGCTTCAAAATCTATCCAATCACTTATGATTATCCCAATGATTATAATTGGTTTTGATAATTCAAACATAATCAATTAAAACCAAAATCTAGTTCAAATCCATACTTTCAGACCAAGTCTCGAGGCTGAAGACTTAAGTTCTAAAACCATTTTTCAATGAATTTTCAAACCTTTTAAAGCCCAGTTAACTGACCTCTGATTCAGAGTCTATCAATTGCATATTGATGGGACATGTCTTTAGAGGTAACCCTCCAAATTTGAGCTCATTCTGATGTCTCTAACCCCAGAAACTGGATTAAAATCCAAAGGCTATAAAACCTTCAAATATTTATGGCCTATGCCACTAGACCTGCCACCCAGTGCATTTGGACCTTGGAGCCTTCTCTAAAGCCTTTAATCACTTCTAGACCTTTGATTATGACTCTTTGAGCATTAAACTATATTTTGGTGGACTCAATTTGACCCCAAGATCATCAAGGGTCAAAATGACCAAAATACCCCTTAAGGGTTTAAGTACCTATTTCAAACAAAATGACCTCCAAATTGCTTGAAACCAGTTTCAAAAATTTTCAAATATTAAACCCAACTTGCTAGACCCAAACCCAGACCCTGGGTCAACCAAGTTGACAAAGTTAACCTAGGTTGACCAAATATGCCATTAAGTGATCAAATAGGTCATTTTGACCAAATGAACTTCCCAGACCTTAGGACCACCTCCAACAGACTCAAAACATCAAACCAAACCTATTGAGCCCAAACTCAGCTCCTAGGTTAACTTGGTTGACCAAGTCAAGCTAAGTTGGCCCAATGCTTGGCCACTCTAATCCTAAGAATTTTGACCAAGTCAGTATACTAGTTTTGGTCAAATTACTAAATCTTTAGTCAAAAACCCATGTATCTTCAATCAAGCTCTTTAGACTTATTCAAGTAGCTCCCAAGACCTTCCCTAGTCCACCGCAGTAGTCCCCTTGACTGTTTGACCAGTCAAATGGTCAAATAATTGGTTTAGGATGGTCAAAATTGGTTAAAACACCATTTAAACTTAATCTATTCCTCCCTAATCCTCTCCAAAGCATTAGGGAACTCTAGAACATTCCTAAAACCTATCACAACCATTAGATCAGGATCTAATGACTCTTATTCAATCAAAATATGCATATAGGACAAAAATCTCATTCCATGTGGCTTATACCCATGTCCTTTGATTGCTTGCCATCCCACCAACTCCTGGGAAAGATGGCATAAATCTAGACCCCTACCCAACCAATCCTAACCCACCATTTATTCTAGAGGGACTTGAATAGGGCAATACTCTATTTTTAGCTCTCATTTTAACCCTATCAATCTCTCTCCAACTAAGGCTCTTCAAGAGGAACTCCCTACTCGTTCTAACTCTCCAGACCCCCCTTTCCACTCCTCCAATCAAATTCAACCAGTCAAATTTTACCAGTGATCAGATTCCGGTGAGCTTAAGCTAAGATCCGTCCAAGTTTTGAATCAATTGATCTATGCATTTTTATCGGGAGAAGTCTTCTACTGGATTAAACTTGGACAAACTACAAATTCAGAGCTACCTCATACGGTTCAATCCATCCTCAATCAAAGGTGAAAATTTGAACCCTAGTTTAAGACATTTAGGCTAATTAGCTTTTCATTCATCATGTTTTGGGCTACAAAACCAAACCCACATTGTTTCTATTCATTCCTAAAAAATGTGCTTAAAATTTTGTTAAAGTTGATCAATCCGATCACCTGAACGAGGCAAAAAATGCTACCTTAAGAATTTTTGTATTCCAACCCAGCCTTACAGAATATCAGTCGTTGATTTTTTTGATCAACGGTTGAGATTTTGCCATACCATGCTCGGCTTCATCGCGTGTATAATTTCGTTGGATTCAAGCTCCATGCAGCTCAATCCCAACCGCTTGTCTCAAAACCGCGCAGATCGAACGATGAAGAAATCGTGTCGACGTGGATTATTGTAACCACATCCGTGGTTAATGATTTTGCAATCATTATCGGTAGTGCAATCATTGCACCGCCAGATAATGATTGGCCATGATTTGTGGCTGCCAATCAAGGCCTGCCACGTGGTACTCCGCTGCCAGTGCCGCTGCCAAATCACCTAATTCGATTTAATATTCATTATAAATTATTTTAAAACCTATTTTTCTTCAAAAAATCAAAACAAATTCATTGTAAGTTAAAAATTTTAGTGTGATATATCAAATTGTTTAGAAAATTATATCCCTAAATTTAAAATTAATATTAACTAAAAATACCTAATATATTTTAAATTTTGTTAATTGCTAAAAATTTCTTTTTTTTATTAATATTATATATATTTAAATATTTCGTAAAACTTAAATTTTTTTTTAGAATACTTTAAAATGTTAGATAAAATATTCTAAATTTTAGAAATCATTTAGGAGTTAACTTAATTTTATTTGAAAACTATTTTAAATATTAACTAATTTTAGTTTAATTTAGGTATTTTATTTAATCTAAAACTTTGAAAAAACACAAGAAATTAAAATTAATTCAGAAAATTTTAAATAATATATCAAAATTTTTGATATTTAGACTAATTTAATTTAAAATTAATTTTAAAATTTAAATATTATTTTATTTTAAATAATTTGAATTATTTGAATATCTCTAAAATTTAATTAATATTTAATCAAATATTATATTAATTATTTGCTTAAAATTAAAAATTTATTTTTAAATAACTTTAGAAATCAGAGGATATGTCAAGTTTTTAAGAAATCATTTTGATAATATTTTTTTTAATTATTTTATCTTAAATACTTATATGTTAATATATAGGTCTATATATATAAATACATATATTTTGAAATTTATTTGTAATTATCCAAATAATTGAGAGATCCATTGAAATTTTAAGCTTAGTTTAACCTTGAATGAATAGAATTAATGGGAGTATTTTGATTATTCACTAATCTAATATTTAATCTTATGTTTATGTTAATCCTTTCATGCTTAGGGGCACACACATGCACTTAGGTTAGGCTCTCCTAACTTAGGTTTGATTTTAATTATGTGTATTTTATCATGTGTATGGTTAAGGGTTAGGAACATTGATTTAAATCCAATTAACTTAGTGACATCATTAAGGACAAAAATTAAGGCCATGTTTAGAGAACTTAGAAAAATTCTAATAATTAGGATATATTTCCAATTGATTTGAAACTCAAACCACTTGAACTTAGTGACATGTGTAGCCTCTAGAAAATTGTTTTCCTGATTTTAGAAATAATTAAAATATTTTATTATTTCATTCATTAATTAAGCCTTAAAACATTCTACATAATCTAATAAATTGAATTTAAATCTAAAAATTACTAATTAGACCTCTAACTAACTATAATTAAACCCTTAATCAATGAAAAATAAAACCCACTTGACTGGACATTAAAATTGAGCTTAATTTATTTTTAATTAAAACTTAATATGTAATTAATTAATTAATTAAAAATAATTAAAAAAATTTCAAAACTTTTCCAAACACTTACGAATCACCTCTTAGGTCTTTTCTGACCTTTGGTGTTGATTGCAAGGTGTTGGGAGATCATTTGGAGCAAAATCAATAAAAGGCCCTTAATTAAAGTAATTAAATAATTCCAATAAATACTCAAAACTTTGAAAAATCATAACTAATTCTAAAAAAGTCCAAATTAAATAAACTCTAAGCCATTAAACTCATATTAAGGTCTAATATTTATCAAAAATATTAAATTTTTAGAAATCATTCAAATTTCAAAAGTCAACTTTTGGTCAAACCTAAGTCAAATTTGAAGTCAAAACTTCAAACCATCATAATAAAATATAGAAAAATCTAAATTTAACATACTTATAGTCTAACTTATGAAAAATCTAAACTTAGTAATTAGATACTAAGTTTGCTAGAATTAGACTTTTTAGATTAACTTATGATTTTTTTATGTTTTGACCTATTTTTGAACTAAGATTGACCTAAATGTTGACTTTTTGACTTTGACTTATTTCTTATGACTTAAAATTTTTAATAAATACTAGACCCTAAATAAAGTCTAAAGGATTTGATTTTTTTAAAATTGGAATTTTTTAGAATTAATTATGAATTTCTAAAGTTTGACTATTTAATTGAGTTTTTTAATTGATTAATCAAAAGGGCTTTTAATGTTTTTGATCCAAACTGATTCCCATCTTTATTAAATCACTCACAAAGGTTAGGAATGATTCATGGGAGTTTCTCCAAGTGTTTGAGATTTATTTAGAATTTTTAATATTTTTAATTAATTATATTAATTAAAAAAATGATATTTACTAAAAATTAAATTAAGGTTAAATTAAGGGTCCAATCAAGGGGTAGTTTTCTTAGGTTGAGGTATTAATTCTGGTCAGTTTGATGTATTATTTATATTTTTTAGACTTATATTGAATTTATTATGATATTTAAAACTCTAGGCTTAATTAAGGGATTGAACTTGACTTAGTCAAGTTTTTAGGTTGATGATTTTTAAAATCAGTGAAGTTCAATCCTAATGTAGGTTGTGTCACTAGGTCTAATATTCCAAATTTTTATGCCTATTAGATGCATAATTAATCTTCTATAATTTTCCTAAAATTTTAAAACTTGTCCTTAATTTTTGTCTTTAAGTGTCACTAAGTTGTCTGGGTCTACAATCAGAGGTCTTTAACCTTCAACATGTACACAATCAACCACACCAGTTAAATCAACAAAAAGCATGTGACCTAAATTTAAGTGTATTGGAAAGGGATGAATCTTCAAATATTTTGGTTAACCCATAACCCAAACATTTGAGAATTCACTCAAAATAAACATCCCCCTCACATTTTTATCTTTGGAATGTTATGATAAGGGATAGACTTGCTATAATAGTTTCCAATCAAATCCATATACAAGTCAAAAGTGCCTAAATGATGACAAAACAAACTAAATTAAAAGATTACATATAAATCACCTAAACTTGTATTGGATTTGATCGATGTAACCTTACTCATAATCAAGCTCTATTTAAAGATCTCAACTAAAGGTTTGAATGGGTGGAGAGATGCCAAAATCAAGTTTCAAAAAAACTTTCAAAATACAAAGCTAAACATGATTAATTATGACTAATACTAGTGTAAAATTAATCAAACTCAAAATATAAGCAAAAACATTTTGAGAAAATCACTATAGATAGTTGATGGTAAGCACAAATAAGCTACCAAAATTTAGAGCAAAGTGATTAATAAATTTCCGTTTAAATTTAAAATAAGATTTAAAGTATTTTTGAAATAATTAAAAAAACATTAATCAAATCACTGCAAAATTTATTTTAAAATAAACTAGACTCCATTCTAAGTCCATAGACACCAAAATCATAAAAATCCATTGAGAAATGGATTTATTAAGATTTTTTTAAGTTATTTGCATTTAAAATTTATTTTATTAGATTAAAAAGAACGATTATGGTGGGGTGGCCTCACGTCACTCTCCCATTTGTTAGATCGAAATCGCTACGAGAGGCCACATGGTAGCAAGAGAGTCATTGGAATAAAATTACGATATTGAGGTGGCATTAATGGCCAAAGATTGCACTGCAACAATCATTGGTAATTAATGTGTGATGTGATGATGCATCAACATGCATCAGTTATTTGAGTTAGCAAACTATGACAGTCGTTGGATTGCCTGAAGTTTGAATGGAATAGCCTAGATTAAGCTTGATCAAAAATAAGGTTGTCGGATTAAAACCATGGTTGAATTAAATGATAAAACTAAAAAACCAAAGCCGTTGATCATGTGATCAATGACTAAAAAAATCTATAAGGCATGCGATGATGTTATTATCCCTAGATTTAAAAAGTAAACTCATTCTTTAAAACTACTAAGTCCAATTAGATGAAAGTTTACACAGAGCATGTGTATATGAAGAGCATTCACGAGGAGTAATTTATTTGGGTTAAAGTTAGCTTTTCAAAGAGCTACTTTAACCCAAGTGTTTCGGCTAGAGTTTAACTTATACCTTGATCCAACCAATGGATTTAGGTTTTCTTGGGTTGGTTGATCTTGTAGGCTATCCACAAATATTTCTCTAGGAGGAATCAATAGTTAAAATCACCTGGATAGCGAGATATCAAGCCTTGATAGACTGGATAGTTGATTCACTGAAGAACTCACCATCAATGATGTGCAACAGTCATGTTTTTATAGTGGAAGCATAGAGGGAGGCCTTGAGAGCTCCAATAAAAAGAGATTTTGTTCTGGGAGGGCTTGGGGGTTGAATTAAATTATAATGAGTGAAAATGAGGTGTTCTCATTTCATTAAACCTTAAGCATTAGATTGGATAGCTTGGATCCATCAGAGCCCTTGCCTTGATACCCTACACATGGCCTAAGCCATTTGGATGGTAGGGAAAAGGCTGCATCAGGGTTGATGGCTATTGGTGGCTTTGTGTGGCACGGGGGTAACTCTGTCCACTTTAGCCTCAACCAAGCCCTTGGTTGGGCTAGAAGGCCCTTAATAGGGCTTGTGTGTTTAAATGGAAGCTTGGGGTTAGCTGGTTTGGAGCAGAAATACTTAGGCTAGGTAGGTTGACCTTCTAAAAAAGTTTTAATCTTAAGTTGATTTATTTGACCAATCAACTAGTTAAAGGACAATGAGGTGGCAGGTTGGAAGTGTAGGAAGCTGTTCGAAATAGGTTTGGAATGAGTCAAAGGGTTAGGGTTAATGGAAGAATGAATAAGATCATGTAGGATGGAGTTTGACTAAGGATTTTGAGATAACTTAGTCAAACTTAATAGGATTTGACTCATCCATGATTGAGATATGTTCATGACATAGAATAAAGTGGATTTGAAGCTTGAAGGGGGTTTGATTGGCTATAAATGGTGATTTGACCAAAAGTATGGGAATTTGATAAAGCCCACTGTGTTGACTTGGTCAGACCCATCAAGATTTTGACTCTTCAATGATTTAAATGCACTTGCATCATGGATTAGAGTGGATATTTAAAGGCTAATGGAGGTGGCCTTATGCATTGGAATGGCCATTTGGCCTAAAATGGTTATTTGGATGATTAGGAGGCTATTTGGTCAACCATGATTAACTTGGTTAATTATATTAGATCACACCCTGGGTTTGGATCTAGTAGGTTTAAAATGACATTTTAGACCTAGTGGAGATGGTTCCATGTAATGGTGAAGTCATTAAGGGTTAAAATAATCATTTAAACCCTTATAAGCAATTTGGTCAGAATGAGTTGAGTTGGTCAACCATGATTGGCCATGGTTGGAATTTAAGTCCAATGCACTCCTAATGATGTTCAGGATGCATTAGAGGAGATTCTAAGGTTTGATTTGGCTGTCATGTTGAGGTTTGGGGAAAAGTCTAAATTTACCCTTAAAGGGCATAGGTCATTTTGCCCCCTTGTCAATTGTGGGTCAAACTGGGTCAACCAAAATATATTTTAATGTTCAACATGTCATAACAAGGGCTATGGACATGGTCAAGTGTCTTTGGAAAAGTCATAAGGTCAAATTCCATAAAGTGGCTAGTCTAGTGGCATATGTTATAAATATTTAAATGTTTTGTAGCCTTTGAATTTCAATTTAATTCTAGGGTTAGAGGAGTTAGATTGGATTCAAATTTGGAGGATTGACCCTAGGGATATGCCTAATTAATATTCAATGTTTAGATCATAAATTGGGCCTTAATTGACTGGGTTTTAAATTGATTAAAAAATCACTCAAAAAGAGTTTCAAGATAAGGGCCCTTAACCTTAGATTTTGGTTTAAAATTCTAGATTTGATCTAAAATATTTCCCACAGTCTAAAACTGCTAGCCATAGCAATGATATAACTGCATTTTCTTAATTTAATGGAGAGTCAATTTATGAGAGATGAAAAAAATTCAAGAAGATGCTTATATGCTTTACCAGATGAGTTAGTGATTTAGATTTTTTTTATAATGGGCTTATATGATCCCTTAGGCTAAAACTTGATGTGGCAGTCGGAGGTTCTTTGATTTCAAAGCCTTTTTAATTAGGCTTATGCCTTAATAGAGGAAATGACAACAAATAATTTTCAGTGGCCTTTTGATAGGGTGATTGCTAAGAGAGTAGCCAGTTTTAATATTTTAGATACTTTATCATTTTTGACTACTAAGGCAGCTGCTATGTTTAAGAAGAGAGTCAACTTAGTGTAAGTTCTAGATCAGGGTTATCTATGTTTTTGGTAGAGCAAGACTTGTATATTGCTTATGAGTCTAGTGCTCAAGAGATTGAGATAGTAAATTTAGTTGGAAGACAAAAAATTCTTATTTAAATACGTATAATCTTGGTTGGAAGAATTTCCCTAATTTTAGTTGTAATAATATTTATGGTGGAAATCAGTGGAATTAAAGTCAGGCAAACCCAGGTGGAAATTAGAGTAATCCATAGAATCCTTTAATGAACCTTCTTATCCCTTGAGGCTATAATCAAAATATTTAATTTAGAGATAGAAACACACCTTTGGAGGATTTAGCAATTCAGATGGAAAACCATTTGAAGAATCTGATTTAATCAAGAATTTAGAAAATTAATTAGGACAAAATTCAATTTCCTTTAGCAATAAGCCCCATGCCAATTTGCATAGTACACTGAGGTTAACACAAAGGACAAAGGGAAAGATAAAAGTTTGTATCAATTGATGATTAGTAATGATGCTTCACATCTAAAATAAAAAATCAAGGCAAGACTACCTGAAGAATATCAACTTGGCACTACTTGGAGGCAACCCAAATTTTTTTTATGTCAAATCATATCTTTGTTATTAACATCTTATGTTTGAATTTAATATTTTTATTTAAAAATAATGAAAATATTATATGTATGTTACCTGTGACTTACTATGTATGGTTATGACTAAAATAGTTACATCTTTTTTTTTTTTAGATTTTATAATTTGCAATAATGAGTAAGCACCATAGTGTTAGGTCAAAGAGCACTATAGTGTTTGATTTCCAAGTGCCACAACATCTAAATTGGGTGCCCTTGCACTAAGTCTCAAGAAAATTACTGTATATAATGCTACAACATTGTATATTCAGGTGCTATATGTTACAATATGGGATACTGAGCATGTGATCTAAATGATAATAAATATTATTTATTCAATTTCTATTTCTCCTCGCATTTGCATTATTTCTATATGCACAAATATTTTAGGTACGTCATACACCATAAAAAAAGATCCAAGGCTCAAGTTTGGGTAGAATAAAAACATGTTTAGTAAGAGTATATAATTTTTATTTATTTATTTACTTTTAAATTTCTTGAGTCAAAGTCCTATAAAAGATGTAGGTTATTTTAGCAACTGTGCACACACACAGGGGTGGGAAAAAATAAGTTTATAAAATTTTGAACTACGATCCAGTTCATACCGTATGACTAGTTATTTTTGAAAAGCTTTAAAATGGGTAATTTTATAATTAATGTTTTTAAACTACTTGTATTACTGATCTAGATAATACTGTACAATATGCTTAAAATTAAAACTCTAGCTGGCAATAAAAATTAAGTATTTTCATTTTTTATTTTGAATTGATAATCCTGTACGATGCCATTCATATAGTATGATATTTGAAAACTTAATTTAATCCTAATGATTAGTCAATCAAATCAATATTTAATTAATATGGTCCACGATACTATATGATATGGATCATATGTTATGATAGGTAGAGACAAAAATCATTTGTCCCAGATGTCATCTTGGATGAAACAGTGATTTTTTAACTAATCATGTAGTTTGATGCCAATCATACTGGATGATAGGCAGTGATGATTTTCATTTATCCCAGCAATTATCCTATATGATTAGATGATAATTGAACTTATCATTTTGTACCATCTATACATCATATAGTATAATCCATACACAATTTCTTGAATAATTCATCCTATGGTTGTTCCATCATAGACTCTTTAAACTAATTATACTTTATGATCATAGATCGTATTATATGATCATCAATCATACATTACGATAAGTTTTAACTCAATTGAAAATTTAGGTTATTTGAAAACCTTATATTTATAGCTTTTCTTAATTATTTTTTTAAGGGATACTTCTGGCTATTGAGGAGATTCTGTGAGAGAATTGTGAGAGACCTTGTAGAGTGGAGAAGGAGAAGGTGAGTTTTGGGAGATTAATAAGTACTGTGGGGGTTATCATACGGTCAGTCCAAATAAGCTGCCCCTTGATTCCTCCACCGGGCTCTATAGATTTGTTGTGGCTAATCTGGAAAGAAAAGCTTCAAGGACGAAGGTTGGGGTTCTCTGCCTTTGATAGGAGGGTAAAAAGGGATTGCAAGGTACTCTTCCTTAAAAGAAGGGTGAAAAGATTCCAGGTCCATTGTCTTCATATGGAGGGTGAAAAGAGCTTTCAAAGTTCTTTGCCTCACTAGGAGGGTGCAATGGATTCCAGTTCTCTGCCACACTGGGTTGGTGAAAATGATTCTTATAAGGGCTTCTCCTCCTTTATGTGGGGGCTAAAGGAGAGCCACTAAGAGTTAGTGTAATACTTTGAGTGGAGGACTTTGAGGAGTGGACGTAGGTCATTATTTGACTTAACCATTATAAAATTAAGGTGTGGTCATTCTTATATTATTTATATATATATTTTTTGCACATTACTATCTATAATTTATTTTTTTGAAAAATTCATATTGAAAAAGTTATTGTTGATGTTAAATTGATTTAATCAAATTATCATCACTTTTATGATTATTGTTAGTTTTATTAGCTTCTCATTGAGAGATTAAATTATTTAATTAAAGTTATTAAAAATTTCAAAAGATTATTTTTTACTAAAGAAATTTTTAAATAACCAGTTCTCCCCCCTCTTATCGTGGCTAAGGACAGTCCAACTAGGCTAAACACCTTCCATTAAACTTTCAATTGGTATTATAGAGGGTCTCAAAATTGTTATTTTAAAATCTCTTAGAAAAAGATTAAATGTCACATTTTGGAATTTAGAATATTGTGGAGGGTTATTCTATAACTCATCCACCGCTATTTGATTATATTCCATTTAATTTTTGAAAAATATGCATGTCTACCTTCTTGCGATCTATTCATTTTTGTTTGTGGCATATGATTCAAGTGGGATACTCTGGACCTTTAGAGTTATTAATGGCGTTAATTTAGAAACACCTTTAAATGAATGAAGTAATGAGGATAAAGGCTTAGCTCAACTAAATGCTAAAATTTTAAACTATTTTTTTATGTACTTGAGTTTGTAGATTACATGAGAGTTTCTACTTGTACCACTAGCAAAGACATTTAGGTTAGACTATACATTACATATAAAGGTACTAGCAGAGTTAAACAATCTAGGTTGAAAATTTTATTTCATGATTATGGATGTTTTTTCATGGAACTATCTTAGATATTTACATTAGGTTTACTCAGATAGTGACATCCTTGTATGCCTTAGGTAAATAATTTTATGTTGTATACCTAACTTCAAGAAAGCTAACCATGATTTATGCTTTATACCTAGTAACTATGATGCCAAAGTCACTGGAACATACAAATTTAAGGATTTAAATGTTTATTCAATTAATAAAATACTTCGCTAACTCATTGCCTATGAGCAAAGTGTGAGTCAAAGCTTTTTAGATATGGCCTTATTTGTACTAATCGTACTGGATGATAGAATTATCATCCTAGATGATCAGTTATATCTAAATTGTCCAGCTTAGTTACCTTGGATGACCCGAACTATGTGACGGATGATATTACACATTTTTGAACTAATCGTACAGGATAATAGTCTTATCATCCTGAATGATCAGCTATATTTTTACACATTATCCAAACTTTTCCCCAGGATGTCCGAAACTATTTACTAGATGATATGCTTGATTTTGAACTAATCATCTAGAACGATCGACTATTTTCTAGATGATATGCTTGATTTTGAACTAATCATCCAGGACGATCGCAGGATCATCCTGGACGATCAAAACAGACCATGTCACCTAATCCTCTATAAGAATTAGATCATCCAGGATAAAAGGGCTGATTTACACTGATCGTACAGGATGATCACAGGATCGTCCTGGATGATCTTTGACAGCAAGTTAAAATTTAGGGTAATTTTTTAGCCCTTCTATTTAAGCTTTCTTATTTATTAATGGTAAGACTTTTTACTACCGTCCTCACCCAAGAGAGTCTTAAGAGGGAGAGGGAGAGCTTGGGGGAGAGAGAGAGAGAGAGAATCTTATGAGGGGGAGTTTGTGAGGTGTTCACAAAAGTTACTCCAAGCAAGGATTCAAGTCATCATCCCTTGTTCCCTAGTGGCTCTATGGGAAGGATTTTGAGCAAGAAGATTGAGGTTTCTCTGCTTGCTTCAGGAGGAAGCAAAAGGAGTTTGGGTTCTCTGCCTCACCAGAGTTGGTGAAAAGGAGTTTTCGTAAAGGCTTCTCCGCCTTACTGTGAGAGCAAAATGGGAGTTACTATATTTTAGTGCAATACCTGGAGGGGAGGCTCCAGGGAGTAGATGTCGGTGAAGTTAAATGAACCACTATAAAATCTGGTGTGTTCTTTCTTATTACTATTTTGCATTTTAATTTATGTACTTTACTTTCCTGTGGATGATCGTGTGGTTAAAGTTATTATTTTGTTTGATTAATCATCTCCAAATCAACGTGCAATCATATTTATTTTAAAACTTTCATAAAGGTTTTCAAAATCTTATTTTTGCTTAAAGAATTTTTGAAAACTACCAATTCACCCCCCTTCTTGGTTAGCCTTGGGCTAGTTCATAAGGGCTTAACGACCTTAACGAACTTTCAAGTGGTATCAGAGCGGGATTCAAAAATTAAGTTTTAAATTGTTGTGATTTGGGTGAATCGGTTTGTTCATGTGAATTCTAATCCAAGTTTATGTTATTTAGATTTTTGATGATTACAAAAGCTTTTTAATTTTCTAATTCATCTTCTAACATATATTTGAGTTTTTTGTGTTGTGTGTACTAAAGTATTTTTCAGGAAATTCACACTCGAGATTGTTGAAGACTTCAAGTTCATTTGTTCACTATAAATGAAGTCTGTAAATTTTCTTTTTCTTGAGTCTGAGAGAGTGTGATTGTAAGTTGGATAACTGTGCACACACACACAATGGGGGAGTAAAAAGTTTAATTTTTTTTAAACTGATCGTACAGTATGATTTGATATCATACGGGACGATCTATAGAATGTGTCCTCCATAAAGAAACCGCATGCCTAGAAAATTTTTCTAAGTCATGTTCGTACAGTATGAATTCTATTTCGTACATGGGTTTTGCTGTACAAACTGCTTAAAATTGGGTTCGTTCAAGTCTTCGTACGGGACAAAATGTTCGTACGAAGCTCTCTGTTCGATTCATCCAAGCTTATCGTACGGGACAAATATTTTGTATGAAGCTCACTGATCAATTCGTCCAAGCGTTCATACGGGATGAAATGTTCGTACAAAGCTTACTGATCGATTCATCCAAGCATTCGTACGGGAAAAAATGTTCGTACGAAGCTCTCTATTTTGGTTCGTCCAAGCTTTCGTACAGGACGACTGTTCATATGAAGCTCACTGTTCGATTCGTCCAAGCTTGCGAACAAGATGAAATGAATGATATTTTGAACTATTCGTACGGTACGATCTGATATCATCCAGGACGATCGACACGGACTTAACTTGAAATTTTAGTCTTTGGACGGTTTTTTCTGTCCCAAGTATATAAATGACTCAAAACTGTTTGAAGGGGAGATCCTTCTGCGAAAATCCTTTTGAGAAGTGAAAGGAGAGTGATTGGGAGAGTTTTTGGGAGTGAGTTTAGAGAAATCTTTCAAGAGAGAATTGTGAGGAGATTCACAAGGTTATCCAATTGAGAGAATTTCTTTTACTTGTTCTTCAAGCATCTTCCTAGTACCTTTGAGGCTTTTGCTAGAGGATTGTTCGAGAGGATTCTGGTTCTCTGCCGTACTTGGAGAGTGAAAAAGACGACGGTTCTCTGCCGCACTTGGAGGGTGAAAAGGACGACGGTTCTCTGTCGCACTTGGAGGGTGAAAAGGACGACGGTGCTCTGCCGCACCGGGGTTGGTGGAAGAGAGTTTGTGAAGGCTTCTCCGCCTTGCTGTGGGGGCAAAAGGAGAGACACTTGAGTTTAGTGCAATACCTAGAGAAGGAGTCTCTAGGGAGTGGATGTAGGTCGTGTTTGACCGAACCACTATAAATTCTGGTATTTTCTGTTCACTGTTTATTTTCTGCATTTTTTTTTCGCAGTATATTTTCTCAGTGGTTGAATTTCTGTGTTGAACAAAAGAGCAAAAAATTATCTCTATTCATATTATACGAATTGATATCGTACTATAAGATTAGTATTAAATTTTTCCAAAATATTCAACATTTTTTTAAAAAAAAGGCCAATTCACCCCCCCTCTTGGTTAGCCTAGGGACGTGTGCAATAGGTCTAACAACCTATTCGGACTTTCAAGTGGTATCAGAGCCAATTTTAAAATAACTATTTTAAATACTATTTGAAATTTCGATCATGGCTAATTTTGGAAATAGAAATACTATGAAAGGATACTCGATCACTAGACCACCATTGTTTGATAATATCCCTTTTGATTTTTGGAAAACTCGCATGTCTACTTTTCTGCAATCTCTTGATCATCACATGTGGATGTTAGTTCAGGATAGTTATACTGAACCTACTAGGATTGTAGATGGAATAAGAGTTCAAACACCTTTTACAAACTGGACTGTAGAAGAACGTGAATTAGCTCAACTGAATGCTAAGTGTTTGAATAGTTTCTTTTGTGCTTTAAAGTCAGAAGATTACATGCGTGTGTCTACCTGTAAATCAGGAAAAGAAATCTGGGATAGACTTTGCATCACATATGAAGGTACTAATGAAGTATAACAAACTAGATTGAACATTCTCTTGCACGACTATGAACTTTTTCGCATGAAACAGAATAAATAAATTTCTGACATGTACACTCATTTTACACACATAGCCACTTCATTGCATGCTTTAGGTAGGGAGTTGACAAATGCAGAGAAAGTTAACAAGATATTATGTTGTTTACCTCCTGCATATGATGCAAAGATAATTGCAATAACTGAATCTAAAGATTTGAATGTTTATTCCATTGACAATCTTCTTGGATCACTAATTACTTACGAGCAATCGGTGACTCAAAGATAGATTGATGCAGGGGAGAAATGAAAGGAGAAGAACATTGCTTTCAAGGTAGATGACTCTGAAAGTGATCAGTCACTACCTGAGGATGAAGAGGATATTGCCCTGATGACGAGGCAATTTAGAGGTTTCCTAAAAAGGAAGCAGAGAAGACGCCCGCATTGGAACAAGGGTAAGTTCCAGAAGAATGTTAAGGCTTCAAATGAAGTCATTTGCTATGAGTGCAGGAAGCCAGGACACATCAAGATAGATTGCCCCAATCTCAAAGGAAATCCTAGCAAGGAGAAGACCGAGGAGAAACCAAAGGATAGAAGGGGTAAAAAGAGAGTACAACGAGCTTTCTGGGCGGACTCAGCTTCAGATTCATCAGAAACAGCACCAGAAGAGGAAGTTACCAATTTGTGCTTAATGGCTGATAATCTTGACCATTCAGATGAGGATGAGGTATGTGATTTAAGCTATGAAGAATTATTTGAAGTTTCTAAATGCATACACTCTGCATATAGAAAAGTTAAGAAACTACACGCCAAGTTAAATTTGGATTATATAGAGCTGTAGAAAGATTATGAGATCCTTAGAAAAGATCATGCATTAATTGACAGCAACCACATGATATTGTTGGATGAGTGTGATGATTTAAACAAACAGCATAATCTTTTAAAATCATCAAATGCTGAACTTGAAAAAGATTTTAAGACTTTTATGGATGAATCAGATTCTAGAGAGCATGAGTTGAAAATTCATAATTTGATTTTAGAAAGTGTCAATTCTTATCTTGAAGTTCAGATTAAGGCACATAAGGAAAATAAAATACCACCTAAACTTGAAGAGTTTCATGAATCTTACCACAAGAATATTGACTCAAGATCTAAAATGAAAATTTTTAGAAAGAATATATTAGTGAATCCCTTTCCAGGGATAAAGTGTTTTTCTTGTGGTAGTTTAGGACATATTTCCCATACCTGTACTTTGAAGTATAGAACACATTTAGTATTGAGACCTAAGGTGCATAAACCACAGCATATCACACATGCATCTGGTTTAAAGTTGTCAAGAGGTGAACCCAAACTTGTTTGGGTTCCCAAGGCTAACGTTTGATCATTTTGCAGATACACTCTCACAGAAGACCTCGTGAGAGTTTTTGGTACCTGGACAGCGGATGCTCAAAGCATATGACCGGAGATACAAATCAATTTATATCGCTGGAAGCCAGGAATGGAGGCAAGGTGAGGCTTGGAGATAATACCACCAAGAGAGTGGTAGGTACAAGTATAATTAGAAATTTAGAAAATTTTATTATTGAAAATGTACTGTTAATTGAAGGCTTGAAACACAATCTGTTGAGTATTAGTCAATTATGTGACAAGGGCTATCATATTAAGTTTTTACCTATAAGTTGTGTTATTAGTCTAAATGGAACTGTTGTTTTGAATGGTGATAGGGTGAACAATGTCTACATGCTAGATTTTAATTCAATTAAACCATCTATTGCCTTGTGTTTGAAAACTGTATCTGCTGAATCAAGGTTGTGGCATAGAAGGCTTTGTCATGCTAGCATGAAAAATCTTAGGAAAATCACTCAAAACTAACTAGTCAGAGCAGTACCCAAATTGGATTTTACTAAAGATCACTTGTGTAATGCATGTCACCTAGGAAAATAAGTGAGATCCTCATTCAATTCTATCAAGGAAATTAGGACTAGCAAGCCCCTAGAAATTCTTCACATGGATTTATTTGGACCTGTTAGTACCTTAAGTTTAGGAGGAAAAAGATTTGGGTATATTATTGTGGATGATTATACTAGATTCACCTGGATTAGATTTTTGAATCATAAGAGTGAATCATTTGATGAGTTCAGAGATTTTGCCACTTGGATTCAGAGAAAACTTGGTTTTGAAATAGTTAGTATCCAAAGTGATCATGAGGGAGAATTTAAAAATGAAATGTTTAATGATTTTTGCAAATCTATTAGAATGGAACACAACTTCTCAGCACCGAGGACACCTCAACAGAATGGAGTTGTAGAAAGAAAGAACAGGATATTAATTGAAATTGCTAGGGCCATGTTGGTAGAATATTCACTTCCTAAATATTTTTGGGCTGAAGCAGATAGTATAGCATGTTATGTATTGAATAGAGTGTACATAAGGTCTAAATTGAATAAGACACCCTATGAGCTTCTTAAAGGTAGAAGTCCCAACCTCTCGCATCTACTTTTTTTTGGATGTAAAGTGTTCATTCATAATAATGATAAAACTCTTCTAGGAAAATTTGATCCGAAATCAGATGAAGGAATCTTTCTAAAATATTCAAGTGTTGGAAAATCTTATAGAGTTTTTAATAAGAGAACATTGGTAGTTGAAGAGACCACACATATTGTTTTTGATGAATCCTATGATAGTAAAGGGTCTAAGATGGATGAAGATGAGGTTGAGGTGATAACCCAAAAACTTGAAAATCAAAAAGTTAAAGAAAGGGTTGAAAAAGAAGAGGAAAACCAATTGCCTAGAGAATGGAAATTTGTAAGGAGTCATCCAAAAGAATTGATTTTAGGTGAACCAAGTGAAGGAGTTAGGACTAGGCATGGTTTGAGGAAAGAAGTGAATTCAACATTTATTTCAATGATAGAACCTACGAATATAGAACAAGCACTTCTGGATGAATTTTAGATTTTGGCCATGCAAGAGGAGTTGAATCAATTCAAGAGAAATGATGTTCGGGAATTAATGGAAAGGCCAAAAGATCAAAGTGTAGTTGGGACTAAGTGGGTGTTCAAAAACGAGATGAATGATTTAGGAGTAATTGTGAGAAATAAGGCTAGATTAGTAGCTAAGGGGTATAATCAAATTGAAGGAATTGATTTTGAGGAAACATTTGCCCCTGTAGCAAGACTTGAAGCAATAAGAGTTTTGTTAGCCTTTGCTTATTTTAAAGTTTTTAAATTATACCAAATGGATGTTAAGAGTGCCTTTCTAAATGGGGTGATAGAAGAGGATGTGTATGTTGAGCAACCTCTAGGCTTTGAAAATTCTAAATACCCTAATAATATTTTCAAATTGAAAAAGGCATTATATGGACTAAAACAGGCACCTAGAGCATGGTATGAGGGTTAAGCACTTTCTTATTAAACCGATCATTTATTAAAGGAAGTGTGGATACCACTCTGTTTATGAAAAGACTTGAAAATGAAATACTCAATGTACAAATATATGTGGATGATATCATCTTTAGATCAACTGATAAAGCTCTATGTGATGAATTTTCAAAAATAATGAGTAGTGAATTTGAGATAAGTTTGATGGGTGATTTGACTTATTTTCTTGGCTTTAGCATAAAGCAAAATGAGGAAGGGACTTTTCTTTGTCAATCTAAATATGTTAAGAAAATCCTCAAAAAGTATGAAATGGATAATGCTAAACCAGTCACTACACCCATGAGTTCCTCAGTCCTATTAGATAAGGATCCAAAGGGAAAATCTGTTGATCAAAAGAAGTTTAGAGGAATAATTGGATCTTTGCTTTATTTGACTGCTAGCAGACCTAACATTATGTTTAGTGTATGCTTATGTGCTAGATTTCAAGCTGATCCAAAAGAATCACATTTGATAGCAGTAAAAAAGATCTTAAGATATCTTTTGGGAACTCAAAATTTAGGAATTTGGTATCCTAAGAACAGTTCTTCTTTTGATATAATTGGATACTCATATTCAGATTTTGCAGGCTGTAGGGTGGATAGGAAAAGTACTTCTGGAACATGTCAATTCATTAGTATCTTGGTCCAGTAGAAAACAAAATTCAGTAGCACTTTCTACAGCTGAAGCAGAGTATATTGCCTTAGGGAGTTGTTTAGCACAGGTGCTTTGGTTGAAACAATAATTGAGTGAATTAGGATTAGTAGTTGGCACCATTCCAATATTTTGTGACAACACTAGTGCCATTTGTATTTTAAAAAATCCTATTCAACATTCTAGATCCAAGCATATTGATATAAGGCATCATTTTATAAGAGATCATGTAGCGAAAAGATAAATTGAACTACATCATGTGGCTACTAAAGATCAGCTTGCAGATATTTTCACAAAACCCTTAGCCTTTGACACATTTAGCATGTTGAGAATAACGCTAGGTGTGATAGATCTAAATGCTTGATAGAAATTTCTGCAAATATATTTCTATTTGTTTGTGTTTGTTAGTTTGTTCGTTGATTTGTTTTCATTATTATGTTTTTGTTCCCTGTTTGAATTTTGAATTGTGTTTTTGTTTCTTGTTTGAATTCTGAATTGTGTTTTTGGTCCTTGTTTGAATGTTAAAAGGCATGCAAGTTTTTGAAGTGATGGGAGTTTATAATGTCTATTCGTACTGTACGATATGTCATCGTACTGTACAATCACATTATCGTACCCACACTTTGTCTGTATGAACGGAGAGGAAATAAGGTTAGGAGCAGTTATTATTGGTGATCGTATGTATGAATACATCATTCGTCTGTACGATCCACATGTCGTTTTACGTGAGGGATGAACCTAACCATCGCCTGAACGAACTTAATTTCTCTGATCGTCCCGGACGAACACGTCATCGTCTGTACGATCAGGAAGTCAAAAAGCATGTACGAAAGGACGCCTCGGGATGAGCAGTTTACGAAAAACCGTTTCATTTTGACTGCTTTTGTTCATCTCGGACGAACTTTTATTCATCCCGGATGAATCAAGGTTCGTCTTGTACGAACTTGATTCGTACAGTACGATAGCAGATTTTTTCTATATAAAGGCGAGTCATTTTCTTTCATTTCACTTTCTATCTAGAACCTTTAGAGCCTTGAGAGAAAATGTCTAGCAGTGGAAAAAGGGCACGGGTTGCTAGGGCTCTAGAATCTAGAAGGAACTGCGATGAAAACTTTCTTAGTGAAGAGAATGAGGAAGCATACCTTATGTATGCAGGATCTAAGGTTACTCCTTCCCGTATTTTACAGCAAGAAAATATACATTTTGCAGTTATGCACCTCTTTGACTCGACCCACTTTTCTTTTCTCTTGACCTTGATTTATGCCTTCAATAAGGATCTATTTCATGTGTTCCTGGCCAACATGACCTTTAACCAGGATCTCTCAGTCATTTCATCTTTTGTACTCAAGCAAAAAAGTAGTGATAACCAAGGAGGACCTAGGGGAATATGTTCATCTTAGAACTCAAGGGGTTAGAGCTCATACCTTCTCCACTAGACCTGAAACCGGTTGGTTGGAAATTAACCAAGTTCTTAGAGGTGTAAGCACACCCACACATGTCTCCAGGGTAGATACATTGAATCAAAATGCAAGGATAATACAACATGTTCTTAGGACATCAAATATCCCTAAAGTTGGAGATAGGGTTAATATGACTCCACTTCTTTCCTCAACCACTTTTCTGATTATGACTGGTCAACCCATTGATGAAGCATAATTGATTTTAGACTACATCTATTATCTTTCAGATATTGGTTTGGCTAGTGTAAAGAGGAAGAAAAATATTACTTTAGGACATGTTGTGTGTTACATTCTAGAGAGGAAGTAAAACCTAGTTCATCCTTCCGGTCCTTCTGAACTCCCACTGTACTTCACTGACGCTTCCTTTAGAGCATTATTTGGGAAAGAGGGTATAGCAGACAGCTCAGATGATGAGCCTCCTTCAGCTTCTACTCCTTAAGGTGCACCCTCAACTGCATCTAGACCTGAAAGTACGAGATACGCCAAGAATTGATATTTTAAAAAATCAACCCTAAACAAGAGTTCTACTTTTTGTAATTTTTTAAAGGATAACTTAACGAGTAAAGTGCGAAACAAAGTAACAAATTCACAATGACAATATTGATGATACAATTGTACTTTACACAACACAGGATTTAGATATGATTTTTCACCAGGCAATTTAAAGTACTAATTAAAAGCATGAAAAATAAAGTATGATAAAATGGAAAAAGCACACCAGAGATTTTTATAGTGGTTCGAACACTTGACCTACGTCCACTCCCCAGTGTCCTCTACTCTGGGATTTGCACTAGTAAAAGTTGACTCTCCTTTTGCTCCCACAGCAAGAAGGAGAAGCCTTTACAATACTCACTTTCACCTCCCTCGGTGCGGCGGAATACTAAGCGCTATGTCACCCTCCTGGTGACGGTAGTGGACCTTCTCCTTTTTCTCCCTCCTAGAGATGACAGAGTACCTTGGCTATGTTGATCTTGAAGTTTCTCTTCCCTCGAGAACTTTCCCGAGACTCCCCAAAGCCACAAGAAGAGCAAAGCATGCAGCTAGCTTGGAGCCACCGTGTGATCCCCTCACACTACTTCTCCCTCATGCTCAAGTTCACCTTCACCTTCCTCTCGCAAGCCCTGGATCTCTCCGAGGAAAAACTTCTCCTTCACGAATCTCTATCTTCCCTCAAAGCCACTCACAGTAAGAGGATAGACCAACAACACTCTATAAAAAATTTTAAGTTGTTTTTATATCAGGCCTCAGAAAATCCTAAAAGTTTTAACTTTTGTATTTCTGTTCGTACAGTACGATATATAATCGTACAGTACGATCAGTTCAAGTACAGCTCCGTCCAGTACGAGCACAGATGAACAGTTATCGAAGTTTATACATATCGTACTGTACGATATATATATCATACAGGACTATACTGTTGATTCGTATTGTTCGTACAGGATGATCTGTGGGATGATCCCTGGGACGAAAGAATTCATCTCTGCCAGTCGTCCAGCACTCCTCTAGTCGTACAGTATGATTAGTTTATTTCAGGATATCGTCCTGTACGATACGAATATCGTCCAGGATGAATAGAACAAATAGGCTTGGTTTCATCTGGTACGATCGACGGGATGACTGAAATCATCTCTGTAAGTCGTCCAGCACTCCACTAAATATACAGTACGATTAGTTCATTTTAGTATAACATCTTGTACAATACGAATATCGTACAGGACGAACAGAATAAAAAAACCTTGGTTTCATCTGGTATGATCGAAGGGACGAACGTAATCATCTCTGTCTATCGTACGGTACGATATATCATCGTACAGTATGATCGACATTAATTAAGAAACCAACGTTTATTTCCTGATTACGGTAGATAATTTTGGTAAGTATTCAATTAATCGTACAATACGATCAGTTCAAATTTAGGAACTTACCAAACTTATTCTGGCGACTAGGGTTTGTTAATTGAACCTTATCGTACAGTACGATAAGTATTATACAGTACGATTAGATTACAAATTTAATCATCTGAAAAATGGCCGTTAGCCTGAGTATTATTAATTAATCGTACAGTACGATTGTAATTCGTACAGTACGATATTCTTAAAAAAAATTTTAACGTTTAAAATAAATCTCCCTCTATGTGTGTGTATGGCTGCTCCTTTCACATACATGCTTCTGTGGTAGACTTAAGAAAATAAAAATAAAGAAATAAAAATTACAGACTTTTCAACATCCTATTCTACCCGATTTGAGTATCAAGTAACTTTGAGCAGAGTGCATCTGACCTGAAATGTTAGTGCTCATATACAAGGATAAGCATTTGTAATCTAAAGGAAGTCCATATAGATTCAGTAAGTATTAGTTGTCACCATCAAAATTAAGTGCTCGGGATCCTGGATTTCAATAATCTCCCCTTTTTTGATGGTGTCAAATAATTTTTTCTGATGTCCACAGTTGTTCTGACTTCCTTAACTCCCCCTTAGAAGAATAGCTTATTAATTTTTAAATAATAGGAGAGGAAAGTATTTTATTTTCTTTTTATTATAACATATAGAAAAAATATATAACAAGACGAAAACATGTAGCGAGAACAGAAGTGTAAACATAAACAATCGATATCATTAATAGTAAGAGAAACATAACAACACAGAACACAGAAATGTCTCCCCCTTTTGACAGCACCAAAAAGGGAAGAACAAAGAAACAACTACAATGACACGAAACTAAAAACACACAAATAACTATAATAACTCAAAATTCTGGATCCTGATCCGGAGGTGGTGGTGGAGGTCATAGAAATAGTTGGTAGTACTGATGGAGGGACGCAGACTGGTGATCGATGGAGGTGAAGCGCTCCCTAAACCATTTCATATCAGTTTCATGTTCCGGATGTTACTGAGAAATATAGAAATCCAACCTAGTCTCCAGTCAATCAAGGCATTGAATGATGTCATCATGAGGGTAGTCGGGAGGAGCAAGACCAGGTGGGTGGATTGGTGGTGGTGGAGGGGCGTTAGAAGGAGCAGCAGCCTCTTCGTCATCAAACTCGGGATCAACGTGAGCGGCCCCCGGATGGAATAAGATACGAAAAGAGGCATCTGAGTAGAAGATAGGAAGATGATCTAGAGGTAGTAGATAATGAAGTTGGTACTTGGCATCTAAGATGTATCCTATGACATGCCCTAAAGCAAGGTTTAATTTGCGACGGGCACCGGGATATCGGTATGCAGACAGGGTATGGATATAGTCAAAAACCATTTGGGCTTCATTGAATTTTGTTCCAGACATGATTAGATATGTGATGACAGAAAGCAGTGGAGTAATATGGATGCGATCACCAGCTTTGGGTATGATGGACGTGCGAAGGACATGCTCGATAATGACATGCTATTTGCAAATGAGGAGTCGTCTGAATGATTCAGGGTTTGGACAAGGGGCAGGTGTTGATTGGATGGGACACCTCTAAGGGTCATATTAACTGATGTCCAATCATAATCATGTGAGATCATAGATTGGGGATGAGGGCCGTCAGTGGACAGCCCAATGTGTGCAGCAATGTCGTTGACGGTGATAACGACATGCTGTTTGCAAATAAGGAGTCATCTGAATGACCTTTGACAAAAATAATCATACAGTACGAACAGGTGTTCGTACAGTACGATAGGCAATAATATTCGTACCGGCCGAGTTTAAATTCATCCTAATCCATTTGATACGTGGATCATACCGTACGATGTGTAATTCGTATAGTACGATGGCCAATAATGTGTATCGTATGGTACAAGTGGTGAGTCGTACAGTACGATAGTATAAGACATGAAAGATCTGGACCGTGAATGGGACGGGACGGCTGAGATTTGAGTGATTTTAATGTTATCGTACAATACGAAATAGGATCATACAGTACGATTGTTAGAGAAAAACAAGGTTTATGAGTAGCAAGGTAAGAGAATCAGGAAACCATTTTTTTTCATTATTAATTTTTTTTATTTTTTTTTCTAAACAAAACTAATCATAACAAACACACAAACATGTTTTTTTTTTGTTTTAGGCTTGAATGTCTATGACACCTAATTTTATTCTTAAAGTGCTAAATATGTCATAATCTAATGGTTTTGTGAAAATGTCAGCCAATTGATCTTCAATAGCAACGTGATGCAGTTCAATATCTCCTTTGGCTACGTGATCTCTGATGAAGTGATGTCTAATGTCTATATGTTTTGTTCGTGAATGTTGAATTGGATTTTTGGATATACAAATAACACTGGTGTTGTCACAAATGATTGGAATGGTTCCTACAGGTAGTCCTAGATCTAATAGTTGTTATTTTAACCACAAAACTTGTCCAACACCTACCTACCGCTATATATTCTGCTTCGGCTGTTGATAGGGCTACCGAATTCTATTTTTTACTGGACCATGAAACTAACGAATGTCCAATGAATTGACACGTACCAGACGTGCTTTTTCTATCTACCCTACATCCTGCAAAGTCTGAATCTGAGTATCCTAAGATTTCAAAAGTAGTGCTGTGTCTAGGATACCAAATTCCTAAGTTCGGGGTGCCTAGTAGATATCTAAGAATTCTTTTGATAGTAGTCATGTGAGATTCCTTCGGGTTAGCTTGAAAGCGGGCATAGAGACACACACTAAACATTATGTCTGGTCCACTGGCAGTCAAGTAGAGAAGCGATCCAATTATCCCCCTATACCTCTTTTGATCTTTAGACTTCCCACTGGGATATTTATCCAATTGAATGTTAGAGCTCATGGGTGTATTCATAGCCTAGCATTATCCATTTCATATTTTTTCAAAATATCATTTACGTACTTAGATTGGCTAAGGAACGTTCCACCTTCCGTTTGTTTTACTCTAAATCCAAGGAAGTAACTAAGTTCTCCCATCATACTCATTTCAAACTCATCACTCGTTGTTTTTGAAAATTCATTACATAAGCTTTTCTCCATCGATCCGAACAAGATGTCATCTACATAAATCTGAATAATGAGTACCTCAACTCCCACCTTCTTCAAGAATAAGATGGTGTACACACTACCCTTAACAAAGCCTCTATCTAGTAGGAATGTACTAAGTCTTTCATACCAGGCTCTAGGTGCTTGTTTTAACCCGTATAGTGCCTTTTTCAGTTTGAACAGGTGGTTTGGAAATTGTGAGTTTTGAAACCCGGAGGTTGATCCACATAAACATCTTCCTTGATTACCCCGTTTAGGAAGGCACTCTTAACATCCATTTGATACAGCTTAAAATCCCTAAAACAAGCAAAGGCTAACAGTACCCTGATGGCTTCTAGTCTAGCCTCCGGAGCAAAGGTTTCTTCAAAATCTATTCCTTCAATTTCGTTATACCCCTTTGCTACTAACCTAGCCTTATTTCTCACTACTATTCCAGAGTCATTCATCTTATTTTTAAAGACCCATTTAGTTCCAACCACACTTTGTTCTTTAGGTCTTTTGACTAATTCCCATACATCATTCCTAATAAATTGGTTCAACTCTTCTTGCATTGCTAGGATCCAAAATTCATCTCCTAAGGCTTGATCTATATTCGTGGGTTCAATCATAGATATGAATGCAGAATGACTAACCTCTTTCCTAAGTCCATGCCTAGTTTTTACCCCTTCCGGTGGGTCTCCTAAGATCAGTTCTCTAGGATGATTAGAAGAAAATTTTCAATCTCTAGGCAGATGTTCCTGAGGTTCCGCTCTAGTCTCTAGGGTAATGGTTTCTACTCCCCTTATAACCTCAACTTGTTCTTCTTCATGATTAGATTAAGAGGTCTTATTGGATTCATCAAATACCACATGGGTGGACTCTTCTACTACTAGGATTCTCTTATTGAATATTCTATAGGCTTTACCTACAGATGAGTAGCCTAGGAAAACCCCTTCATCAAATTTAGGATCGAACTTTCCTAAGGGTGACTTGCCATTGATTAAGATGAAGCATTTGTAACCAAAAACATGTAAGTGGGAAAGATTAGGTGTCCTACCCTTAAGCAACTCATAGGGTGTCTTATTAAGTTTGGATCTAACATTTACCCTATTTAACACATAGCACGCGGTATTTACAGCTTCTGCCCAAAAATATCTAGGAAAAGTGTATTCAGCTAACATAGCCCTAGTAGCTTCAACTAAAGTTCTATTCTTTCTTTCTACTATTCCATTTTGCTGAGGAGTTCTAGGAGCAGAGAAATTATGTTCTTTTCCAACATCTTTACAAAATAATTCAAATTTATCATTCTCAAATTCCCCACCATAATCGCTATGAATTGTTGAAATTACACATCCTAACTTCCTTTGAATCCAAGTGGAGAAAATTCTAAACTCTTCAAATGACTCACTCTTATGAGCTAGGAATTTCACCCAAGTAAACCTAGAGTAGTCATCCACTATTACAAACCCATACAACATCCCTCCTAGGCTGGCTGAACTAACAGGTCTGAACAGGTCCATGTGGAGAGTTTCTAGTGGCCTAGTGGTGTTGATATCCTTGATTGCATGAAATGAAGATTTAACTTGTTTTCCTAATTGGCAAGCATCACAAAGATGATCCTTAGTAAAGTCTAACTTTGGTATGCCTCTAACTAAGTCTTTCTGAGTGATGTTCCTAAGTGTTTTCATACTAGCATGGCATAGTCTCCTATACCATAACCAAGAGTCATCCGCTATTATTTTCAAACACAAAGAGTTTGAGGTTTCAATGCAGTTTAAATATAACATGTAAACATTGTTTATGTGTTTTCCTTCTAACTCAAGTGTATCATTTAAGCTAATCATGCATTTATTAGAAAGAAATTTTATGTCAAAGCCCTTGTCACATAGTTGACTTATACTTAAAAGATTATGCTTGAAACCGTCAACTAAAAGTACATTCTCAATAATCAAATTCTTAGTATTTCCAATGATACCTGAGCCCACCACTTTCCTGCTGGTGTTGTCTCCCAAAGTTACCTTGCCTCCTGACCTGGCCTCCAGTGTCACGAACTGCTTCATGTCTCCAGTCATGTGTCTCGAGCAGCCACTATCTAGGTACCACATGCTCTCACTAGATCTTTTATGAGAGCATCCCTATAATGTCAATCACAGATTAGCTTTGGGAACCCAAGTGAGTATGGGTTCCACCCTATGCTTATATGAATAAAATGTATGCATGTTATGCTGTGATGAATGTGATTTAGGTCTCCACACTAGATGTGTGCTATAGTGAATTGTGCACGTGCGGGCTATGTGACCTAGTATGCCACAAGAATAACATCTAACACCGTGAAATGGGTTCACTAATCTACAAGGGTGGTAGTGCCTATTTCTGGGTTTGGATGATGCATGCCGTGCTGGTTTTGAATGAGATGATTCACATGGTGGAGGCTGAAAAAAATCAGCAAACATGGGAGGTTTTTTATTATTTTCGAATGCATGAAGTTTTTCATTTAAAAACTTGTTCTCTTGGTTAAGACTTGCATATTCAAATCTCAATGTATGCTCACTACTACTAAGTTCCCCTGCTAGTTCTTCTAGTTCCTTAAATGCATTCTCTAGTTCAACATGTGATGATTTTAAGGTATCGTGTATAGTGATTAATTCAATATGCTTCTTGTTTAATGCATCATATTCATCAAGTAAAGACATATGATGTTTATCTAAGTCAGAAAAATTCTTAACTACACTAGCATGCTCCTTTTGTAAAGTACTAAACTCAGTATTAAGACAAACATGCTTTTTCTTTAACTTTCTATACGAGTCATGTATTTTTTTAGAAATAACAAATAGTTCATCGTAAGACAGTTGACTTACCTCATCTTGATCTGATTGATCAAGATTATCATTAGTCATAAGACACAGATTCGTTACCTCCTCCTATGCTTCTTCTTCTGATGATTCTGAGGTAGAGTCGGCCCAAAATGCTTTTTGTGTCTTAAATTTGCCCTTCTTGAACTTTGATCTTTTCTCACCCTTTTCCTTAGTTTGATGAGTCTTGATGTTGGGGCAATCAGCTCAGAGATGACCGTGTTTCCTGCACTCAAAGCAAATTGTGTCAGATGCAATTTTAGTATATTTTGAGCTTTTACCTTTGTTCCAATTGCTTTGATGATGGTGCTTCTTTCTTTTTAGAAAATTTTTGAACTAACGAGTCATCAAGGCAATGTCATCATCTTCCTCCGCTGCTGAGCTGTCACTTTCAGAATTATTTGCTTTTAAAGCCACCGTTCGCTCCTTCTTCTTTTCACCTGCATCACTTTGTCGTTGACTCACTCCTTGCTCATAGGCAATGAGTGACCCAAGTAAATTGTCAATAGAATAAACGTTCAGGTCTTTTGACTAAGTTATTGCTGTGATTTTAGCATCTTATGAGCTAGGAAAACATCGTAGTATTTTTTTTACTTTTTTCGAGTTAGACAACTCTCTCCCTAAAGCATGTAGAGAGGTTACAATCTGGGTGAATCGAGTGTACATGTCAGATATAGTTTCACTAGGTTTCATGCGAAATAGTTCATAATCATGTAGCAGTATGTTCAACCTATATTGTTTGACCTCACTAGTTCCTTCGTACGTGATACATATTTTGTCCCAAATTTTCTTACCAGTAGTACAAGTTGATACTCGCATATTGTCTTCTAATTTCAATGCGCAAAAGAAACAATTTAGACATTTAGCATTTAGCTGTGCAAGTTCTCTATCCTCAATGCTCCATTCATTAAATGATAGTTCAGTTTTAATTCCATTCAATATACGAAATGGTGCAGAATAACCTTCTTGGACCAACATCCACATGCGATAGTCTAGAGACTATAAAAATGTTGACATGTGTATTTTCCAGAAATCAAACGGTATATTATCAAATGAAGGTGGACGAGTTATAGAATAACCCTCCGCAGTGTTACGGTTACCAAATTGAGCCATGGATCCTACGTTTCTAGGTTTTCTAAAACACTATTTTGAAACCCCGCTCTGATACCACTTGAAAGTACGAGATGCGCCAAGAAGGGGGGTGAATTGTATTTTAAAAAATCAACCCTAAACAAGAGTTCTACTTTTTATAATTTTTTAAAGGATAACTTAACGAGTAAAGTGCGGAAGCAAGTAACACGTTCATAATGATAATATATATGATATAATTGTACCTTACACAACATAAGATTTAGATATGATTTTTCACCAGGCAATTTAAAGTACTAATTAAAAGCATGAAAAATAAAGTACGATAAAATGGAGAAAATACACCAGAGATTTTTATATTGGTTCGGTCACTTGACCTACGTCCACTCCCCGAAGTTCTCTACTCCAGGATTTGCACTAGTAAAAGTTGACTCTCCTTTTGCTCCCACAACAAGGCGGAGAAGCCTTTACAATACTCACTTTCACCTCCCTCGGTGCAGCGGAATACCAAGCGCTATGTCACCCTCCTGGTGACGGCAGCGGACCTTCTCCTTTTTCTCCCTCCTGGAGATGACAGAGTACCTTGGCGATGTTGATCTTGAAGTGACTCTTCCCTCGAGAACTTTCTCGAGACTCCCCAAAGCCACAAGAGGAGCAAAGCATGCATCTAGCTTGGAGCCACCGTGTGATCCCCTCACACTACTTCTCCCTCACGCTCAAGCTCACCTTCACCTTCCTCTCGTAAGCCCTGGATCTCTCCAAGGAAAAACTTCTCCTTCACGAACCTCCTTCTTCCCTCAAAGCCTCTCACAGCAAGAGGATAGACCAATAATACTCTATAAAAAATTTTAAGTTGTTTTTATATCAGGCTTCAGAAAACCCTAAAAGTTTCAACTTTTGCGTTTCTGTTCGTACAGTATGATATATAATCGTACAGTATGATCAGTTCAAGTACAGCTCCGTTTAGTATGAGCACAGATGAACAGTTATCGAAGTTTATACATATCGTACTGTACGATATATATATCGTACAGGACGATACTGTTGATTCGTACTGTTCGTACAGGACGATCTGTGGGATGATCCCTGGGATGAAAGAATTCATCTCTGCCAGTCATCCAGCACTCCTCTAGTCATACAGTACGATTAGTTTGTTTCAGGATATCATCCTGTACGATACGAATATCATCCAGGATGAATAGAACAAAAAGGCTTGGTTTCGTCTGGTACGATCGATGGGATGACTAAAATTGTCTCTGTCAGTCGTCCAACACTCCACTAAACGTACAGTACGATTAGTTCATTTTAGTATAACATCCTGTACGATACGAATATCATCCAGGATGAACAGAACAAAAAAACCTTGGTTTCATCTGGTACGATCGAAGGGATGAATGTAATCATCTCTATCTATCGTATGGTACGATATATCATCATACAGTACGATCGACATTAATTAAGAAACCAACGTTTATTTCCTGATTACAGGAGATAATTTTGGTAAGTATTTAATTAATCGTACAGTACGATCATAATTGTACAGTTCGATCAGTTCAAATTTTGGAACTTACCAAACTTATTCTGGCGGCTAGGGTTTATTAATTGAACATTATCGTACAGTACGATAAGTATCGTACATTATAATTAGATTACAAATTTAATCATCTAAAAAATAGCCGTTAGTCTGAGTATTATTAATTAATCGTACAGTACAATTTTAATTCGTATAGTACGATATTCTTAAAAAAAAATTTTAACATTTAAAACAAATCTACCCCTATGTGTGTGCATGGTTGCTCATTTTACATACATTCTTCTGTGGTAGACTCAAGAAAATAAAAATAAAGAAATAAAAATTACAGACTTTTCAATATCCTATTCTACCCGATTTGAATCTGCAATAATCTTGAGCAGTGTGCATCTGACCTGAAATGTTAGTGCTCATATACAAGGATAAGCATTTTTAATCTAAAGAAAGTCCATATGGATTCAGTAACTATTAGTTGTCACCATCAAAATTAAGTGCTCGGGATCCTGAATTTCAACAGGACCTTCACAGGATTTCTATCAAAATATGGTCCAACATTTTGATAGAATGGACCAAAGGTTTGATGACATGGAGGCTCATTTGAAGAGGCAGGATGATCAGTTTGATGCTGTAAACACAAATATTGCTACTCTGAACAGCTACTTTGCATTGTTTGGTGCTCCACCACCTCCTCCAGATCAGGGCCCTTCTCAGTTCTAGCTTGATTTGTTTGGTTTAGTTTGGATGTGATTGTGTTACTCTTTGTATATTTTAGGTTGTTTTTATGTTGTGGTGAGTTTTTGTTTTGGATATAATAGTAAGTTTTTTTTTAAGATGTGCTTCAATGTATAACTTACTATGTTGTATGTTATAAATTGTCTAGTAATGAAATGTTCCAGTGTTTTTGTGCTTATTCTTTTTGTGTTAGTGAATGGCCTTGTTGTATTTTTTTTTCCCCTTTAATTCACTTGACTATAGTTGATTATTGATCTAGAATGTTATTTGAGTTCAAATTACAATTGAAAATACTATGCATAACTTTAAATTTTCAAATTTTTTAGATTTCATTATGTATTTGGTGTGGATTAGAAGATCTTACTTAAATCTTATTTAGACATGTATTATTCAGTATAAATTAGTGTATTTTTGATATTTTAACATTATTCTCACTATCTAAATCTTTGTGTTTGTTATTGTATTTGTGACTAAGAGATAAAGTTCTTGGAAAGAATCTTACATTTAAAGCAAAGCTTGAAAAGATGCACAAAATGTGCCACACAAGAAAAGATGCGCAATGGCGCCAAATGTGAAAAGACACACAAAGTGTGTCATACAATAAAAGGTGCGTAGTGTCGCCAAATTTTAATAAGGCACAAAATTAGCCTACAATTTGAAAAGATGCACAAAGTCGCCAAATTTTCTTTCCTTTAGCATTTTTTCTCTATTTTCACTAATCAATAATTATCACTGTAGATTTAGAATTTTGGTAAAGTTATCTCATCTTCTCTACAAAATTGAGACTGGTAATATGTGTAATACATTACTACTTAAGATTAACTTTTCTTCTCCTTAACATACTATGCAATCTAACATTTTTTGAGAATTTAGGATTTGTATCTCAATTGAATATTGTAGTTAAACTTCATTTAACATTATTCCTCTTCTCAACTACTTTTAAGTGACCTTTTTTGCTGTTGGCAAAAGGGGGAGAGTTTTTATTGTTTGACTTATATATATTTTGTGGTGTTTTGTATGTGTTATTTTGTATGTTATATATATGTATTTGTGCTATTTTTGTTTGTGTTATCATTTCTACACTCTTTCCACTCTTTCCTTCCCTTCCATTGTGTATTCCATGTAAAATGCTTTATCCTCATATATCTTGATTAGTCTTTAAGGGGGAGCTTAGGGATAGGATGAGTCACTTTAGGGATCTTTTATTTAGGGGGAGTGTAGTTCTTTTATTTAGGGGAGTACATTTAGTGGATGTTAGAAGATTTATTATTTTATGTATTTCATTTCAAACAATAGTTGTTTTGCCATCATCAAAAAGGGGGAAATTGTTGTGATTTGGGTGAATCGATTTGTTCATGTGAATTCTAATCCAAGTTTATGTTATTTAGATTTTTGATGATTACAAAAGCTTATTGTTTGTATAATTCATCTTCTAACATATATTTGAGTTTTTTGTGTTGTGTGTACTAAAGTATTTTTCAGGAAATTCACACTCGAGATTATTGAAGACTTCAAGTTCATTTGTTCACTGTAAATGAAGTCTATAAATTTTCTTTTTCTTGAGTCTGAGAGAGTGTGATTGTAAGTTGAATAACTGTGCACACACACACAATGTGGGAGTAAAAAGTTTAATTTTTTTTAAACTAATCGTACAGTACGATTTGATTTCGTACGGGACGATCTATAGAATGTGTCCTTCATAAAGAAACAGCATGCCTAGAAAATTTTTCTAAGTCATGTTCGTACAATACGAATACTGTTTCGTACATGGGTTTTGCTGTACGAACTGCTTAAAATTGGGTTCGTTCAAGTCTTCGTACGGGACAAAATGTTCGTACGAAGCTCTCTGTTCGATTCATCCAAGCTTATCATACGGGATGAATATTTTGTACGAAGCTCACTGATCGATTCGTCCAAGCATTCATATGGGATGAAATGTTCATACGAAGCTTACTGATCGATTCATCCAAGCGTTCGTACGGGACGAAATGTTCGTACGAAGCTCTCTATTTTGCTTCGTCCAAGCTTTCGTACGGGATGACTGTTCGTACGAAGCTCACTGTTCGATTCGTCTAAGCTTACGTACGAGACGAAATGAACGATATTTTGAAGTATTCATACGGTATGATCTGATATCGTCCGGGATGATCAACACGGACTTAACTTGAAATTTCAGTCTTTGGACGGTTTTTTCTGTCCTAAGTATAAAAATGACTCAAAACTATTTGAAGGGGAGATCCTTCTGCAAAAATTCTTTTGAGAAGTGAAAGGAGAGTGATTGGGAGAGTGTTTGGGAGTGAGTTTAGAGAAATCTTTTAAGAGAGAATTGTGAGGAGATTCACAAGGTTATCCAATTGAGAGGATTTCTTTTACTTGTTCTTAAAGCATCTTCCTAGTTCCTTGGAGGCTTTTGCAAGAGGATTGTTCGAGAGGATTCTGATTCTCTGCCGCACTTGGAGAGTGAAAAAGATGACGGTTCTCTGTCGCACTTGGAGGGTGAAAAGGACGACGGTTCTCTGCCGCACTTGGAGGGTGAAAAGGACGACGATACTCTGCCGTACCGGGGTTGGTGGAAGAGAGTTTGTGGAGGCTTCTCCGCCTTGTTGTGGGGGCAAAAGGAGAGATACTTGAGTTTAGTGCAATACCTAGAGAAGGAGTCTCTAGGGAGTGGATGTAAGTCGTGTTTGACCGAACCACTATAAATTCTTGTATTTTCTATTCACTGTTTATTTTCTGCATTTTTATTTTTCTGTAGTATATTTCCTCAGTGGTTGAATTTCTTAGTTGAACAAAAGAGCAAAAAATTATCACTGTACGTCCTGTACGAATTGATATCGTACTGTACGATTAGCATTAAATTTTTCCAAAATATTCAGCATTTTTTTTAACGGCCAATTCAACCCCCCCCTCTTGGTTAGCCTAGGGACGTGTGCAATAGGTCTAACAACCTATTCGGACTTTCATAAATAACTTTTAAATTTTGATCCATGGCTAACTTTGGTAACCAAAACATGGCAGAAAGTTATTTTATTACTCGACTACTCTTGTTTGATAACATACCTTTTGATTTATGGAAAACTCGTATGTCCACTTTTTTGCAATCGATCGATTATCGCATGTGGATGCTAGTTAAAGACGATTATGATGCACCTTATAAACTTGTTGATGGTATTAAAACTAAACTTCCTTTTAATAAATGGACTCATAATGATAGGTACATAGCACAACTTAATGTAAAGTGCTTAAATTATTTCTTCTATGCACTAAAATTTGAAAGTTACAAGCGTGTGTCAACTTGTACAACTGGTAAAGAAATTTGGGATAAATTATGTATCGCTTATGAAGGCACAACTAAAGTTAAGCAATCTAGGTTGAATATCTTGCTTCATGACTATGAACTCTTTCCCATAAAATGTAGTGAGTCAATATCTGAAATGTATACTAGGTTTACACAAATAGTCACCTCTCTATATGCCTTAGGAAGAGAACTCACTGACTATGAGAAAGTTAACAAAATTTTGAGATGTTTTGCTTCTTTCTATGATGCTAAGATAACTGTGATCACTGAATCTAATGATTTAAACACTTATTCTATTAATAACTTACTTGGATCACTCATTACTTTTGAGCAAGGAGTGAACCAAAGATAACTTAATGTAAGTGAGAAAAAGGAGAAAATTGTGGCGCTGAAGGCTAATGATATGGAGACTGATTCTTTTGGGTCTGAAAGTGATGATGTTACCTTTATCACCAGGCAATTAAAAAGCTTTCTAAGGAAGAGACAAAAGCACCATCAGAAATGGAACAAAGGTAAGAATAACAAAAATACCAAAGGTTCTTCTTTTATGGTTTGCTTTGAATGCAAGAAGCCTTGACATATAAAAGCTGATTGTCCTACACTTAAGGCTCACCCAAATAAGTAGAAATGTGAGGAGAAACCCAAGTTCAAGAAGGTTTCAAAAGGCTTTCTAGGAAGATTCTGCATCTGCCACCTTTGAGACTGAAGCTGAAGAGGAGACTACAAACTTGTGTTTGATGGCGGATGAACATCTTGGTCATTCTGACAAAGAAGTGGTATGTGAATTATCCTACGATCAATTACTTGATGTTTCTGACAAAATCCATTCATCATATAGGAAACTTATGAAATTGCATGCTAGCCTAAAATTGGAATTCTTGAACCTACAAAAAGAGTATGAAGTTTTTCTTAAAGATCATTCTACACTTGACAGCAATCACATGTCATTGCTTGATGAATTTGATGAGTTAAATTAAAAGCATTCTAATTTAACTATTGAGAATGATTCATTGAAAGCATTACATGTTAAATTAGAAATTACATTCAAGGAATTAGAAACTCATGCATTTGATGTAGAGAGTAGGGAGCATGCATTGAGAGTGGAAAATTCAATTCTTGATAGTTCAAATAAATTTTTTGATGTTGAATTAACTGCTCTTATGAAAAATAAATAACCACCATCACTTGAAAAATTGTATATATAATCCTCAAATCATGCATCATCCAGACCTAGGAAGATGCACTATCACCCACATAGATTAGTTAACCCTTTTCATAGCATTAGATATTTTTCTTGTGGCATGCTCATATCTCCAACACTTGTGCTATTCACTATAGTACACATTGGGTGTGGAAAACCAAATTACATAATTCATAGCATAACAAACATGTATTACAGTCTTCTTTCCATAAGAAAGAACCTAAACCAAAATCTAATATTTGATGATTTTGTAGGTGTGCTCTCACACAAGACCTCATAAGAACATGTGGTACTTGGATAATGGATATTCAAGGCATATGACTGGAGATGCAAGTAAATTCATTTTGCTGTAGGCATGGTCACTCTTAGAGACAACACCACCAAGAAAGTGGTGGGTACAAGTATAATCAAAAATTCCAAGAACCTTTTAATTGAAAATATCTTTCTGTAACGACTCGGGCTCATAAGTTTCTATTTTGATGATAACAAACATTATGGCTCACATCTTCTAATATTTGAAATGTATATTTATTTGTGTGTGTACTAACATTTTAGGAACAGCATGTATCAATACAAGAAAAATTCAAGACTCAAGAATGAGTATAATAGGCTTTATTGTACTTCTCATTGATGTACTTTTTAATTCCTTGAGTCAAGTCCTGTAATGGTATATGTTTATTTATGACCATGTGTACACATACTCATGGGGAGTGAGATCTTGTCTAAACCAGAAGTTTAACTTTTGAACAAATCGTACTCAATGATTTCTAATCGTCCAGGACGATCTGTTCATTGAACTAATCATCCTGGATGATCCAATATGATCTCAAAACACTAGCCGCCACGATAATTTAGGCAAGGATTTAAGAGTCAAAATTTGTTCTAATCATCCTAGATGATCTATATATCATACGGGATGATATGTGCAAAATTTGTACTGATCGTCCTGGACTATCTCAGGATCGTACAGGACGATCAGGTCAAATTCTGCACATCATCATGGACGATCCTGCGATCGTCCTGGAGGATCTTTGGCAGTAGAATTGAGTTTTTAGAGTTTTCTGAAGCCGTGTTTTGGAGCAAATCGTCCTAGATGATCTTTGGCGGCAGAATTTAGTTTTTAGAGTTTTCTGAAGCTGTCTTTTGGAGTACATCGTCCTGGACGATCCGACGATTGTCCTGGATGGTCTTTGCCACCAGAACTTATTTGGAAGGGTTTTTGGAGCTCTTTATTTAAGCTTTCTCAAGGCACTTGATAGGTGTCTTTGGCAACCATTGAGGCTTCGTTCTTTTGGAGAAAACTTGAAGAGAGAGCTTGAAAGGGAGTGAGGAAAGGGTGGAGTTTGAGTAGGAGAAGAGCCTGGGAAGGGGGTTTCTCGAGGGAGTGTGAGGGGGTTCACACGGTTGCTCTGGCAGGATTGCACCTAAGTACCGTCGAATTCAAGGCTCGTCTTGAGGGAAGTTTTGGGAAGAAGAAGTGCTCTTTGGCGTCAAAGGACCCGGCTACTCCGCCGCACCGGGGAAGGTGGAAGTGATTTTGTAAGGGCTTCTCCGCCTAGTTGTGGGGGGTAAAGGAGAGACACTTTTGGTTAGTGCAATACTTGGAGGATGCCTCCGAGGAGTGGACGTAGGTCAGGTTGGACCAAACCACTATAAATCCGGTGTGTTCTTTCTTATGATTATCCGCACTTTATTTTGTTGCAATTATCTGTTTGGGTGAAAATTTGTGATTGATCTTTTTATCATTATTTTAATTCGTTTTCGCTGTAAGTTATAAAAGGATTTTTGTTTTGTTTTAAATATCCAATTCACCCCACCCCCTCTTGGTTAGCATCGGGACTAGTTCATCAGGGCTTAATATCCCTATCGAACTTTCAAGTGGTATCAGAGCGGGATTCAAAATTTAAGTTTAAAAACTTTTGAATTTGATCCATGGCTAATTTTTGTAATCGTAATTTTGCAGAAGGATATTCAATCATTCGACCACCGTTATTTGAAAATGTTACTTTTGATTTTTGGAAAATCCATATGTCTCCTTTCTTGCAATTTATTGATTATCGCATGTGGCATATGATTCAAATTGGTTATTCTGTACCGTCACGTATTGTAAATGAAATTAAAATTGATATTCCCTTTTCTAAATGGACTTAAACAGATCAGATCAATGCTCAATTGAATGCTAAATGTTTGAATTGTTTTTTTTGTGCTTTGAATTATGATGATTGTATGTTAATATCTGCATGTACTTCTAGCAAAGAAATTTGGGATAAATTATGCACTAGATATGAAGGTACTTGTGAAATCAAGCAATTTAGGCTAAATATGTTAATGAATGATTATGAACTTTTTAGCATGAAACCTCATAAAATGATTTTGGACATGTTTACTAGGTTTTCTCAAATTGTGACATCATTACATACTTTAGGAAAAGAACTTTTAAATTTTGAAAAAGTTAATAAAATCCTACGTTCTCTACTTGCTAAATTTGATGCCAAAGTCATTGCAATTTCTGAATCAAAAAATTTGAACAAATATTCTATTAATAATTTGATTGGCTCACTCATTACCTACGAGCAAAGTTTTGGTCAAAAGCTTTTGGATGCAGGTGAAATGATAGTGCTGAAAATTGAAGACATTGAAAAAAGCAACTCAGAAAGTGATGAAAGTGAAGAGTTAGCATCAGCAACAAACAAATTGAAAAATCTACTAAAGCACAAACATCAACATCAAAAGTTGAACAAAGGTAAAAATGGTAAGAATGTAAAATTCTCTTCTGATGTTATCTGTTTTGGATGTAGGAAGCCTGAACATATGAAAAATCAGTGCCCGAACTTAAGAACCCTTCCTGAAAAGGAAAAGGGTAAAGCTAAGCAAATTATAATAAGGGCTAAAAATGCAAAATGAAAAATATCCTGGGCAGATCTAGCTTCTGAATCATCTGATCAGGAGCAAGCTGATGTAAATTAATATTCTTTTTTGTGTTTATATTTTTTGTTTTGTTTTTATGTTACTATTATTTATTCATTGTGTTTTCTGTGTTTTAGTATATTTGTTTTTCCCTTTAAAATTTTTGATATTTTTTATTGTTCCTCTGATCAAGCACACACATAACACCTCTTGTTTTAAATCATTTTTTTAAGATCTTATTTTCTAAAAATAGAAAATTTACCTCTTGTATTTTCTAAATACTTTGTTAGTTGTGGTTGATTTCTCTAAAATCAAGTAAAGGAAGGAAACTCATGATTTTGTCTCTCTATCTCATTTCTTTGAATAAGGCTATCTTACTTTTGAGTCAGAATCTGTTTCAGATTATAAATTGGTTTTTGATTTTAAAACTTTTTTCATCTCCCAACATTTTGTCTATCTCGTAGGAATCTTTTGCAAACTATTGAACCAACTTCAAGATTATCTTATTCTGGTTGTTCGTCTTTATCATAAGAATAAGGTTTATTGATTTTAAGATTTAGAAAGGAGGCAATCAAAAGATGTGCAGTGCGCCAAACAAATTGAAAAGAGGCACAAAATGAGCCAAAAACTGAAACGATGCGAAATTCCCAAATTGAATAAGAGGCAGAAAATTAGCCCATAAAAGCTGCTTCCATTCTTGTAAATCTCTAAAGTTTAGAAAACTCTTATGACTTTTTGATAGATTCATTACTTGAGTTTGAAAATCAAGATTTTTTGATTCCTTACTTTTCATTAATCTTTTATTAGATGTATTTCATGAAAGGAGTTTTGAAAGATTTTTGTTTCCTTATCTAATTTGTTCCTTGATTTAGATATTGGCTTAAAAAGGTTTTTCGCCTTTTTAAAAAAAACCTGAGTGTGGATTAATATTTTCTGATTCTCTAACCTTTCTGGGTTCAAAGAAGTCAATTCATGCTTTACTAAGTTTTTGAAGAACCTCAAGAGATGACTTTTCAAATTTTTGCTCCTCCTCTTTTTTGATAATGTCAAAGGGGGAGAACGTACTGTTGTATTTGTGATATTTTTTACATCGTATTATTTATTTTATTTGTGTTGTTTGTTGTACATCAAATTATAATTAAAGTTATTTTAAAAAAATTAAAAAGAGAGAAGAAAGTGTTTCTCCCTATTTTTAACAGATTTTTTCTTAGTGAGGGGGAGATTAGGAGAAAATATCTTTTTGCAACTTCAACCAGTAATGTTTGCCATCATCAAAAAGGGGGAGATTGTTATGACTCGGGCTCACAAGTTTTTGTTTTGATGATAATAAACATTATGGCTCACATCTTCTAATATTTGGAATGTATATTTATTTGTGTTTGTACTAACATTTTAGGAACAGCATGCATCAATACAAGAAAGATTCAAGACTCAAGAATGAGTAGAATAGGCTTTATTGTACTTCTCATTGATGTACTTTTTAATTCCTTGAGTCAAGTCCTGTAATGGTATATGTTTGTTTATGACCCTGTGTACACATACTCAGGGGGAGTGACATCCTGTCTAAACCAGAAGTTTAACTTTTGAACAAATCGTACTCAATGATTTCTGATCGTCCAGGACGATCTATTCATTGAACTAATCATCCTGGACGATATTTATATCATCCTGGATGATCCAATATGATCTCAAAACCCTAGCCGCCACGATAATTTAGGCAAGGATTTACGAGTCAAAATTGGTTCTAATCGTCCTAGATGATCTATATATCATACGGGACAATTTGTACAAAATTTGTACTGATCGGCCTGGACTATCCCAGAATCGTACAGGACTATCAGGTCAAATTCTGCACATCATTTTGGACGATCCTGCGATCATCCTAGACGATCTTTGGCGGTAGAATTGAGTTTTTAGGATTTTTTGAAGCCATGTTTTGGAGCACATCGTCCTGGACGATCCTGCGATCGTCCTGGACGATCTTTGGCTACAGAATTGAGTTTTTAGGGTTTTTTGAAGCCGACTTTTGGAGGACATCGTCCTGGATGATCCGGCGATCGTCGTGGATGATCTTTGCCGCCAGAACTAATTTGAAAGGGTTTTTGGAGCTATTTATTTAATCTTTCTCAAGGCACTTGATAGGTGTCTTTGGCAGCCATTTAGGCTTCATTCTTTTGGAGAAAACTTGAAGAGAGAGCTTGAAAGGGAGTGAGGAAAGGGTGAAGTTTGAGTGGGAGAAGAGCCTGGGAAGGGGGTTTCTCGAGGGAGTGTGAGGGGGTTCACACGGTTGCTCCGGCAGGCTTGCACCTAAGTACCGTCAAATTCAAGGCTCATCTTGAGGGAAGTTTTGGGAAGAAGAAGTGCTCTTTGGTGTCAAAGGACCCGACTACTCCGCCGCACTGGGGAAGGTGGAAGTGATTTTGTAAGGGCTTCTCCGCCTAGCTGTGGGAGATAAAGGAGACACACTTTTGGTTAGTGCAATACTTGGAGGATGCCTCCGAGGAGTGGACGTAGGTCAGGTTGGACCGAACCACTATAAATCCGGTGTGTTCTTTCTTATTATTATCCGCACTTTATTTTGTTGTGATTATCTATTTGGGTGAAAATCTGTGATTGATCTTTTTATCATTATTTTAATTTGTTTCTACTGCAAGTTATAAAAAGATTTTTGTTTTGTTTTAAATATCCAATTTAGCCCCCCCCTCTTGGTTAGCCTCGGGACTAGTTCATCAGGGCTTAACATCCCTATCAAACTTTCACTTTCTTATAGATGGACTAAAACACAACTTGCTTAACATCAGTCAACTCTGTGAAAAAGGGTTCAGCATAAAATTTTTGGCAAACACTTATATTATTAGCTTAAATAATAACACTATTTTACAGGGAACAAGGATCAATAATATCTACATGCTTGATTTAAATAACATTGAGTGTGCTACTTCATTTTGCTTAAAAACTACTGCTGATGAGTCTTGGCTGTGGCATAAGAGGTTATGTCATGCCAGTATGAAAATCCTTAGAAGAGTAACCCAAAAGGACTTAGTTAGAGGTGTCCCCAAGCTTAAGTTCACAAAGAACCACCTGTGTGATGCTTGTCAACAAGAGAAACTAGTCCAATCCTCTTTCCATTCCATTAAGGAGATTAGCACCTCTAGATCTTTAGAAGTCCTTCACATGGAGTTATTTGGACCCGTTGGCACTGCTAGCTTAGGAGGAAAAGTCTATGGATTTGTGATTGTCGATGACTATTCGAGGTTCACTTGGATTAGATTTTTATCACATAAAACTAAGTCATTTGATGAATTAAAATCTTTCTCCACTTGGATTCAGAAGAAGCTAGGTTGTGAGATCTTAACCATCCATAGTGATTATGGTGGAGAGTGTTAAAATGTGAGATTTGGAACTTTCTGTGAGGAGCAAGGGATTAGTCACGACTTTTAAGCTCCTAAGAACCCTCAGTAGAATGGGGTAGCTGAAAGAAATAATAGAATCTTAGTGGAAGCCGCTAGAGCCAAGCTTGCTGAGTATTCACTTCCAAAATACTTTTGGGTAGAAGTGGTGAACACAGCCTGTTAGGTGTTGAATAGGGTGAATGTTAGATCCAATCTAAATAAGACACCCTATGAGATCATTAAGGGTAGAACACCAAACCTTTCTCACCTCCATGTCTTTGGTTGTAAGGTCTTCATTCTTAATAATGAAAAATCACTCTTAGGAAAATTTGACCCAAATTTAATGAAGGAGTGTTCTTAGGATATTCAAGTGTGGGGAAATCCTTTAGAGTATTTAACAAGAGGATATTGGTGGTGGAGGAGACTACTCATATGGTATTTGATGAATCTGATCCTAATGAGTCTAGAGCTGAAGAAGAAGACGAAATAGGAGAGATTACCCAAGAAGTAGAAATTGTAAATCTGGAGGAAAGGGTAGAATCTCAAAACACTTTGCTTAAAGAATGGAGATATTCTTTGAGTCATCCTAAAGAACTGATCTTAGGAGACCCTTACAAAGGTGTTAGAACCAGGCATGGAATTAGAAAGGAAGTAAACCACTATGCCTTTATTTCAATGACTAAACCCACCAATATTAATCAAGCCCTTTTCGATGAAGTTTGGATCTTAACTATGCAAGAAGAACTTAACTAATTTTTGAGGAATGATGTCTGGGAGTTGGTAGAAAGACCCAAGGATCAAAGTGTAGTAAGAACTAAATGTTTCTTCAAGAATGAAATAAATTATTCTAGTGTGGTGGTTAGGAATAAGGCAAGATTGGTGGCTAAGGGGTATAACCAAATAAAACGAATTGATTTTCAGGAGGCCTTTTCCCATATAGCGAGATTGGAAGCCATTAGAGTGCTAATAGTATTTGCCTATTATAAGGGATTTAAGCTTTTCCAAATGAATGTCAAGAGTGCCTTTTTAAATCGTGTAATAAAAGAAGACGTGTTTGTAGAGCAACCCCCAAGTTTTGAGAGTTTCTAATTTTCAAATCATGTTTATAAATTAAAAAGGCCTTGTATGGATTAAAATAGGCACCTACAACATGGTATAAGAGGCTTAGCACATTCCTACTGGAAAGAAAGTTTGTTAAGGCGAGCGTAGATACCACCCTTTTTTTAAGGAAAGTATGAGATGATTTACTCATTATCCATATCTATATTGATGATATACTTTTTTGATCTTCTGATCAAAATTTATGTGATAATTTTTTTAAAATATTAAGTAAAGAGTTTGAGATGGGTATGATGGGAAAATTGTCCTACTTTTTGGAGTTTAGCTAAGGTAAATGGATCGAATAATGAAACTTTTCTTAATAAATCAAAGTATACTAAGGACATCTTGAAGAAATATGAAATGGATAAGGCCAAACCAATTAACACTCCCATAATCTTGAGTGTCCAGTTAGATATGGATTCAAATGGAAAATCTATTTATCAAAAAAAAGTACAGAGGAATAATTAGATCACTTCTTTACTTGACTGTTAGCTGACCTGATATAATATTTAGTGTTTATCTCTGTGCTAGATTTCAAGCTGAACCTAAAGAATCCACCTGACTGCAGCTAAGAGAATCCTTAGATATCTCTTAGGGACCCTAAACTTAGGAATCTGGTATCCTAGACACAGCACTTCTTTTAAAATTATTGGATATTTTGATTTTGATTTTGCAGGTTAGAGGATGGATAGAAAGAGCACTTCTAGAACTTGCCAAATTATAAGATTCTCCTTAATATCCTGGTCCAGTAGAAAACAAAACTCTGTTGCACTTTCCACTGCTAAAGCTGAGTATATTGCCTTAAGAAGTTGTGTGGCCAAAGTCCTTTGGTTTGAGCAATAAATTCTAGATTTAGGATAACCTGTTGGCATAATTACAATTCCATGTGATAACACTAGTGCCATCTGCATCTCCAAAAATCCTATCCAACATTTAAGAACCAAACACATTAACTTAAGGCATCACTTCATTAGGGACCATGTTACCAAAGGAGACATTGAGTTACACCATGTAGCAACTAAAAATTAACTGGCTGACATCTTTAATAAGCCACTGGCCTTTGACACATTCAACATCTTAAGGACCAGATTGGGTGTGATTGACATAAATACATGAATTTGATGATTACTAAATTTTGATTTATCTATTTATTTTATTTTTCCTTTGTTTTTATTTTATTTAGTTATTTGTTTTTTTTATATATTTTTTATTTCCTATGAATTTTTCTCATATTATTATTATTATTTATTTGGTTTTGTAAATTCTTTTTATGTGCTCTCCTCTTATTTTTGATTTCTTGTTTATCTTCTTTAGAATCAGATCAATGCTCACTACTGCTAATAAACCTAATTTCTATTTGAGAATTTTTCTTTATTTTTATTTTAAAAGTCTGTTAGCAATGATTGACTCCCTAAAATATTTAAAGGAAGAAACTTTCATGATTGTTTTCTCTTCGTGTAACTCCTTTAATGGTATGTTGTCTCTCTTTGAATTGAAATCTTTTTGGAAATTTAAGAAATTGGACTTTGAAAATTGTTATATATTTTATCTTCCTACGGGAATCTATCTCATATGAATAGTATTTTTAGATCATTGAACCACGAGCCCATTTTATTTTTCAAGTGATTGCAATTATCATATTAGTATGATTCTGTTTTGTGGTTAATCTTCCATATACTAGAGAGTGCGTTTCTCCCTCTCTTTTATCTGAAAGATAATCTCACAAGTAAGAATATTTAGAGGTTGTGAAAGGAAGTAAGCCTATAAAAGAAAAGAAAAGAGACACAAAATGAGCCTAACACTAAAACGATATGCAATGTTCACCAATTTAAAGATACACAAAGTGTATCAAAATCAAAACATGCATAAAGTGCGCCAAATAACTAGAAAAAGAGGCACAAAATGAGCCTACAAAAATGAGATTCCTTCCCTTTCAAACCTTTAAAAATCTTATAAGAGTCTATGTGCTACTTAATATTTCCAAATACTTGAGATTGAAAATCATGATTCTTGATTCTTTACTTTAGAATTCTATTTTATAAGATATTTTTCTGGAACGAAGTTTGAAAGGATCACTTTTCTTATCCAATATCTTCCTTTTTGAATTGGTTTTTTGTTTGAAAGAAACTTTAACCTGTAAGGTGTACGAGTTAGGGTTTACAAGAGTATTTTTCTCTGACTTTTTCTAGATTTTTAGCTCATCAATTTCTTCTTACTGCCTTTTGAATTGAAAATTAAGAAAAACTTCTGAATTACTAGAGCAGATCAATTCAAAAAAAACTTGTTTTAAATTGGTTTTTATGTTTATTTTGTTGTTCCTTTTTGGTTTCTTTTTGTTTTAACTTTATTTTTTTGTGGTTCTTGGATCCTTTGATCATTCCTCTCTATCCTTCTTTTTTTTAATATTTTATTCACATCATCCTAGATGATTGTCACATCATCCAGGACGATATGGTCAACTCATCCCCCTCATCCACCCAACGGTTGATTTGACTCCATTATTGGTGATCTCCCTGGATGATACACCTAATCATCCTGGATGATCCATGTGGAAATAATTGGACGACTTGAATTCAGCCCGTCTAATTATTAATCACTCATCATCCTAGATGATCCACCTAATCATCCTGGATGGTACTTTTCATCAAAAGTCATCCAGCCTGACTCCTCGGGACAATCATTTGAGTCTAATCATCTTGGACAATTTCTAATCATCCTGGATGATCTGACTGCCTTTTTGACCAATCGGCTAGGCCGACATTATTGTTGTAAATCATCCTAGACAATATCATGATCATCCTGGGCAATATTTGCAAATCTTTAAAAAAAGCACAAGTTCAAGGTTTTCTTCACTCCAATCTTCTTCCTCCTTCTTCCTTTCAGTCAAGCTCACCAATGGCTAGTGGCAAGTGCTCCTAGATGCTAACTAGAAGCTCATCAAGGGGAAATATGGATCCCCGCTACACTAATGCAGCAGATCAGGTTGCCTACCTTCGCTATAAAATTGCAGGTATTACATCATCCAAGATAGTCAATCCCCATACCCTAACCTATCCAGTGTTAGATCTATCTTCTCACATTACTCTTACTTTCATTCTGACCCTTACAATTCCCTTTCACTTTGAACTTTTATATGAATTCTTTGCCAGTCTCTGAATTAACTATACCTATTCTACACTCCAATCTTATGTAACAAAATGACCTATAGAGATCACTTGTCATGAACTTCTTTAACTTTCTACCACTGGAGAAAAGCTTTATCTCATCGCCTCAAATCCTGATTTCAATTGGAGTCAGGTTAATCAGGTCCTCAGAAACACAAATGCTACTTACCGTGATGGTGCCTTTAGTTCATTAGTTAAATATGCTAGGACCATCCAACATGTCCTCAAAACTTCTATAATTCCCAAGGTTGGTGATCGGGTTCATATTACTCCCTTACTTTCCATCACCACCTATTATATCATGACTCATAGGAAATTTAAAGCTACTGATCTTCTCTTTCGATACATTGAGCACTTAACAAGCATTAGGGATCTCGAACATAGGAGGAAACCAAATTTTGCAAAAGGACACCTCATTGCTTATGTCCTTGAAACTAAGTACAATATTCAATATCCTACCCCTTTAAATTATCCACCCTCCTTCTATACAAATAGCTCCTTCCATGTCCTTCACAGCACCCATCTCCATCTAGAGCACGAACAAGCTGAGGGAGTAGCAAAAGAGGAAATTCTTGCACCTGTTCCTATCCCCCAACAGTCACAGCTGGATCAGCTGGTGGAGAGGTTTGACCAGTGGGAGGCCAAGTTTGACTCCTACATTATTGCATAGGAGCATGCTCCTGCTGCAGATGTTGATTGCTTTAATGCCTATGTAGTCTAGTAGCAGTAGTAGCATGACCAGGATATGGCCTAGTTTGGAGAACAATTCACTTCCCTCCATACTCTTTTTTAGCCACCACCACCTCCTCCTCCAGCTAACAAGGGTCCCTCCTACTTTTAGCTTGTTTGTTTTTCTATTTATTATTCTGTGATGTTTTGTACTCTAGTCCTTCTCTATATTATTCTATGTGTTTTCTATTTATTTTTTTTGTTTCCTCCTTTTTGTGACATCAAAGGGGGAGTAGTGTCAGTTGTATTATTTTGTAGTTATTTTATTGAAATTTGAATTTCTTATATTTAATTATTTTTTTGTCATATATGTTAATCTATTTAATCTGCTTGATTTGAAACTGCCCAACAAATATTTGCCATCATAAAAAAGGAAGAGATTATTGTAAATTGGGATTCAACGATTATAATTTTGATGATAACAAACATTCCTATTTCTATTTGATTGTCTAACCTTTCAGGTCCATAAGATCAAGTGAAAATCAAGCTAGCTCAAGATCAGGTCCGTTTTTTTTCAAATGTAATTTTTCCCTTTCATGAATCAAGTTAAGTAACCTTGCACACACACACTCAGGGGGAGAATTTTAGTGAGTTAAAGTTCCTTTTCTATTTTGCTCATATCATCCTGGATGATTGTTCGATCATCCTTGATGATTCATTGAAAATAGAAACCCTAATTAAGGCGGCCATGTTAAATTGGTATGATTAAGCAAATCATCTCGGATGCTCCTCCTATCATCTGGGATGATATGCTCAATTCAAAACTTTTTAGATTCGTTTAGGTAGGTTTTATTTTAAGATTTCTGTCTAATCGTATAGGACGATATACATATCATACTGGACAATCCATTACAATCATGCCTAAATTAGTCAGGTGATTAAGGAAAGTACTTAAGGATTGATTGGTCGATTACATCATCCAAGATAATCACTAGATCATCCTGAGTAGTTAGTTATAAATCCTCATCATCCAATATAACTTTCTTGGATGACCCGATCGATGTGCTAGATGATATGGCCTTATTTATACTAATCGTTCAAGACGATAGAATTATTATCCTGGATAATCAGTTATATTTAAATCATCCAGCTTAGTTGTCGTAGTTGACCTAAACTATGTGCCAGATGATATTTCACATTTTTAAACTAATCATACAGGATGATAGCCTTATCATCCTGGACGATCAGTTATATTTTTACACATCATTTAGACTTTTCTCTTGGACGTCCAAAACTATTTGTTGGATGATATGCTTGATTTTGAACTAATCATGCAGGATGATTGCAGGATCATCCTTGATGATCAGAACAGACCATATCCCCTAATCATCCAGAAGAACCAGATCGTCTAGGCTAAAAGGGCTAATTTACACTAATTATACAGGACGATCACAGGATTGTCCTGGATGATCTTTGACGGTAAGTTAAAATTTAGGGTAAATTTTTAGCCCTTCTATTTAACCTTTCTTGATTGTTAATGGCAAGACTTTTTGATGTTGTCCTCACCCAAGAGAATATTGAGAGGGAGAAGGAGAGCTTAGGAGAGAGAGAGGGGATCTTGTGAGGGGGATTTTATGAGATGTTCACAAAGGTTGCTCCAAGCAAGGATTCAGGTCATCTTCTCAAGTCGTCATTCAATATTCCTTGGTGGCTTTGTGGGAACGATTCTAAGCAAGAAGATTGAGGTTCTCTGCCTGCTTCAGGAGGAAGCAAAAGGAGGTAAGGTTCTCTGCCTGCTTCAGAAGAAAGCGAAAGGAGGTAAAGTTCTCTGCCTGCTTCAGGAGGAAGCAAAAGGGGTTTTGGTTCTCTACCTCACTGGGGTTGGTGAAAAGGAGTTTTTATAAAGGCTTCTCCACCTTGCTGTTGGAGCAAAAGGAGAGTCACTGAGTTTTAGTGCAATACTTGTAGGGGAGGCTTTGGGGAGTGGATGTAGGCCAAGTTGACCGAACCAATATAAAATTTGGTGTGTTCTTTCTTATTACTGTTTTGCATTATAATTTCTATACTTTACTTTCCTGTGGATGATCTTGTGGTTAAAGTTATTATTTTGTTTGATTAATTATCTCCACATCAAGTGTAATTATATTTATTTTAAAACATTCAAAAAGATTTTCAAAATATTATTTTTGCTTAAAGAATTTTTTGAAACTACCAATTCACCCCCCTTCTTGGTTAGCCTCGGGCTAGTTCATAAGGAATAACATCCCTAATAAACTTTCACAACTTGCTTAGTAATATCCAATCATGTAATAAAGTTTTTAATATTAAATTTTTGTTTGATATTTATTGAATAAGCTTGAATGGTAAAATCTTTTTAAAAGGCAAAAGTATTACTGATGTTTATATGCTTGATTTGAACTATATTGACTATTCAAATTGTGAGTGTAATAAATCTGTTGTTGATGAATCCTTTATATGACATAGGAGATTATGCCATAAAAGCATAAAAACTCTTTGGAAGATCACTTGGAAAGACCTAGTTAGAGGTATACCAAACTATATGTTTTAAAGACCACCTTTTTAATGCTTGCCAATTAGAAAAACAAATCCAAAATTCTTTTCATTTTGTAAAGACATTAGCACTTCTAGTCCTCTAGAAATTCTTCACGTTGACTTGTTCGGACCCGTTAGTACAACCAGCTTAGGCAGGAAGAGCTTTGGATATGTGGTTGTAGAATATTTTTTTTAGATTCAATTGGGTAAGCCGTCTAGCATATAAAAGTTAATCATTTGAGGAATTTAGGAATTTCTAAACTTTGATTTAGAAGAAACTAGGATGTGAAATATTGACTATCTGTAGTGATCAAGCTAGAGAATTTGTGAATGATAGGTTTGAATCATTTTATAAGGATCATGATATAGAACATAATTTATTTGCACCTAGAACCCCTTAGTAGAATGGGGTAACTGAAAGAGAAAGTAGAACATAGTAGAAGCTGCTAGCGCCATGTTAGTAGATTACTCACTTCTTAGATATTTCTAGGTAGAAGCAGTTAACACTTATAGTTATGTTATGAATAGTTTAAATCTTAGATCTAAACTTAATAAGACTTTCTATGAACTAATTAAGGGTAAAACACCCAATATGTCTCACCTTCACATCTTTAAATGTAAATGTTTCATTTTGATAAATGACAAAACTTCTCTAGGAAAATTTGAGTTATTCTTCTATAGGTAAAGCCTATAGAGTTTTTAATAAGAAGAATTTAGTTGTAGAGGAGACCACTCATTTAGTATTTGATGAATCTAATAAATCTTGTAAGCATAGGTTAGAAGAAGAAGAAGAGTTAGAGGTCACACAAGGAATTGAATCCATTGACATAGTAAATAGAAAAGAACATCAGGAACCCTTGCCTAGAGATTTGAGATACACATCTAGTCATCCTAGAGAACTCATCCTAGGAGATCCCTCTATAGTAGTTAGAACTAGGCATTGACTTACGAAGGAGGTTTTCCATTCATCTTTCATTTCTATGATAGAACCCACTACTAAAGATTAAGCCCTATTTGATGAATTTTTTTTTTTAGGAAAAAAGAAAATTCATTACAATAAAGTAAAAAAGTATAAAATAAGTACCAACTAGGAAAAGACATCTAAATGAAGCTTTCCTTAACTAAACAAAAAAATCAAGATAGAAGCATAGACTAAGCTAAAACTTCCCAAATGTACAATGGAACATTAAAAGGAATCGTCCCTGCCACCCTCCGTCTTCCACTTCCTAGTATGGTCAGTAATTTGCCCCAAGTGTTGAAGTTCCTTAGCAAAATGAGTCATAGATAATCTTTCTTTTTTTGTGCCAGAATGCATGGATGCAGGAGGGAAGCCTCAGTGGAAAAATTAAATGGCATGTTGGAGAGATCACCATCCCTAGAAAAGGCAACTTCCTTGGCTGATTCACTAACTTCCCCACTCGTGACATGCAAAGAAGGGGGGAACCCTTCAGTCATCCTTTACCAACATTAGACTTCTTCTTCATCTATCTCTTAGATTTTCTAGAGGTAACTAGAATCCAAGGCCAATAACTATCAGGATTTTTCCCTTATCTCACACTAGGAGTGTGATCACTTTCCATATGAGGTGGATGGAGACTTAACGAGATTGTCAAAGATGAAGTTGGGTCAATATTCAGCATACGATGGAATCTATGAGTGATAATATGGTCACCTGAATAGTGGGTGCTGCTGTCCTTGAGCAAATTAGATTTTTCATGGAATTCAGTAGATCTTCTTTGAAGATGTTGCTAGAGCTGCTTGGAGGCTTGAGGAACATTAGTGGAATGATTTATGTTGTGCCCAAAAAAGCCACAACGGAAGTAAAGGAGAGTGATCCCCATCATATTCAACTCTTCAAAGAACTTACCATGAAGCTTAGAGATCCAAACTTCGAGAGGAAACTTGGAACTAAGATCCATCCTCACATAAACATGAGCAAAAGCATTTCTCCCCCAAGAGTTGGTTTGAGCATCAACCCATAGATGTTGTCCAAAAGAAAGAAGCTATCCAAGCAAATTTGGTGTTGTCATAATAAGTAAGAGGCAAGTAAGGAAAATGAATCCAAATAGGAGAAGGTAGGCCCACCATTCATTGGGGAGAGAAGGAAGAAAACCAATGATGCAAAGAAATAATAAACCCACTAACAACATTCACAAGCCTTGGCAGTTTCAAAGAAATAAATGAAAGCATCATGAGAGATGGAGAGAAGAAGAAAATCTCCAAACTTTGACATTTTTTTTTCAACTCATATCTTAGCACAAAAAAGGGAATTTATTGCTAATAAGCTTGTGCACTAGCTCTCATTTAAGCCTAGCTAAGTTGGCGTTGATGGACTCCATATTTTAAGTCACAGAATAACCATCCTCTCTCATAACTATGACCTTAGAGACATCACCATTTTAAGACTTGCATCCTATTCCATTTATTGTGGAGGTCTTGGCCAAGTTTAGCACTAAAGCATGCTTGGAGGGCTATTGAAGAGAAGCAGTTTGGCCATTCAAACTAGCAATTTCTTAAGAGGCATTTAGGAAAACACATGATGTGCAGCTTGTAGATTTAGAAATATCATGAATGGTTGCATCAGTTGGATTTACACACCTGCAATCAAACTAGGAACAAATTATAGAATCCAAAGGTTCATTCAAATTCAAACATTCTTAAATTATTTACACCACAATTTCTCAAATCATCTGCAAAATTATTATTTAGTCCAACAACTTCTTGCGGGATAACCAACTCAGTAGTTGGAGCATTGAAAGAGCCAAAAAATGCAAGGTTTGAAGTCAACAGATAGACTTTCCTAGGCTAGATCCGAGCAACATAGGGCCCTTCCCACATGATGGTATTGATTCACCTCCCCAGCTTACATGATAGAGATGCATTTGAACTTAAATTTATAAATGGATAGGTCAAGAAAATAATGAACATGTGAAGAATTCTATTATAAAGTGAATTAAAAAATTAGAAGTAAATGGCTGAATGTTATCAAATGAGCTAAAATCCTGCTTGGGTTTGTTAGACAAACCACCTGCAACCGAGCTATCAACAAACTCAACCAACAAAGCCTGATCGTAAAGTTCTCAATCCTGCCTTTCAAAACCTTCTAGAAATTACCTTGCCTTGAAGCTTTCCTACCACCATCATCCCCATAGTCAGGAGAACTCTGACGAGATATCCTCCTCTTCAGCAAAGCTACATCCCTTTAGGTTTGAAGAGACCCAAAATCCTAGGTGATTTATTACGTCTTATTTTTGATGAATTCATGATCCTAGCTATGTAAGAAGTACTGAACAAATTTGTTGGAAATGATGTTTGAGAATTGGTCTGTCGCCCTTAGGAATAGAGTGTTTTCTGAACCATATGAGTTTTCAAGAACAAAATGAATGACCCTGGAGTAGTAATTAGAAATAAAGCCATGTTAGTAGCTAAGGGTGTAATCAAATAAAAGGGCAAAATTTTTAGGAAACATTTTCCCCTGTTGCTATGTTAAAAGCTATTAGAGTACTGTTAGCCTTTGCTTATTTTAGAGATTTTAAATTATAGCAACTTGATGTAAAGAGTGCCTTTTTGAATGGTATGATTAAGGAAGATGCATATGTAGAGAAACCCCCTTGATTTGAAAATTTAACCTACCTAGTCATGTATATAAATTAAAGGAAGGCATTATATAAATTCTAGAGAAACTAAAATTGAGGAGGGTGAATTGTTGAATCCTCTTGGTAATAACGATGTTAAGGAAGACTCTTCTACTAATTTAGGAGAAGAGAGCAATAATGATGGTAATATGGTTTATGTTGGTTAAAGCTTGGAGGAAGGAATTTCTGGGAAGTTCAAACCTAAACTTTAAAAGGAGCTAAGGTTTCTTGGTCTTTTGAATACTTTTTCTAGGCATAAAATACTTGAAGTTTTGAATAAAAGGAGGAGCGGAGGTCCTTCCCCCTTAGTGGGAAAATGAGTTCCCTTGCTTTTTGGAATTGCAGCTTGGCTAATAAAAGGGAAGCTTCTCTATATTAGAAGGAAGTGCTTAAAGATTGGGATGTACTCATTCTTTGTATTATTGAGATAAAAATTCCTTCTATTGATATATGTGATGTATGTAAATTCATGGCTAAAGATTTGGATTTTTCTCTTTATCCATCTAACGGGATGTCTGGAGGGATTGTAGTTTTGTGGAGGTTGGATATGGCCACTTTCTCTTTGCTAAAGCTTCTTCTTAGTGTGTGGTTGGTGAGTTGAAGATTGTAAATAAAGGATCTTGGTTGGTTTCTACTATTTATGGCAGTAGAGATTTGTACAGTAGAAGGAAATTATGGGATTATTTGGGTTTGCATTCTTCGTTGAGCCTCCCTTTGGTGGTGGGGGGAGATTTTAATTGTATCTTATCCCAAGGTGATAAAAGAGGTGGGAAGAAGTTTAAATTTTCTCTTGCTCCCAAGATATGAATTTTTTTGTGAATGAGTTTGACTTTCATGATGTGGGTGTAATTGGCCCAAAGTTTTCTTAGTGTAACAATAAAGGTGGAAGTGCTCGTATTTGGGAAAGGCTTGATAGGTGTTTACTGAATTCTAAGGCCTTAGAGCTGGTCCCTCTTGTTGTTACCAAGCACTTGGCACGGGTTGCCTCTGACCACTGTCCCATCATTTTGAAATTTTTTAATAAGGATGTTAGTATAAGAAAAATTCTAAGATTTGAAGATGTTTAGATGTCTTATTCTGCTTCAATAGCTGTAGTGCGGAAATCTTGGAGCAAAGTTACTGGAGGTTAGCCTATGGATATTCTGAATAGGAATTTTCATTGAGTGCTAAAGGCTTTATTCTTTTGGAGTAGAGCCAAACTTCAAAATTTAATGGAGCTTAAGGAAAAATTAAAAAAGGAGGTTGTCGAGCTTCAATCCGAGGAGATGAATGGTGAAGGCTTTTCGGATAACTGTCTTTTCTTGCTTATAGCTAAAGTTTAGGAATTAAATGCTACTCTTGCTCATTTAAATACTTGGTGGAGACAAAGGGTAAATGTGAAATGGTTGGAGGAAGGAGACATCAATTCCAAGATCTTTCATGCTTTTACCAATGGTAGAAGGAATGGCAATTTGATTAAACAAGTGAAGAATAAAGATGGGGATCTTGTGGAAGATCAGGAAAGTATTGAGGACATCTTTTTTTAATTACTTTAACAATAAATGGAGGAATACGAGTTGTGATCTATCAGGGTGGTCGTTGCCTCTGCATACCTTAAGTCTTGAAGATTGTAATATCTTAAATGCTGACTTTTCTTTTGGTGAGGTGGAAAGTGTGATCATGGGACTTGGCAGGAATATCTCTCCAGGTCTGGATGGTATTTCTTATTCTTTCATTAAAGCATAATTGGCCAAGATGTTTGGCTTGTTATTTTACAATTCTTATCATCTGGCAAAATGTGTTCTAAGTGGAAAAATACTCTTCTGGTTCTTATTCCCAATATCCAAATTCTTGTAGATCCTTCTCATATTCGGCCTATCAACTCATGTTTATCTATTTATAAAATTGTTGTTAAAATTTTATTAAATAGATTTATGAAAGTTGTCTATTGTTTTATTTATGATGTCCAAGTGACGCTTATCAAAGGAAGGTCTTTATCTGAGCATGTTGTTCTTGTGCAAGAAATCATTAATAAGTTTAGATTTTTAAAGTCTAAAGAAGGGTTAGTGGCTATCAAAATTGATATGTAACAAACTTATGATAGTATTGCTTGGCCTACTTTGAAGCAGGTGTTGGATTATTTTGGCTTCCTGCTTGGGTTTTTGAATCTTTTGATGGAATGTGTCATTGATCCTAAGTTCTCTATTCTTATTAATGGTAACAATTCGAAGTGGATTGAAGAAAGAAGTGGATTTAGACAAGGGTGTCTATTATCTCTGTATTTTTTTATATTGTGTTCTCAACTTTTGTCTAATGGTTTTGTTCAAAATGGCAAAGAATTGGGCATCAACGTAGCTGCCACGGTGCCAAAAATCACCCATCTGTTGTATGCTGATGATATTCTGATGTTTTTTGAGGACAAGATTAGGTATTTGAGAAGGATAAGGAGGATAATTTCTGATTATTGCAAATGGACCGGACAATGTGTTAATTTCTAGAAGTATTCTCTGTTCTTTTAGAAATCTATTAGTTGAGCTAAGAGGAGGACTATCTCTAAGTTATTGAAGTATAAGGAGGTGAAGGAGTTGAGGTACTTGGGTATTAAAATGGCTTTGAGAAGATTAGTTTTCTCTGATTTCTTTATGTTCTTGAAAAAGCTTCTTGTAAATTGAAAGGTTGGGGTAACAAGTTTTTCTATTTTATTGGAAAACTTGTATTGATTAAAGTTGTGATCCTTGCTATTCTTGTTTTCTTTGCTTCGCACTCTCTAGTTCCTCTTAGTATTTTAAAAGCTTTAGATAAAATGTACATAGTTTTTTTATGGAACAAAATAGGAGGTGCCTGTGGCCTTCATTATGTGGCGTGGGATGTTCTTTGCAAACCTTTGGAGGATGGAGGTCGTGGTATTCACTCGGCTGTTTCTGTTGTTGGACCTTTAAGAGCAAAATTTGCTTAGAATTTCATAAATAAAACTTCTTCACTTCTTAATGATTCTTTGAGGGAAAAATATGGAAAGGATATTTGGCATAATGAAAGTAGAAGAAACTGCTCTTCCACTAGGAAAATTATACTGAATGAAGCCAAATCTCTTCAGCCTTTGGTTAGATGTAGGGTTCCTTCTAGGTGTTCTATTAATACCTTAAGAGATGTACGGGTATTAGATAGAAGTTTTGAAAGTTGGCATACTTTTATTGTTATTTTGGATGGTGAATTTCCTTCTCTTGATAATTTTATGATGGGAGGCGAATGAAATCAAACAGTGCTGTTTAAGTACTTTAGATCAAATTTAATTCAACTCATCCAGTAGGTCTAAATCATCCCGTAGGTTGGAGGAGATACTCTGGAGCTTATGTATAAATTTTTGGGTAAGTCTATTGCTTCAATGGCTTCCAAGGTTGCTAGTTCGGATACTGCTAAAGGAGTATATTGGAAGTGGTGAAAATGTTAAAGCTTTCTCCTTGAGTGCAAGGTTTTTAGTGGAGAATTCTGAATGATGCTATCCCTACTTTTGATTTCCTAATGTATAGAAGATTGTTGGATCATAACATTTGCCCGAGAGGTTGTGTTGCTGTGGAGAATTTAGAGCTTGTTGCAGTTTTGTGTGATAAACTCATTCAACTGATTGATTTAATTAATAAGTGGGGGTTTAATGTGCCTATATTCTCTTCTTTTCTGGAATGCAAATGAAAATGGAGCTGTTAGCTAGATCTAACCCGTTTATTGTAAATCTCTACTGTTCCTTGGTTTACTTTTCTTGGAAAAGCAGAAATTGTGTTCAGCAAGGAAATCAAGAGCTCGGTGTGGGTTGTATTACTTCAAATGCAATTAGCCTTGCACTTTCTCTTTTTGGACCACTAGGGTGCTAACCAGGTGTCTAAGATGTCTTCTCCTTCTTGGCACCCTCCTCCACCTGAATGGATTAAAGTCAACAAAGATGCGTCGCTTTTGAAGTCTAGTGAGGCTGGTATTGGTGGAGTTTTTCAGAGATCATATGGGAAGATTTTTGCTTGCTTTAGGATTCAAATGCATTCATTGGGATAGTGGTTCTTTGGAGCTTTTGGCGTTCCAATCTTTGAAGGTGGTTCTTCAAGAGTGGAGGATGGATGTCAAAGGTTTCTTTATTGAGGGAGACAATTATAATGTTATCAAGTATCTGCAAAGTTCAGTTGATAAAGCTTGTAATAATTTGAACAATCAATTGGTGGAGGACTTGTCTTTCTTGAAGGATTTTAGGAATTTTTTATTTCATTTGTCTTATAGAAATTATAATAAGTTAGCAGATTTCTATGCTAACTATGCTTTATTGGGTGATTTTTTTTGGGATGAGCTATCTTGTAATAAGATTCCTCCTGCTTTTCTTTCTTTGCTAAAGGAGGATTGTGATAGATTCTCTATGACTTAGTAGTTTGTAATAGTTTCCCTTTTTAATGCAAATGGAATTTTCTCAAAAAAAAAAAAAAAAAAAGAAGTAGATAGGTTACATAAAGTCCTTACATTTTGATTAAGTGTTTTATTCCTTAAGCTTTCAATCCAATACTCCTTTTCTTCCTTAAAGGAGTCAAGCTCAAGGGTATGAAAGTTTAATGTCTAAGTGATTTGTTATGGATTTTGCAAAGGTTATTAGGTTCAATAATAATTACCTTTGTGAAACTAGGGCTATAAGGTTTATTTCACTCTCCTTGGAGCTAGGAAATATTCTTGTGAGCCTGGATTTCCCAAAAAAATACCTTATTTTTTATCTTTAATTTTTGTTTATTATTTTCACTGAATTTGATTCATTGAGTTAATCTTTTATTGAATTTTTTATGATTTATTTACTTTTCTTATTTATTTCATTTTTTAAAAAGTTAAGTTTGACCAATATTTGACTTTTTTAATTACATTGAATTCTGAAAGTTTATATTTTTTATGAATACTTGGCCCAACTATGAATTCAATGCCTTTGAGTTTATGTTGTTTACAACTTTTTATAACTAGTTATGATTTTTATAAGTTTAGCTAATTTAATAAATTAATTAATTCAAATAATTTATGTATTTTTTATTTAAGCAGCAAATTAAAATCAAACCTTTTGAAATCTTCTCCAAGTGTCACTGATAACTTTTAGGGTTGATTAGAAGTGCTTCAAACCAGTTAAGGATTTTTATTATTTTTTATTTATTTATATTAATTAATTTAGTATTTTTCTTAATTTTTAAATTACTTTTATTTTTAATGAATTTCAAGGGGATTTTAATTTTCCTCTATTTAGCATTCTAAAGCTTAAAATGTACTTTTAGCATTTTATTTAGATTTATTATGAATTAAATAAGATATTAGGTCAATTATACATGTCAAACTTGGGTTCACTATTTGATAGACCAAATGAACTTAAAAGTAGTAAAATTTGAAACATAGGTTCATCTGTATAGGTCTTCAAACCTATTTAATTTTGATTTACTAAATCCTTTCTAGGTGCCATAATTAATCCCCCAAGGTAGATGCATCTATACCATTAGAGATTTAATATGGAAAACTACTTATTTGATTGGAGTAAAATATGTAACATTCTAACCCTTGCATAAATATAAACAAAGCATCAAAATTTCATTTTGAATTTTAAAGTTCTAATGTATGGTTTTGTCAACTATGTTTTACTTGGTTAACCAAGGCTGACAAGGGGTAAGGGTTGGGTTCAACAATTTTAAAATGAGATTTTGAATTTGTTAGAGGTGGTCCCAAGGTTTGGTGAGGTCTCCATACTTAAAATATAAGTTTAAAGGCTTGAAGGGCCTTTTGGCCAACCATGGCTAAATTGGTTAGCCATGCTAGAACAAAGCTTGGGTTTGGGTTCAATGCACTCTAAATCATATTCAGTATATTTTTGAAGAGGATTCAAGATTTACTTTGATGGGACATGTTGAAGTTTATACAAAAGTTTTATTTATGATGTTTAAAGGTTTAGGTTTTTTGGTCAACCATGGTCACCATGCTACATGAATGTTTCAATGATGTTTAATACATTATGATAATGGTCATATATAAGGATTTTAGAGAGGCTTCCAAGGTTATTTTCTATAAGATGCTAAGTCTAGTAGCAAGGGCTGTAAATATTTGAAAGTTTTGCATGCTTGAAATATGCTTTGAGTTTTTATGATTTTGAATGACTTGGATGCTTACAAAATGTTTAGGTGAACCCTAAGACATGCCTAATCAATAAGAAATGCTTACACCAAAAATGCAAAGGCTTTAACTAGGTTTTTTGATCAGTTAAAAACTCCTTAAGAGATGAAAAAAATTAGAAGGATTTAAGATTTATTTTTTTGAGTTTAGATTTTGAGATTTGATTTATAAACTATATTCTAATTGATTAATTAAATTCAATGATTTTAGATTGATTTCAGAAATCGACCTTATTTAAAAATGAGCTAAACATTCCCATATTTAAAAAGTTATCATTCCATTTCCCAAAGCCTGCGCCATATTGCCATGTATTATTTCAGGTGTTGTGCAACTATAAAATTAATTATTTTCATTTAGCCCTTTCTAGTGCTACAACATTGCCTATCACATCACCATAGTGCTCGTTGAATTTTATAAATAGGATGGCTAGTTTTTATTTTTTTTCCTTGAATTTTGTGTTCTCTTCTCTCTTGTTTTTATGACTTCATGTTTTCTTATTCTCATAGTCCATTTTTCATTTTAATGGTCCCTAAAATGTAAGCCAGTAAAAAGAGGGCTTCCTCTTCTTATGATAAGAGGCGATTTATTTTAGCAGAGGCTGAAGAGAGGTATGCGCAAATATTAGTTAGCAAACAATTTTTTCTCGAGAAGGGTATTCTAAATCTTGGAGGGAGTGGTGAAGCCTATGATTGTGAAAAGGGGTTTGGATAACATTATGTGAGAACCTGTTTCTTGCGTTGAATATATTATTAGGGATTTCTTCGTAATGTTAAAGAAGCCCAAAATAATAGTTTTTTTGTTAGAGGTAAGTGGGTGACTTTTTATCCCTCCACTATTAATAATTTTTATAAATTCGGGAATATTGATTTTGATGACTACTATACTTTTATTAATGCACTATTGACCCCAAAAAGCTATTGAGAGTTTTGTCTAGTCATATGAGTGGAACAGTGTAGAGAGAAAGAGATGGAAATGCAATCAATTTACTTTTAGTATGTTTAATTCAATTGTCTAAAGCTTGGCATTATTTAATTTATGCCAGATTCCTGCCAAGTAATAAATTAGCGAGGTGACCAAAGAAAGGATTGATTTAATTATGTAATCCAAGTGTATCATTTAGTTGGTGTAGGTAAGTTGATCATACACTCTTTTATCTATATCATTAGGGGCTCAACTTTTATAGGTTTAAGATATCCCTCTACTATTTATTCCCTTTATATAGGTTCTACTGTGTTAGTTGAATTCGATGAGGAGCAGCTTTTAGCTCTTTTTGATCTCACTAAGAAAAAAATAAAGAGCTTTAAAGAAAGGTATTAAAAAGGAAGCATGTCTTTCTGGGCCCTATTTGCCTAGTTAGCTTAGTAGCAGTCGGTCGGATGCCCGGACAAATCCTTAGGTGAACAAGTTTTTTATTGATAAGTCTAAATTATGTACTATTATATATATTTTTTGAAATGTGTTATTTTAGTTATTTTGTGTAGGAAAAACTAAAGATTGGTAGAAATTCTAAGGGGACTACAACACCATAACACCCAATAAAACAACACCGTAGTGTCACCTCCAATACCATCGAGGCATCATAAATTAGACATTGCATCTCTGAGTTCTCTATTTATAAGCACTGATGTGGTGACACAGCCAATGTTGTAGCTTTACTAGCATCATTGCATTAAGAAGTCAGCTTGGCAGCACCGAGTTCTCTATTTTTAAATGTCACAAATCCACAATTTCTCACACCTTGGTGTCAAGTTTTTTCACAGTGCTTGAATGTCAATAGCACCACGATGTTGTAGTTATAACTCCCAAGGGCTACATTCTCTTAGTGAAGAGATGTGATTGTTCACTAAGTAACCAATCCATATAAACAAGAGCTATGATGGTGCAAAAGGTTTAGCATCAAGGCATTAGTTCAGTTTAATGGTGCCACGACACCACACTTTTAACCGCTATAACTCAAGATGTCATATTGTGTTGTTCTATAAAAAGTTAAGATGTTATGTTTTTAATGGAGTTCTGACACTTGTATAAAATTTAGTATTTCTTTTTAGAGTACTTCTATGGTTCCATCTTAAAGTAAAATCTAATGGAGGCCTAAGAAGTTTAAGATACAATCATTTGGAGTATTTAGCTTATATTTCTTGAAGCAAGGTAGTTTGTTATGGTAGAAGGAGGGTAGAGGAGGAGTTTCCATCCTTTTTGGTGATATCACTCTCTTGTATTTTATTCTTCCATGAGTAAATGAAAATGAGTTTTCAAGCCATTTATTCAATCTGGCTAATTATCTTGTTTTAGATTGATGATGTAAAGTTAAATATTAATAAAGATTCTTGTGTGTAGTTAAAATATAGTGTGATGTTTTGCCTAGATAGAGGAATGCAAGAACATATAGGAATATTATGGTAGGCTGTTTGTATGCCTAGATATAGGATATAAAATGTCCTAGGTTCTTAAGGAGATACTATAATTGTAAAAGGTCAGCATATATCCTTTTCACAGTTGCACAAAGATCTTGGGTTGTATATAGTCTAATTTATATCTTGAATTTAGGTCTCATTTAGAAAGATATAAAATTTATAATCATCAATTCAAAACACTTTTATTAAATATTTTATCCAATATTTTAAATATTTTATTCAGTGATGAATCTCTACATCATCTTTTTTATTTCAAAAGGATAATTATTATAATTAGAGTAAATAGTAGCAATTTGTTGTAAGTAAACATACTTCCTTGTTAGTTCGACACTCTACTCTATCACTTTATTACTTGATTTAGCATGTATATTTGCATATAATAAGTGGGTTTGTGTTATTTTTATATAAAAGAAAACTTAAGCATTATTTAGGGGTGATAGAGCCATAGATTTTTATAAAATTCAAAAGTTCACTTTATAGCTCCCATCACTTACCTTTGAGAATAGGTGGTAAGGGTTACTTTTGTGAGGAGAGTAGGGGGTGGTAACATGTGATATCACATCGGGTCACCCATTATATAGGCATGCAAGAATTATAATACAATAATGCTTCTTAATTTATAGAGAACCCTGGTCAACTCTAGTTCTTGTTAGCGCTTATATATGACCCATTTGTGTGGCACCCACGGACAATAGCAGAAGATGATGATGAGGTAGAGGATGAGGAGGAGGAGAAGGATTAGGATTAATTCCCTTTATTTTATTTTTCTTTTCTATAATTTTCTTTGTTTTTCTTTAGAAAGAGAGAAAGAGAGAAGATGTATTATTATTAGTTATTTTTGTTTCTTTATCATGGGATGGTCCTAGTGATTATTGTACAAGAGAAGTTCTTATAGTTATGATGTGAGCAGTAGTTCTTGTGTTGCATGCATAATGTATTATAGTCATAAATTTAGACGATTTTATTTTAGTGGCCTTTTGTACCAATTATTACTCTTATTTCAAGACATATTAAGTTCTGGTTTAACATTGGGTTTTTTCAATTTTATTACGTGTGCACTTTACTTTGTTTGTTGTTTAGTTAAATTTTCATTAATTAAAATTCCATTGTACTTAATTATTGAAACACTCTACATATATTACACTTTAATAGCAAAGTTAACCAAAATGAAAGCAATAATTTAAAATTATTCAAAATTAAGAATAATAAAAAACTATAGGTTCTAATTTGAATGAACAAAGAGCAATAATTTCTAATTTGAAAATTGTAACAATCAACTAACAAAATTATCTGATTAGTGCACCATTTTTGAACATAAATATTATAACAGAAGCATGGACTATTCAAGATATGATTGAATAACTAAGTTTAGAAATAGGAAGTGCTTAAATTAATTTGTACAAGACGCTAAGAATTTATGTATTGATTAAGTATACTTTTACAATCCTTACACAATTCAAATTTAGGGTCTCTTAAAAAAATAAAGCTAACCAGATATACAAAATTATTACTATATTACTAATGTGCATTAAAAAAAGAAAATCAAAAGAAAGAAAAAGTTAAAAGAAAAATAAGTACTATAACATCAACTATTAGTATTTGAGGATGTTGAAATCCTAAAGGATTCTAATACTCAATTGTAAAGAGAAGAGTATAAGTGTGCTATGGCATATAAAGGTTTATAAATGAATTTAAAAAATTAACTAATGTATAATCCATTCCTAAATGATAAATAATTCAATTTGAATATTAATGAAGGTGAATCCTCAAGATGAATGTTTATTATTTGTTAAATTAAAATTGACATACTTATGTCCGATCAATTCACATCAAAATGGAGTATTTTCTTACAATTTAATTAATTTAAAATCACAAAAGTTTCACATGAACTAATAAAGCTAATCAAAGATGTAAACGCAATTGCTTGAGGACAAGCAATGTTTAAGCTGGGTGAAATGTGTTAAGTGAAAATTATGTAGTGTTTTTACTCTGTTAATTTTAGTAAAGATGTGTGATCTAGTTAGGTTGTTTGGGAATGTCTAAGAAAGTATTACAAAGTTTAGAACCAGTTCCATAATGTCAAAATTCTCAATGCATAGTGCTTTCAATGCCTTAGCACAAGATCAGCATATTACAGCACTGAAGACCTAAAAAAATTTCATTTAATTCGGTACCCAGGTGGAGCAAAGAATACTGCCTCAACTTTGTAATGCTAAAAATCAACATTGCAATGTCAAAGTCTCAAGAAAAAATTATAATTAGTTGAACAACAAAGTGCCAACCATAAAAGCACCAAAGTGCCAGATGATATAAGCGAGCACTGTAAGTGCCAAACTTTTGGAGCACCATAGTGTCAAACTATTATCAAATCATGATGGAGCAATTAAGGAAAATAAACATTATGCCAGATCATTAAAGTGTCAAATCAGATAAATAAACAACCATGTCTAGTTAGCCCAGCACCATAGTGGAGCCTATTTATCAGTGTCTAGGTGTTAGTTCATATTTTAATGCCATGACGCCAATTTTTCGAGCACTATAGTGCCTAAGACTTTTTTTAAAATTAAGTTGTTTTTATTTCTTCTATGTTAAGAGGTTTTTCAACCTTATTTTAGAAAGTCCTAAGAGAGACCAAGGAATAGGGTGATATCGTTTAGAGTGGTTTGTCAACATTATAGTGATCAAATAATCAATTAGAGAGGAAAGAAGTGTTGAGATCATAGTTTTAATGGTAAATTTACTTTGGCAAGAGCCTAATTATAAGCACTATTTGGGATTGTTCATTTGGGTGATTGTTTCTTCAACTTGTTTACTTATACTTTCTTTTGCTAAGTAATAAATAGAAATTATTTTGTTCAATTTTAATTCCATGGATGGCTAAACTCATATTTTCGAACTAATGATATGAATACCTATGTAATTTCTAATGTAGACACTTATGATTTAAAGTATGAAGAATTATTTTCTATATCTTTCACTCTTCATTTTCATGTAGTGGTCATTTATAAAATTTATTATCTATTGTAATGCATTGCCTCGTTGGCGAAATATTGGAATAAATAGGAGAATTAAAATGGAATTTTTGCATCCCTAGACATAAGTTGTTTAGTATTCTAGGATATATATAGATAGAGAATAATTGTAGGAAGGCCGTAAACCTTTCTTTACCTCCTTACAAGCTTGAAAGGGATCTTCGGATGCATATGCTTTTATTCTTAATCAATATAAGAGAGTCTACTTAGGAGAATTTAGGTTTCTTCATTTTCATTAGATCAAAATACTTTAATTGCCCACATCTTCACTATTTTCTATATTTCTCATTAGACTAAAAAATTAGCCTTGATTTTGTTTTGTATGATAAATTAAGTATCTTGGGTAAATGGTACTAGAGAAATTTGTGGGTAGCACATTATTTCCTCGTAGGATTGACACTCTTTCAAACACTTTATTACTTGATTGACATGTACACTTGATTTTTTATTGTGGTTATATTTTATTCAACATAAATTAAACATAGCATACCCCCAAACCATGATACAAACGCACCTCATCATTCTCAAAAATGAGTTAAATTCATAGAAGAGACAAATCTGGTTAATTTGGCAAACCTAGGTTAACTTGGTTTATTAGGGTTGACCAGACATGAGGGTTGGGTCTAATGGAATGACTTGCATTATTTGTTAGAAGTAATTTTAGGTCGTGCAATGTTCAACTCATGATGACATACTTGAATGGGTCCCTTAGGTTAAACTTAGCTTTAATGATGATTTTGGTCAACCATGGTTAATAATGGTCAACAGTGGTTCCAATTACATTTAACCATTTTTGGGTAAGTGATTAGATGGTTTGGTATGCTTTGGTGGAGTTTGGTTTACATTGTATACATGATAGAGGATTTAAGGTTTCATTGGTGCCATATGGTTATAATGCCCAATCTTTGTCAACTAAGGTTAACCATGGGTCCATTTTGGTTTAAGCATAATCAAGGATGACTATAGGTTGCTTATGGGTCAATCCAACAGCATTGGTTGATGTTTATAAGTTGTTTCAACAAAATGATGGAGGTTTAGTGTTTAAGGGTCTATCTTGTCGAACTTGTTCAACCTAGTTTAATAGTTAACCCTAATGGGTTTAAATAATTTAATGATGATTATAAACATGTTCAAACCATTTCCAAGGATTTATAAGGGTGTTTGAACCAAGATTCCATGTAAGTGTCATGGATTAAAAATTTTCAAAGGTTTTTGATCCATGATTGAAGGTTTAGGTTTTAGGGCTCGGAAGGGATTGGGAGCTTCCAAAATGATTATGAATACTTTTGGTAGATGGCTAATTAATATGTAAATGATCAAAGACTATTCTAAATGCTTTATATAAGGTTTTGAGTAGGCTAAAAGATCCACATTCAAAGGGAAAAATCCTAGGTCTTTGGGGTTTATTAATTAACTTGATATTGAATGTTGATTGGTCATTGAATGATTGAAAATGATTAAATGATTAAATTTCTTGAGAATTATTGAAGATCTTCAAATGGTTGAATAATTGTTTGAACATTGAATGTTATTAAAGATCTGAACATGATTGAACATCATAATTTAAATTAAATGTTTCATTGAATTTGATTAAGAGATTGAAGTTAATTGAAGGATTTAACTTAATTTAATGAATGATGATCATTGAACTTGATTGAAGGATTGAATGATCATTGAGTGATTCAAGATTAGTGAAGATCCTTGAGTGGCTGAAGATGATTGTTTGATTGAAGTTAATTTTTTGATTGAACATTATTGTATGATTAATCATGATTGAATTAAAATGATGGAAGAATTATCCTCATAAAATGAGGAGGTCAATAAATGGATCCCTCATAGGTGTGATGAACTTGAAAAGTTAATCGCACGTGTTAGTGTTGATTGAGATAATCAATAGAATCCAAAAGAATTTAGCAAGCCGATTTGACATTATTTACATTTTTCAAGCATATATTTCAATGGAAATAATCTTAATTATGCATATTTAATCAAAAAGAATATCTTATAAGGAAATCAACCCAACCAATAGATTTAAGTTGGAAAGAGACTTAAATGGGAGATCTATCCAAAAAAAGATTAATAAAAAATGGGTCAATGCTTGATATGGAGATGTATCCCAAATAGTTGGATGGTTATATTAGGAATACACTAGGGATCATATTACTTAAGCAATCGAAGATTTAGATGCTCGAAAGCAAACTCTATCCCTAATAAGTGCATTTAGATGGATGTTAGATTTTGATATCTATCCTAAAAAAAGAAAGGTGAATGATCAATTCGGAGGTCAATAAATTTAAATGGTCAAATAAAACAAATACCAAAGAACCATATTATCTGATGAACCAATAATTGAATGGAAAGGATGTTTCTTAGGAAACTTACACTAATCTTTAAGAATAAGAATTTATACCTAAATGGGAGATATATCCCAAAGAAAGTAGATTTAGTGATGCTTGAGTCGGAGGTAAATTATAAATAAGAATATTTAAGAGGTTAGATTAAGATAATACTAGGGATTATATTACCAAATGAATTATTGTTCAAAAGGACAGGATGCCACAAGGAAAGTTTTTACCAATCCTCTACCAAAGGTACACAATTTATACCTGAATGGGAAATCTATTCCAAAGAACCATATTTTAGGATTCTTGAATGGGAAGCCACTCTAATACAAGAAAATTGATGTGGTCATATCAGGACAATACTACACATCATATGACCCAATCAACCAAGTTTTAAAAGGAAAGGATGCCACTGAGGGATACTTATACAAATCATTAAGAATAAGAATTTATACATGAATGGGATATCTATCCCAAGAAAAAAAGCACATTTAAAGATGCTCAAATGGGAGGTCACTCCCAAACAAAAAAATTTTAGGTGGTTAGATCAGGTCAATACCAAGATTCATATTACCCAATAACTAATGTTTCAAAGGAAATAATGTTGCTAGACAAACGTATATTGATTCTTAAGAACCGGAAGGTAATTATACTTGGAAAGAAAATCTTGTTGCAGCATAGAAATGATGTTTGAATTATATGTTATGTGATTTTTTATGATAACAAAATATTATTGTTCTAATATTATTATTGTTTCTCCTAACATACATTGGATAGAATTTTGTTTATTTTTGTGCGTACTAACATTTCAAGGAACTCATACTCCAGACTGCTGATGACTTCAAGATAGAGTAGAATAGGATTTCATGGAATGAAGTCAGCATTTTTTTATTTTATTGAGTCTGAGAGAGTGTGATTAGAATTGGGTAACTATGCACACATACAGGGGAAGAGTTTAAATTGAAATTGAAGTTTATTGAGTCTGAGAGAGTGTGATTAGAATTGGGTAACTATGCACACATACAGGGGAAGAGTTTAAATTGAAATTGAAATTCTTTTAACCCTGTTTGTACAAATGTTTTAAAAATCATATAGAAGACTTATAGTGTATGAAATGATGTTCGCACCATTTTTTCCATATGAATTTAAATTGTTCATATAGACAATTTAAAAATTATATAGATGACTGATAGTGTACGAAATAAGGTTCATTTAGATCTTCCAGATGAAATTGAACTATTCATATTCATGATCTTAACATCATATAGATGATTTACAGTATACAAAATAAGGTTTGTACCATATCATCCCTTAAATTTTGAACTATTTGTACAGATGATCCACGATTATATTGTATGATTTGATGATGTTTCACTTTGAATTTTCATTTTATGGATAGTTTTTTCAAGGAATTAATATATAATAAGTCCAAAATACTGAATTAAAATTGCTATAGAGATCTTGCTACGAATTTCTCTTGAGAGTGGTTAAGGAGAGTGTTTGGGAGTGTTTCAACAGTGGAGAGTGAGAGATCTTGTTAGTGGAAATTGTAAGGGGACTCATAAGTTTTCCCAAAGGTGAGGATCTCTTGTTCGTTCCTTCAAATCTCTACCCTACTTCCTTGAAGGCTCTTGAGAGAACTGTTTTAAAGGAAATCATGTTCTCTGCCATCATCAGGAGGGTAAAAAAGGACTTTGGGTTCTCTGCCTTCACCAGGAGGTTGAAAAAGAACGCCGGGTTCTCTGCCGTCACCAGGAGAGTGAAAAAGGATGTTGGGGTCTCTTCCTTCAACAGGAGGGTGAAAAAGGATGACGGTTCTCTATCACATTGGGTTAGTGGAAGAGAGGTTTTGTAAGGGTTTCTCTACCTTGCTGTTGGGGCAAAAGGAGAGTCACTAGTGTTTAGTGCAATACCTAGAGAAGGAGTCTCCAGGGAGTGGATATAGGTCTAGTTGGAGCGAACAACTATAAAATTTTGTGTTCTTCTATTCTTTTACTTTTTACTACATTTTATTTTTTGGCATTTTAAATTTTTATGGATGAAAATTATTTTGTGAAAATCTAATCAACAATATATTAAGAGAATCATTGATTAAATTTTCTAATAATGGTTTTCAATAATCCAAGAAATTCTTTTAAATTACCAATTCACCGCCCTCTTGGAAAGCATTGGGATAGTTCTATTAGGTCTAACAACCTGCACAAACTTTCAAGTGGTATTAGAGCTTATTTTAAAAATTAAAGTTTAGATTACTTTTTTAAAAAATGATTATGGCTAATTTTGGAAACCATAATACTCCTAAAGGATATTCGATCCCTAGACCACCTTTATTTGATAACATCCCATTTAATTTTTAGTAAACTTGCATATCTACTTCTCTGCAATCACTTATTTATCGCATTTGGATTTTAGTATAGGAAGATTACATTGGACCCAGTAGACTTGTTAATAGCAATAGGATTGAAACACTATTTGTTGATTGGACATTAGAGGAAAAAGACTTACCTCAGTTAAACATAAAATATTTAAATAGTTTTTTTATGCCTTATAATTTGAGGACTACATGCATGTTCCAACCTGTAAAACTGGAAAAGAAATTTGGGATATACTTAACATAACTTATGAAGGAACTAATGAGGTGAAACAATCCAGATTGAACATATTATTGCACTCCTGACTAGGTAATTAAAAAGTTTCCTAAGAAGAAAGCAACAGAGATGTCAGCATTGAAATAAGGGTAAGATCAACAAGCATGGAAAAATTTCTAACGAAGTCATTTGTTATGAATGGAGGTAGCCTGGTCATATTAGGACTGACTGCCATAATCTCAAAACTAATCCTAGCAAGGAGAAAGTTAAGGAGAAAACAAATGTTAAGAAGGGCAAGAAAAGACTGCAGAGAGCTTTCTAGGCTGACTCAGCTTCAGACTCCTTAGAAATAGAAGCAAAAGAGAAGTTACCAACTTATGCTTAATGCTAGATAAACTTGATCATTTAGATCAAAAGGAGGTATCTGACTTATCCTATGATGAATTATTTGAAGTTCTTGAGAAAATACATAATGCATATAGGAAACTCAAAAAATTGCATGCTAAACTTAATATAGAGTATGTAAATTTGCTAAAAGAGCATGAAATTCTTAGGAATGATCACGCAAACATAGATAACAATCACATGACCTTATTGGATGAAATTGATGATTTGAACAAAAAATATGAACTATGAAAATCATCACATAGTGAGCTTGAAAATGATTCTAAAGTTTTTATGGGTGAAGCTGAACATAGAGAAATTGATATGAAAATTGAAAATTTGATTTTAAAAAATACATACTTATATCTAGAAATAAAAGTGAAGGCTATTATAGAAAATAGACCATCTCCCACACTTGAACAATTTTATGAGCTAAGCAAAGTCATGCAAATTCAAAACCTAGAAAAAGACATTATAACGCATATAGATTAGTAAACCCTTTTTTTGGTGTTAGAAGTTTTTCATATGGCATGTTAGGGTATATTTCCCACACTTGCACTATTCAGAGTAGAACACATTTAGTGTGGAGACCTAAGGTGCATAAAATAAAGCATATCAAACATGCATCTGGATTACCATTGCTAAAAGGTGAACCCAAATTTATTTTGGTTCCCAAGTCTAACGTTTGATTATTTTGTAGAGATGCTCTCATATAAGCCCTCATGAGAGCATTTGGTACCTGGAAAGTGGATATCGAAACATATGACAGGAGATAGAACTAAGTTCATATCGCTGGAAACTAGGACTGAAGGAAAGGTAACACTTGGAGATAATACCACTAGGAGAGTGATAGTTATAGGTATGATTGGCAACAAGAATAATTTCTTTATTGAAAATGTTTTATTGGTTGAAGGATTGAAATACAACTTATTAAGTATTAGTTAGCTTTGTGATAGGGGTTTTAACATTAAAATTTTACCTACAAGCTACATTATAAGACAAAATAGAGTTGATGTGTTATATGGAAATAGGGTAAATAATGATTACATGCTTGATTTAAATTATGTTAAATCTTCTAATGCTTTTTATCTTAAAACTATCTCTGATGAATCGTTGTTATGGCATATAAGACTTTGTAATGCAAGTATGAAAAATCTTAGGAAGATTACCCAGAAAGAATTGGTTAGAGGCATACCCAAATTAGACTTCACAAAGGATCACTTGTGTGATGCATGTCAAATTAGGAAAATAAATCAAATCCTCCTTTCATTCAATTAAGGATCTTAGAACTAGCAAACCATTAGAAATTTTTCATATGGATCATTTTGGATCAATTAGCACTGTAAGTCTAGGAGGAAAAGTTTATGGGTATATAATTATTGATGATTATTCAAGATTCACTTAGATTACATTCTTATCACATAAGAGATAAATATTTGATGAATTTAGAAAATTTTCTACTTAGATTTAGAGGAAGCTAGGTTGTAAAATTCTTATAATTTAAAGTGATCATGGAGGAGAATTTAAAAATGAAAATTTTGAAGCTTTTTGTAAAGAGTAAGGAATATATCACAACTTTTTAGCTCCTAAGACACCTCAGTAGAATGGGGTTGTTGAAAGAAAGAACAGAACATTGATAGAAGTTGCTAGAGCCATGTTGGCTAAATATTCACTTTCAAAATATTTTGGGGTGAAGCAGTTAGTACGGAATGTTATTCTCTAAATAGGGTGAATATTATATCTAAGTTGAACAAGACACCCTATAAACTTCTTAAGGGAAGAACACCTAACCTGTCACATTTACATGTCCTTGGATGTAAGGTATTTATTCATAATAATGGTGAAACTCCTTTATAAAAATTTGATCCTAAATTTGGTGCAGGAATTTTTCTTGGATATTCTAGTGTTGGCAAATCCTATAGAGTTTTTAACAGAAGGACTTTAGTAGTTGGGGAGTTTATAAATATAGTTTTTGATTAATCTGGTATTTTTGAAGATTTGAGGTTGGAAGAAGAACATATTGAAGTGATCTCTCAAGGAATTGAAAATGAAAATCTTGAAGAAAGGGAAAGAACAGAAAAAGAATTTCCTAGAGAATGAAAATATTCTAAAAGTTATCCTAAAAAATTGATTTTAGGTGAACCAAGTGAAGCTGTTATAACTAGGCATAGACTTAGTAAAGAAGTAAATGACTTAGCTTTTATCTCAATGATTGAACCCACTAATATAAATTAAGCACTTTCTGATGAATTTTGGATTTTGGCCATGCAAGAAGAATTAAATCAATTTCATAGAAATGATATTTGGGAATTGATTGAAAGGCCTAAAAATCAAAGTGTTGTGGGAACTAAGTGGGTGTTCAAAAATAAAATGAATGATTTAGGTGTTGTGGTTAGAAATAAGGCAAGATTGGTGGCCAAGGGGTAAATCAATAGAAGGAATTCATTTTAAAGAAACTTTTGCTCCTGTAGCAAGACTTGAAGCGATCAGAATGCTACTAGCATTTACTGATTTTAAAGGTTTTTTATTTCAAATGGATGTTAGAGTGTCTTTCTTAATGGGGTGATATAAGAGGATGTTTATATTGAGCAACCACAAGGTTTTGAAAATTCAAAATTCCCTAATCATGTGTTTAAATTTAAAAAGGCATTATTTTGACTAAAATAGGTAACTAGAGCTTGGTATGAGATGCTAAGCACATTCCAACTAGAAAGATCATTTGTTAACGGAAGTGTCAACAACACTCTCTGCTTAAAAAATGTAAGAGATGATATACTCATTGTTTAAATATATATTGATTATATCTTATTTGGATCCACCAATAATAATTTTTGTGATGATTTTTCAAAAATTATGAGTAGTGAATTTGAAATGAGTTTGATGGGAGATTTAAGTTACTTTCTTGGTTTTAGCATAAAGTAGAAAGAGGTTGGAACATTTCTGAGTCAGTCAAAATATATCAAGGACATCCTTAAAAAATATGAAATAGATAAAGCTAAACCAATGAGTACACCAATGAGTTCATCAATGCAGATAGATAAGGACTCTAAGGAAAAGTCTATATTGATCAAAAGAAATTTAGAATAATAATTGGATCATTACTTTACTTAACTGCTAGTAGACCAGATATCATGTTTAGTGTTTTTTTGTGTCCTAGATTTCAAGCTAATCCAAAGGAATCCCATGCGACTGCTGTGAAAAGAATTTTAAGATTTCTTTCAGGAACTCAAAACTTAGGGATATGGTATCCTAGGCATAGCTCTTCTTTTGAAATTATTAGATATTCTGATTTAGATTTTATAGGATGTAGGGTTTATCATAAAAGTACTTCTGAACTTGTCAATTCATTAAGAACTCTTTAGTTTCCTAGTTGAGTAGAAAATAGAATTCAATAGCCTTTTCTACTACTGAAGAAAAATACATAGCATTAGGAAGTTGAGTGGCACAAGTTTTATGGTTAAAATAATAACTAGTAGACTTAGGATTTTTAATTGACACTATTTTAATTTTATGTGATAATACAATTGTCATTTGTTTTTCAAAGAATCCTATCCAACACTCAATGACTAAGTATATAGACATTAGGCATCACTTTATTAGGGATCATGTCACCAAATGAGAAATTGAGCTACACATTTACCAACTTAAAGTCAACTTGTAGACATTTTCACAAAACCACTAGATTTTGAAAATTTTAGCACCTTAAGAACCAGATTAGGTGTGATTTATATTCATGCTTAAAAATTGCAATTCTGTAAATTTCATTTATGTTGTATCTTTTTGTTAATGTTTATGTTTTGTTCTATGTTATGATTTATTTTGTTTAATTTATACTTGATTTTTTATTTTGATGTCTTATTTATTTCTTTTTTGTTTTTGATTTTGTGTCTTATGGATCTTGCTTGATTTATTCAAGACAGAGTGTGTTGATGATAATCATGTGCTAATATATACTTAATCTTCTATTCATACTGTACGAATTCAATAGATTTTATATGATATTTTTCCTGAGTAGAGAAGATGAAAAATGAATTTTTTTTTAAAGCATATCATATTATATGATAACATCATCGACTGTACAATTAGTTAATTCTCGTCTGTACTATTTGGATGAGTTTTCAAAATGATAGTTAATTTTTCAAAGATCATACGTACAAACCTTTGTTTGTCTGTATGATTAAGGTGTCAGTTGGCTTATGCAATGAAATTTATTACTGATCATCCTAGACAAATACCTATTTGTCAGTATGAATGGGATGGTCAAAAATTCATACGATACGACTCCTTGAGAATTGTATTTATGAAAAGATGTTTCATCATATTAACTATTTTTGATCATTTCCATTTATTTGTATGAAAAAAGTTTCGTCCCATATGAAATAAAAGTTGTACATAAGAATCACATTTCATATTGTATAAACTGGCATGATTTCTTTAAATTAAAAGCCATTCTTTGAATATTTTACCATTCCTTCACTTTCAGACCTTCTTGTATTCAAATGGCAAGCACTAGTGGTAAACAGCAAGACACTCCAAAGGAGCTTCTTCTCGTTCAAAAGAAGTGGATGAAAATTTTCTTTCTAAAGAAAATGAGCAAGCTTACAAATGATTCTTCATGGCAAAAATAACTACTTCCCATCTTCTGAATCAAGAAGACATTAACTTCTTAGTAATGCCTCTCTTTGATGCTACCCAATTTGCTTTCATTCTCATATTAATCCACACCTTTCATTTTGAAACATTTTACCTTTTTCCGGCCAATTTGCAAATGAGGGAGAACCATACATTCATGTTATCTTATGTTCTTAAGTAGAGGGTAGAGATAACTAAGGAAGGCTTAGGCACGTACTTACACCTTAGAATTGAAGGAGTAAGAGCACACACTATGACATTGAGAGAGGTTTTTGACTGGTCTACAGTAAATCAAACTCTTAGACGTGTACCTATAGTCAATCATATATCTTGTGTACACACTCTGAATCAAAATGCCAAGATCATCCAGCATGTTCTTAGAACATCCATTATTCCTAAAGTTGGTGATCATATCAACCTCACTCCACTACTTTCTTTAGTCACATATCTCATAATGACGAACACTCTAATTGATGAAGCCTAACTGATTCTAGACTAAATCAATAATTTGACTGATATTAGACTTCCTACCACTAAAAGGAAGAAAAATGTAGCTTTAGGATATTTGATTGCTTATGTCCTCGAAAAGAAATACAATTTGGTTCATCTTGACCCTCCAAATCAACTTCCATGCTATATCACTGATGCTTCATTTTGTTCTCTTTTTTACCAGGCTTAAGGGGATGAGGGTGATAAAATGGGAGGAGAAAAAGAGGCTCAAGCACCTGCACCTGCTCCTGGACCTTAGCAGCATTTCAATAAAGAAATGGTCCAGCATTTTGACCGACTTGAGCCTCACTTTCATCAAAGATTTGATTATATTGAGACTCGCCTAGACCAGCATGATGCGAGATATCACAAAGAAATGGGCTGGGTGAGGGGATAGATTGAATCTCTAAATACTTAAGTAGCTATAATCAATAACTACTTTTTACAGTTCAGCCCTCCTCAGCCACCTCCAAATCAGGATCCACCAGCATATTAGTTTTATTTTTTTGTTATACTTGATGTAAGCTTTGTTTTTTTTTTCATATAATGTATGCCATGTTCCTGATGTACTCTTATTTTTTTAGTTGTATCTACATTTGATTTTGTTGATGTAAGCATTATTTTAGTCTATTTTCTTAAAAAATTATAAAATGATATTTTTCTTGTTTTTGGTGTTAATGCTCTTAAATTGTTCTAAGTTCCTATATAATAATCAAATATAGTTGATCTATGGAATAAAATTTTAAAATATTTTGCACTACAACTTAATCTCCTAGCAAAAATTTGAAATTCTCAAAATTTAAATCAATTTATGATTAGATATTGATAAGAAAATCATTTTCTTCTACTTATAGATACTTATTTTATAGTAAAAATTTCTGCAAAAAAGAGATGAATTAATTTTCTTTTACCTTCTTGTTAAATTTATTAATTTCTTTATTAATTATTGGTTTTTGTTTTATGATTGATTGATATCGGGAAGAAGAAAATGAAAGGAGGCACAAAATTATCCCAAAATTAGAAAAGATGCACAAAATGTGCCACATTCTTAAAAGGTGTGCAATATTTGCCAAAAATGAAAAAAAGCACAAAATTAGCCGAAACTGAAAGGATGCACAAAGCGTGCCAAAATTTGAAAAGATGCATAATGTTCACCAATCGAAAGTTCTTTCCTTGATATCTCTAATTCTTACAAAAATCCATACAATCAATAATAATCTCAACTATTGAATTTTAAAGTAATTGATCTTTTATTTAATCATTTTTTTAATGTTTATGTTGTTTGATCTAGAATGAATAATGAATCTAGGTTACTTTTCCTATATTAATTATCCTTTGATTTAAAATATGAGACTATCTTTTTAGCATCAGGTCATTAATATTACTCTTGTAATTAGGTTATATTTCTCTTAATCATCTATACGATTAGTCAAAAGTAACTTACTCTTTCTAGGATTTCTTTCCTTTTTGCTGTTGTCAATAGGGGGAGTCATCATTATTATTTATTTGTATCAGCTTGCTATTTTATTTTGTGATTCGTGGTCATCGAGTCATTATGTTTTTACATGTTTTGCATCGGGGGAGTCATTGTGTTTTTATATGTTCGATTGTTTTATTATCGTGATTATCGTATGATTGTTTGTTTGTTGTGTGTGTGTTTTATTTTGGAATTTGTTTTGTTTTGATTTTGAATTTGTTTTTGGTCTTGTGTTTTTCAGACCAAGTTTTATCCCTTATTTTTAATTGGGCATTCATTGAGGGGGAGCTTAGGAGAAAAAGAACTTTTAATGTTCATTTAAATAATAATTATTTTGCTATTATCAAAAAGGGGGAGATTATTACAACTTAGAAATGAAAGTTGAATTATATGTTATGTGATTTTTGATGATAATAATATATTATTATTCTAATATTATTATTGTTTTTCCTAACATACATTAGATAGATTTTTATTTATTTTTGTGCGTACTAACATTTCAGGGAAATCATACTCCAGACTGCTGACGACTTCAAGATAGAGTAGAATAGGATTTCATGTAATAAAGTCAGTATTTTTTATTTTATTGAGTCTCTGTATTTTTTTATTTTATTGAGTCTGAGAGAGTGTGATTGTAATTGGTTAACTATGCATACACACACAGGGGAAGAGAGTTAAAATTGAAATTGAAATTTTTTTAAACCCTGTTCACACAGATGATTTAAAAATCGTATAAATTACTGACAGTGTAAGAAATGATGTTCGTACCATTTCAACCATATAAATTTAAACTATTCACACAGATAATTTGAAAATCATACAGATGACTGACAGTGTATGAAATGATATTTATACCAATTCATCCATACAGAAGATTTAAAAATCATATAGATGACTGATAATGTACGAAATGATGTTCGTACCAGTTTGTCCATACAAATTTAAATTGTTCATATAAATGATTTAAAAATTGTATAAATGATTGACAGTGTACAAAATAAGGTTCGTTCAGATCATGTAGACAAAATTGAACTATTAGTACAGATGATCTTAACATCGTATAGAGTATCAACATTATACAAAATAAGTTTAGTACCATATCATCCTATGAATTTTGTACTATTTGTACAGATGATCCACGATCATATTATACTATTTGATGATGTTTCACTTTGAAATTTTAGTTTATAGATAATTTTTTCAAGGAATTATTATATAATGAGTCCTAGAAACTGAATTAAATCTGCTAGAGAGATCTTGTAAGAGGAAATTATGAGAGGATTCACAAGTTTGCCCAAAGGTGAAGATCTCTTATATGTTTCTTCAAATCTCTGCCATACTTCCTTGAAGGCTCCTGAGAGAAGATTTTTAAAGGGGATCCGGTTCACTACCTTCACCAGGAGGGTGAAAAAGGATGTCAGGTTCTCTGCCTTCACTAGGAGGGTGAAAAAAGATGTCAAATTCTCTACCTTCACTAGGAGGGTGAAAAAGGATGTTGGGTTCTCTGCTTTCACAAGGAGGGTGAAAAAGGATGATAGTTCTCTACTGCATCGGGTTGGTGGAAGAGAGGTTTTGTAAGGGCTTCTCCGCCTTGCTGTGGGGGCAAAAGGAGAGTCACTAGTGTTTAGTGCAATACCTAGAGAAGGAGTTTCAATGGAGTGGATGTAGATCTAGTTGGACTGAACCACTATAAAATTTTGTGTTCTTCTATTCTTTTACTTTTTACTGTATTTTATTTTTTGGCATTTTAAATTTCTGTGGTTGAAAAATATTTTGTGAAAATCTAATCAACAACATATTGAGAGAATCATTGATTAAATTTTCTTATAATGATTTTTGATAATCTAAGAGAATTTTTTAATATTACCAATTCACCCCCCTCTTGGTATGCATTGGGGCAGTTCTATTTGGTCTAAACACCTACACAAACTTTCAAATCTATCATAAATAAGTAGATTTAACGGTACTCGAATAGGAGGTTTCTTCCAAATGAGCATATTTAAGTAGTCAGATTTGGACAAAACTAGGGACCATATTACCCTATCAAGTGTCTTTTAAAGGTCAAGGGTGCTGCAAGGGAAACTTACATAGATCCTTAAGAACATGAAGGAAATTTATATATGAATGAGAAATCTATCCTAATAAGTAGATCTAAGAGTACTTTAATGGGAGGTTTCTCCCAAACAAGTAGATTTAAGTAATTAGATCAGGATAATACCAAGTATTGTATTACCTAATTAACCAATGTTGAAAAGGAAAGGATGCCACTAAGGAATTTTATACCAATCCTTGATAATAGGTAGACAACTTATGCATAAATCAGAAATCTATCCCAAACATAAAGTTCTAAGGATACTCAAATAGAAGGTCACTCAGAAATGAGCAAATTTTAGTTGTCAAATCAGAGCAATACTGGAGATTACTTTACCTAATAAAACATGTTTAAAAAAGAAAGGACACCATTGGGGGAAACTAACATAATTTTTTAAGAATAAGAAGTTATACTTAAATAGGAACTCTATCCCAAATAAGTAAATTTAAGGATATTCAATTGGGAAGTCACTCAAAAATAAGAATATTTAATGATGCTCAAATCTAAAGGTCACTCCCAAACAAGAAGATTTTAGGATGCTTGAATGGGAGGTTAATCCCAGACAAGCAAATTTAAATGGTTAGATAAGAATATTACTAGGGAACATATTACCCAATCAACCAAAATTGTTGATGGAAGGATGTCACTATATAAACTTAAAACAATTCTTAAGATTAAATAGGCAATTTAAAGCAGAATGTAGGGAATTTAAAATTTATTAGTTCTAGTATAATTCTCTGAACCCATTCTCATCAGTTGAACCTAATTCATTATTGAAACCAATTTGTAAATATATATATATATATATATATAATTCATTTATCTATTCATAAATTTATTTATAATATGTGTCCGTCATAATATCTCTTAAGATATCATCCATTTATTGGAAACATTAGATGATCTCCTTTATAATCAACTAACTATTATGATACTCCATGATAAACCTTCCCCTCCTTGAACAGATTGTGCCACGTTAGTTCAAATTTACTTCCCAACTTTCAATGGGCCAAAATGGGACTTGATAGAACTAGGATCAAGTCTCTTACATTTTTTTGAGTTAAATGCAAAGAGCTATATTATTAGAAAATAAAAAGGGGATACAATAATTATGTGATAGCTAGTCTATCACAATCTTCCTTCACTAAGAAAGTAAAAGGTGAAGAAAGATTATTATGGAAAATGTTCCAAAAGAAATTACCACTAAGAGCATAGGTTGCACAATAATTTGCATACTTATTCTCATTTCTAGAAATATAATTAAAAATAATACACTTAAAATTGTATACAAAAAATAAATCTAAAAAATTAGACTTTGTATCTAGCCAAAATTGAGTGGTCAGTAATTTTTGAAAAGCTTGATAACATTGATGTTGTCCCCTTCTATCCAAATGCCTTTAGAATCAATCATCCATTCATCAAGTATATCCTTAATAGCAAGGATAACAATAATTTCAAGTTATATCCCAATGAAAGAGTTTCTTCTGAAAAGTACAGAAGAACCTTCCTTTATCATCTCTTATATTTCCTCCAATGCTTGCACCATTATTGCTAAGCAACGAAGCATCAATATTTATTTTAATCAATTTTGGAGGTGGGGGATGCTAAAAATTTCCTTTCTGTTCATAGAATCGATTGCAGCCCAATTATCAAGAAAAGGATTAAGATATGGCTTAATCTAGATGGACAAAACTTCAGCTGAAATAAGCATTGGGGATGCAAAATTTTTTTGCATGCGTGATAGAATTGCTATCTTTCCAGCTATAAAAAATAGAGGAATAATAAATTCTAGCTAGAATAGGATTCTTAGTAGCTAAAGATTGAAGATGATACCAAATATCTTCTTCTACAAGACCGCCACTTGGACAAAGATTGGAATTCAGCAACCTCCTATAAGAAAGCCAACTAGTTGTAGGAAGAGCATTTCTTCCAATTTTCCACTAGGAAAACATAATTCTGGGTTGTAACTTGAGCTTCTTCAGCCAACGCAAAATCATTGGATTCACAAGATTTGAACTTTTCATCAAAGGCTAAAGCTATTATCAATCTTCCTGAATGTTGATGAATTAGCTCCATTTTGTCTTCAGAGCGATTTGGAAGGAATTGAACTTGCTTTATAATGTTGTTCAACTCTTCCCCAAAGGAGTCTTGCAAAAATATGTAATTAAAATCACCATTTTTGTTCAGCAATACATCAACCATGCACCATTCCATAATGTTAGCATTATCAAACATTGGCCAAACAGAAAGTGTTTTGTCACTAATCCATATATCCTCCAAAATGTTGATGCTTTTTCCATTCCCAATTCTCCATCTTTAGATAGGCTTTAAATGCTTTGCCCCATCTAAAATGTTTTTCCATATTGCTGAAACTCCTCTTTGAGGTGAAGACCAGATATTGCTACCATATTTAGCAATAATAATTTTATTTAGTAATGAGTTTAGTTTTTGTATAAAGTTCCTTGCCAGTTTTGATCTCAATGGCTCTTCCCTTAAAGAAGCCAAATGAAAGCCAAGGCCACCTTTCGAGCTTGGAAGACAAAGCTCATTCCAATTAATGTAATGCATTCCTTGCTTTCCATTATCTTTATGCCAAAGAAAATTTCTTCAATGCTTATCCAATACTTCAAGATTTCCTTTAGGAACAAGGGAATGAGTAATAAAATTTGTTGGAAGAGATATAAGAGAAGAGTTTATTAATGTAACTCTTCCAGCAAGGGATAAGAATCTACTTCCCCAAGAGTATAGCTTATCTTAGTAATTATTAACCAGATTCTAAAAATCTAATGATGTTTTGATCCTCAAAAAAAAAAATGAAGTCCAATATAATGCAACTCATTAAAAATTTTAAATCCACATTGCTTTAAAATCTTCAATTTTCTTCTTCTATACTTCTTCTTAGAGCAAAGAATCATAGATTGGAAATTGATTTTTTGACCAGTTTGACATTTTTCTTCAGCAAGAATCAATACATCATCAGCATAGAGAAAATGAAAGATTCTTTCAGAATTAGAAGAAATCTTGATACCAATGTCCATCCTCTTCTGATGAAAAGCTTTGGAAAGGAGTTCAGAGCAAAGGATGAAAAGAAAAGGAGATAAGGGGCAACCTTATCTAAAGCCATATTCAGCCTTAATTTAATTCAAAAGCTGACCATTATTAAGAATAAAAAAACTCGGAAAACTAACACATGAATGACCCAATTTATGTATTTAGAAGTAAAAGTCATAATAATCATAACTTGATTTAAAGTTTGCAACACATGCTATCATATGCTTGTTCTATGTCCATTTTTATGGCAACAAAACCTATTTTAGAAGTGGAGAATCTGAATTTATGAAAAATCTCTTGAGCTAAAAGACAATGATCAGAAATAGGTCTATTTGGTACATAAGCCACTTGCTCTTTAGAAATTAATCTAGGCAAAATAATTTTGAGTCTATAAAGATTCATTTTTGAAACAATCTTGTAAGTAGTTTGGCAAAGGCTGATAGGTCTAAATTTTTATGGTTCACATGCACTTTCAACTTTGGTAATAAGTATCACAAAAGTGTCTTTCCAATTAGAAGGCATGAAACTTGATTGAAAAAAAGTGTATATATCATTCCAAACATCAAGGTTAATAGACACCAATTAGAATTTGAAGAATGAAGGAGAAATAACATCTAATCCAGGCAATCTATTATATCCCATTTGAAAACTTATAGTTTTGAGCTCATCCTTAGCAAATTATGCTTCCTGAAATTGATCATGAATAGAATTCAGTTGGTGTCTTCATTGAAAGAAGGCCAATCGCTAAGAGAGCACTGTCTTGATCTTAACTTTTTGTTTAAAAATGGGTAAACATCTTAGAAACATAGCAAGGGTCTTCAGAAATTACTCCATCCGGTAACTTGCTTTAATAATCCTACTAAAATTCCTTCTAGAAGAAGCATAGGTGTGGAAGAAAGGAGAATTAGAATCATCATATTCTAACCAATTTTCTTGGGCTCTTTGCCTCCACCATGTCACTAATCGGGCTTGAGTTGAATTAAGTTCTGTGACTTTAATTTGCAGTTCAAGGAGCTCTTCATTTAAAAGAAAGGAAGTGGTTTCTTTTGCTTGTAACAACAAAATTTTGTCATTAAGAGATGAATTAAGAATAGATAGCTCTTTGAAATTACTTTTACTCCAAAAATATAATGATTTGAGAGTTTTAGATAACTTCCTTTAAAGAACATCTATAGGAGAACCAAAATCATTCTTCCTCCAAGAATTAGACACTATGTGCCAACTAGCCGATAAGAAGTCCAAACATTTTCAAGTCTTAAACTTATATGGTGCTTAATAGTCTTATTAGTCAAACAAAGAATCAAGGGACAATGGTCTGAGCAGGTGCGTGCAAGATGTTTGGTAATAGCAAATGGAATTAAGTGAAGGGCATAAGAGTTTAAAAAAATTCTGTCAAGCCTTTCCCAAATTCTGCATACACCATCTTTGTTATTACACCAGGTATAATAAGGCCCAATAAATGATAAATCATGCAAATCTTTTTGACACATAAAGTCTTTCATTTCTTGAGGACCACCTTCATAAAAAATGCTTTTCGTCCCTTTTTATCATGTTTTGATAAGATTCAATTGAAATCTCCTCCAATAATATAGGGTTCTTTTATTGATAAAAATTCTTCTAAAGAATGCCACAATAACCTTTTTTAATACACATCTTTATTCCCATAAAAATTACCAATTCTATAAGTAAGAGGATTAGGAAGAACAAGCGTTACTAATACATCGAGATGAGGAAAGAAGAATTGAAAAATTGACAACCCTATATTTCTATGGGGCTAAAATACCTCCAGATTTTCCATAACAGGAAAATGAAAAACATGCCAATCCATACCAACAATCTTATTTATATCACTCATATCCAATATTTCAACTTTGGTTTCTAATAAACCAATAAAAAACATCATGTTGATTAATAAAATTTTTCAAATGAAAGCCCACTCGCTTCTTGCAGGCTCCCCTACAATTCCAAAAAATGGATTTAATGCATTATTTAACTAAAGGGGAGGCTTCCCCACTAGCTAAACCTCTTCCAGAAACCACTTCAATAGGTCCTAATTACTTGAGTTCTCTACTAAGCTTAGACTTATAGCTAGCAGATTTAGAATTTCCAAGCAATTCTAATTGTTCAGAATTATAAACCTGCTCAGCAATATTCTTCAAGTCTTCAGGATTTGTTATAGCATATGGAACCATAACTTGATCTTGAAATCCATCACATGAATTGTTTGCCAATTTATTGGGTACTACATCATTTGTTAGATTGGCTTCTATGCTTTGGTATGATACCAAATTGGAAGGAGCTGGCATCACAAAATTTGCAAAAATCTCATGAACAGGTTCATTATCCTTCTTGATATAGATTTCTTCAAGTGGAGAAAATCTGGAGCCAGAGGCTGGGAAATTGCTTTTAACTTCTCTCTTAGCAGGAAAAACCTTCGATTTTCTAATTTTTTTTCGGAACAAGAATCTTTTTGATATAAGAATAAGAAGAGGATACCGGATCAATTTTCTTATGTTGATTATTGTCTAAAGATTTGCTGCTTTCTTTGCTCCCATTAACAGTAAGACAATCTTTCTAAACATCAGCATTTCGGTTATAAGGATGTTGTTTCTTAAATTGAGTACTATTAGATTTCTTATGACCAAGCTTCCCATAGCTAAAACATAGATTTAAAATCTTTTCATATTTAACTGATTAGAAGAATTTTCCATTCAAACTCTCAATCCACCATACACCACTATGAATTTTATTTTCTAGATTAAGTCTACCATAGACTCTAGCAAATTCACTCCTATGCCAACTAAAAGGAAGTCAAATTTTTAATGCAATTCAGGCAATATTAGTTGGATCCCAGCAATGAAGAGGTAATTGTGGTAATTGAATCTGCACAGGAGAGAAGAGACCTTTCATGGAAATGGTGAAAAAGATGGTGACCATTTGTCAATACCTATAATGTGACCGCCTATGAACCATGGTACACCATTCAAAACACCGTCTCTAGATTCTTTAGATTGAAAGTTACAAAGAACCCAATCAAGACCAATGATGGTCATCTGAAAAGCACCATACTTCAACCACGGTCTTTGAAATTCTTTGTTAAGAATATATAGAGGGAGCTTATTACCAATAACTTTAATGACAAAAGCATTATCAAGTTGTGTCACATTCTACTTTTTAAATGCAATGTCTAATAACACAGTGTTTCCATCTTTATAATAAGATGAAATATCTTCTTTAAAATCCAAAGGAATATGTTCAGGATGTTTTCGAGCTCCTAGCAGTTGAAATTTCATTTGAATTGTGGAATGAGTCTTGTCTTAGAATGATGGTTCAATTTGAGCCTCACGTACCTTTTGAGTAGTATCAGGAGTGATAACAGTTTCAGAGGTAATTCCTTCAATCTTATCTTGAATTTTTCTAGTATCAGATTATGGTTTAGAATTTAAAACATCGCTTTGAGAAGCAAAAGTAAGAGATTCATCAAGATTCATGATGAATCTTAGAATGAAGTGATGTAGAATTAGAAACATTAGGATTAAATAGATTTTGACGAGGATGCCTCTGGATCTTTGACAAAGGGCATAATTTTAATCTAGTGCAACAAAGAGTTATCCTTCAATATTAAAATCCTTTTGCCTTTAGATAAACTAGGAAAATCATTATAATTCAAATCAAGAGAGAAATTTGAATTTTTCAAAAAATTATAATTGTTGCCTTCATAGTGTTGACCTCATTTTTGTATGAGGTCATTAGAGCTTAATCCAGACTTCAAATCAATCCTAAACTTAAGTCAATCCAAACCTTGATTCAGTTGAAACCTAAATCAAAATCCAGACTCCAGCCTAATCCAAGATTCAAACTCTAGTTCAAATCTTGATCCTGCCTTTGATCTAGCTCAAATCCTTTTCAATTACTTATGATCACTCCAAATGATCATAAATGATTAAGATGATTCAAATCCAGATATTTAAACCCAAAATCTATATCAAATCCAGATTTCCAAATCTAAAATTCAAGGCCAAAGGTCTGAGTCCTAAAAGCCTTTTTCAGGGAATTTTCAAACATTTCAAACCCCAGTCAAATGACCTCTGATTCATGATCTGTTAGTTGCATACTGATGTGATATATCTCTACAGGTAACCCTCCAAATTTAAGCCCATTTTGGGGTCTCTAACCCCAGAAACTAAATTTAAATCCGAAGGCTGTAAAACCTTTAAATATTTACGGCACGTGCCATTGGACCCATTATTTAGGGAAATTTGACCTTGAAGTTTCCCCCAAACCCTCTAATCACCTCCAAACCCTTGATATTGATGTGTTTAACATTAATCTACATCTTTTTGGACCCATCTCGACCCAGGGTTCATTAGAGGTCAAAATGACCAAAATGCCCTTTAAAGGGGTTTTTAGACTTTTGACCAAAATTTAACATTGTTCAATATTTTTAACCTTTGGAACCCCGCTTAATGAATTTCCTATGATATTTGAGACCCATTGAAATCAAACCCACTCCTTGGTTTGACTTGTTTGACCAAGTCAACTATGGTTGACCAAATCCACCATTAACCCAACCATTGTTATTTTCAACATTTAAATCCATCTCAAACCAATCTAGTGCTTCAAAATCATTTGTTTGGACACTCATGATATTTCTAAAGACTTCCAAGTCAATCCTCCATAGATTTGACTTGGTCAACCCATTTGGAGAGGTCAAAACCCTCTCTAATTTCATGTATTCACTCAAAGCTTCAACACCATGGCCCCATGTCCCTTAATATTGACTCCTACAGCACATTTGACTCCTCCCATGCACATCCTAGTCACCATTGACTAGTCAACAAGTCAATGGGTCAGAACCTTTGAGATGAGACCAAGTCATGGTTATTTGACCATGCCACATGGAAAAACCCTTTCCCTCTCCCAAATGCTGCTCCAACCTGCTCAAAAGGGATTAATTTCCATTCCTAAGAGGCCACAAACTAGCTCCCTAAACCTTGCTTAGGCTTGGTTTAGCCAAATGAGGAAAAAGGGGTGTGGTCCCCCCCTCTTGGCTCAAGGTAATCCCCCTCAATCCACCAGCCTTTTCCTAGTTTCGGGATGCTCATGGGACACTTGGCAGGCATCCGAGACACCCATGATGAGATCCAAGCCTTCCATTTTAAAGCATGAGGTTTAGGTGTGGAGAACTAGCCCTAATCCCTCATATTATTCATTTTTTTGCCTAAGTCCAGAACTCCAGCATCCCCAAGACTCTCCAGCAGTTTCCCACACCCTCTAGCACTCCCCAAGGCCATTTCAAGACTTCCCCCACCATTTTCACCACTAAATTCACCATTTTAGTGGAAAAGGAGAGGAAAAAGAGAGAAATACCTTCTCTCTTCGATACCTCAAGATCCAGCCGTCAAAATCTTCTAGGGTCTTCTGCAAACTTGAGCGTGGACAAACTACAAGTTCAGAGAGCCCAAGAACACAAAAATCCACCGGGTAAATTGTAAGATATTTCCATTTTTAGCATAATTTTTAATTTGAAACTGTAGTGATCTTGCAATGCATGGAGCCTCCAAACTCCAGGCATTGCAAGATCATGTTGCCCTCTAGCTACAGTTCAAATTTCATCGAATTTTATTGAGCATTTTGAAAGATATGGGCTTTTAAAGATTTCAAACTCTGGTTCAACCAGAGCCGTCCGATCGCTGAAGGCGCGATCGGACGGCCCAGAAAGCTCCACATCGCACGCCTCCAAAATGCTCGGTCAGCGCTTACGCGGCCTCCTGACTGCGCACACACATGGCGCGATCCTGACCGTCCATTCGCCCCCTTGGATCGAACGGTCGGATCTGCGATCCCATGTGTTTAAGTGGTCGGCCCTGAGCCCGACACGTGGCTGGGACGCGGCGTTGCGCCGCTGTACGACCAAATGATTAGTACGGCGGCGTCGGCGCCCGATTTGACCATTAATGGTCTTAAAAATTTCAAAAAATGCCCAGAAACTTTGAAAATTCACAGAAAATTCATTTTTCCACCAAATTTGATTTTTTTGGTATCGTTGGGAAGGTAATTGATTGTAGAATTTATTAAAATGAAATTTGAGTTGTTTTGAGCTCTGGATTAGGAGAAATTTACATTTATTTGATTTTCATTTTTCTCAATTTTCTTACAATCCAGGGGTCAAATGGATCTAAGATTTTGGTGGAATGTTTTTGAGCATTTTAGGCATGTTCCATAATTTTTCTATGGTCAGATGCTTAATAGTTTTCTGTGATGTGAATTTTTAAGCTGTTGGGTCCATTTTGGACCAAAAACTTTAAAAATTCATAAGTGCTTTTTTATGTGGAATTAGGTTTCATGTTTTGTGCTGTGTGTGTGCATTTGGGTCAGGGTTAGTCACACCAAATTGTAAGCGTATTTGAATAATAGAAACACCTAGGGAAAATATTTAAGGAAAAGTCTGGAACAATTTGGAAATTCCTAAAGAATTATGTACACACCCAATAGGGGTGAAATTTGAACACAGTAAACTTAATGACATCCTAAACTTTAGGTTCAAATTTCACTAAATTTGGAGATCATTAGGTCAGAAAATTAACCATCTAAAATTTCAGCCCTTTTGAGGACCCAAAAAATTCAAAAAAATGTAATAAATCCATATTAAGTCCAAAAATTACAAATAATTCCTAAAATTGACTAGAACTTAGTCCTCTACTGAGGAAAAATAAAAGTCCCTTGACTGGACTCCTAATTCAACTTTAATTTGACTTTTAATGAAAATCCATAATTAATTATATTAAATAATTAAAAATTATTAAAAATTCAAAATAATTTCCAAACACTTGGAAACACTCCCATGGGTCATTCCTGACCTTTGGGATTGATTCTATGTAGTTTGGTATTAGTTTAGATCAAAATGATCAAAACCTTCCTAATTAGGCAATTTTAAAAATTCAATTATTGGTGAAATTTAAAAATTCATAACTAATTACAGAAAAATCCAAATTAAACAAACTTAGTGTCTATCAACTCTAATTAAGGTCTAGTATTTTCTATAAATGTCAAACCTCCAAAATGTGGTCAAAGTGAAAAAGTTAACTTTTTTGGTCAACCGTGGTTCAATTCTAGGCCCGTACTTCAAAAAATTATAACTTTTCACAGAAAACTCCAAATTGAGTGTCCCAATATTCTAACAACTCATCACAAGGTCTAATATTTATTAAAAATTTGAAACTTATAAAATGAGTTTTAATTTAAAAAGTCAACTTTTGACCCTTAATTAACATAATTAAATAATTCCAATAATTTCTAAAAATCTAATAATTCATTAAAATTTTAGAAAACTTTAACTTGATTAAAAAAACACTCAACCAACACTCAAATGCATAACTAACACTCCAAAGATGAAGTTTATTGGATAGACTACTCCGGGTTGCGGGGCTAAGTGTCCTAAGGAGGCCTGGTTCCTCGAGCCTGGTGGCACAACGTCGCGAATGGATTCAATGTAGTGTTAAATATCAAAATTAAGTTACTTTTAATTACTTAACCAAGTTAAAACCCTTAATTCAATTACATCAGCAAGGTTTTTAGGATGGACTACTCCGGGCTGCGGGGCTAAGTGTCCTAAGGAGGCCTGGTTCCTCGAGCCTCGTGGCACTACGCCATGAACCTGTTGATGAAAAACATAAAAAAATTTAACTTTTAAAATCAGTAATTAACTAACTTAATTAATATTAATCAATCCTTAATTTTCAAAAAATTAAATCAACTTAATCAACCCCGATTACTAATGGGTAACCTAGGCCTACGAGGCTATTAACTTAGCCCCAAGGAAGGTGAAATAAACTTCATGGCCTCGGTGAGCAACAAAGGTAGCAATCATTTAACTATTAAAATGGGTTTGATTTAAATTTTAATATACTAACATTTGAATTTTAATTAAACCTCTCTTTGAGCCTTCCACAAATTAAAATATTAGATAATTTGAACAAATTACCCATCCTAGGATCTACCCCAGCCATAAGACCTACTACACACACTATAGATGGTTTGCTAGGACAACCAACTCGAGATCTAGGCTAGGCCGGTGTTTACTTTTCTGCTGTGTGCCGGGTTTTTTGAGTTTTCATTACATGTTGCGATTGAAATTGATTGATGTGTTTGCTTACTTTTACTGCACTTTATGGATTGATGTGATGGGCGATTAAATTACCCTTAGGTTAGGAACGATCTCAATGCTCACTGAATTTTCTGGAGGTGGCCGCACTCATGCAGGGCAATAAAAAGGGCTAAATAAATCATAAATATAAATACTACAGGTGCTTCAGCTGCTTAGCCCCCAAATAAAAAAGACCATGGACAAGTGTGTTTATTTTTCTGCACATAGATATATATATATATACAACTGCTTGGGATGTGACTTCATATTTAAATGCTTAGGATAACCCTGCAGAAGAGTCTAGAATTTTTATTTTTACATTCATGTAAATTATTTGAGTATTGAGTTGTGAAAGTGGCACTTTGAGTTTGGGATACATAGATCCAAAGGTTGGATTCCAAAGAGGAAAGGATACCCCTTTGGGGGATAGTCCTTATCCATTTGGAACTCCAAATTTGGATCATTTTACTACCCAACATGGAAAGAGTAACCTTCCCCTCAAGGGAAGAGTTCTCTTTTTCAATTGGGTTTTCGATCACGAAGAATCTGAGGAGCTCGAGGAGGAGAAGATCGAGGAGTTGAAGATATAGAGTATCCCACTCAAAGTCACTTGTGTTTGTATTAGGATTAGAATCCGAGTTGTTATCAGTGGTACCCGGCCACTTTTAATTTATGTAAATCTGAGTTGTAATAAGCAAGGCAATTTACCTATGGACATTTACTTGATTAATTTGATTATTTAATGTATTGTGATTTAATTTGATTGCGTATAGAATTGTCTACTTTTCTTAGTTTATTTTGGCAATTGCATGTCGTTCTTTTTTATTTTAGCCTGGACTTCATTAGGCTCTTTAAGGACCAAAAGTATTTTTACTCATAACTTATATTTAAAATTTTAAGATTTAAATAACATAGAAACTTAACGACCTAGGAAAAAGCCAGAATCGTCCGGGGTCTCATGCATATTACTATATCTCTCTCCCTCCTCGCTATAAGACACTTCCCTGCCTGCGGGTTGAGTCCAGATAATCTGACCTATGAGGATGAGGTGCTGGATCTGGGGAAGTCTAGTCTTTTCAAAAAAAATTATTATTTTATAAGCCTTTGGAACCCCTCTAAAAATCTCATGCATACCTGATTGAGAAATTTGAATCAGCATACATTGCATTAGAAACTAATTAAATTAAAATTTTAATTGCATTTTAGTCTAAGAATTTCACCCAACATAAGTCAAGGGGTCAATTAGGAATCTTCTCTAGATGTCGACACTAACTTCTTAAACCAATCTTAAATAACATCCCTGATCACTCTGCATCAAAAGACTGGACTCATGGTTTTGAAGCGCTTAGGTGGTTTAGCTGGCTCCCCAATCCAGGCCGGGGTAAGTCCAGGTTTTGCACTGCATTAGTTAGGTTCGGACTACTGTATTCTAGTGTCCAAATTTAGAGTTAGGATCCGGGGCAGATCTCTTTTTGAGTCATAAGACCCCAATCTCTGGGAATATAATCTCAAATTTCTAACAAAACGCTTAACTCAAACTAAATATTCTTCCAATCCAAAATTTAAAGCCCAACACTTAGCTTAGGTCGGGACACTTCTGAATTATTTCAGAATCTCAAAGTGTCTCCTACCCCTCTTCCCTTGACTCAAGAAATAATTATTCAAAATTTGATCCAATCCCTTTTCAAAATCCAAATTCACCTCTTTGATATCACTCCTAGAAAACTCTAAATAAAATTTCTGACATTATTTTAATCAAAAGTTTTTGTAGGGAACTCCGGTCTCCCACGATGTAATTAACTACGAGGGCTTACGCTCGTAGGAGATTTAAAACCCACAACTGATTTTTCAAAATGGATTTTTAAAATTTAATTAGTCTTCATTGGGAAAATTAAATTATTGATTATCATTATCGTTATGTTCGAACGATTATTAACAAATGATATCTTCTCCCTTCGGGGAGATATATCTTTTGTTAAAATGATTTCAAACATGAAATTAACGATCACCACCCCTGATTATTATAGCTTGATATTTGATTGAACTTTATTTTGACCCTTTAGGGCCATACAAGAACCTCTTAAATCTGGTTATGATATTCTAGTTAGAATTTATAATTCTGAATCTGAACCCCATCCTGAAATTTTATTTCTACCTCCCGAGGTGGTATACTTTTTCTAATGGGATGTTCAATTTTAGAATTAAAAATTTTAACATCAATTTAAATTTTCCAAAGAAAACTAAACTTTTCAAAACCCGCTTTCAAACCCCAAACACATAGATACGAAGACCAGTATACCGTTTGTATGGAGTTTGAAAGTTTGATTTGAAAGTTCGAAAGGGATGTTAAGCCCTAGTGAACTAGTCCCGAGGCTAACCAAGAGGGGGGCTGAATTGGTTATTTAAAAATTTCACGATAACTACAAAAATCTTTTCGATACTTAGCAGCGGAAACAAGTAAACAATAACGAAAAGATCAACCAACGATATTCACCCAAGCAGTTTATATTGAAAAGTAAAATGCAAAACTGAATCAGAAAAGCAAACCAGATTTTATAGTGGTTTGGTCAACTTGACCTACGTCCACTCCCCGGAGCCTCCCCTCCGGGTATTGCACTAAACGAAAGTGACTCTCCTTTTACTCCCACAGTAAGGCGGAGAAGCCTGTACAAAACACCTCCTTTTCACCACACGGTGAGACAGAGAACCTGACCTCCTTTCGCTTCCTCCTGAAGCAGGCAGAGAACCTTCGAACTCCTTTCGCTTCCTCCTGAAGCAGGCAGAGAACCTACGAACTCCTTTTGCTTCCACCTGAAGCGGGCAGAGAACCCGGATCTTCTTGCTAACGATCCTCCCACGACGAACACTGACTAGACGAAAGACGACGAGCGGAGAAGATGACTCTGATCCGTCCTTGGAGCAACCTTAGTGAATCCCTCACTAACTCCCCCTCACAAGATCTCTTCTCTCTCTCCCAACTCTCTCTCTCTCTAGGATTTCTTAGGGAAGGAAGGCAGCAAAAGATTTTTCCAAAAATTGGAAAAAGTTCTTTTAAAGGAGGGCTTAAAATTTGCCCTAAATCTCAACTTGTCGGCCAAGATCGCCCAGGACGATCTGTAGATCGTCCTGTACGATCAGTTCAAATTCAGCTGTTTCAGCCTGGACGATCTGGCTCTTCTAGACGATCAGTAGAAAAAGTTGTTCATATCGTCCCGTACGATCCTGCGATCATCCGGGACGATTAGTTCAAATTGAAGGAAATCGTCCAGAAGACAGTTCGGGTCGTCCAGAGAAATCTTTGCTGGACGACCAAAAAATAACTTGATCGTCCCGGACGATAGGGTAATCGTCCGGTACGATTAGTTCAAAAAGGCCCCAAATCATCCTGTACATAGTTCTGGACGTACAGCTGAAATGCACAAGACGATCACGATCGTCCGGGACGATCCTGCGATCGTCCAGGATGATGTGATCGTATCAATTAAACATTAATTGCTTTCCTTAATTACCAGACTAATTTAGGCATGATTGTAGTGAATCGTCCAGGACGATACACGTATCGTCCGGGACCATCAGACCAAAATACTTAAAATAAAACTTACCTAACTTAATCTGGCGGCTGAGAATTTCTGATTTGGGAATATCGTCCCGTACGATCCGTAGATCGTCCAGGACGATCGGCTCAATCAGTCCTTCTTAACTTAGTCGCCCTAATTAGGGTTTCTATTTTAACTGGATCGTCCAGGACGATGTGGATATCATCCAGGACGATATGAACAAATTTTCAACAGAAACTCTAATTCAGTTAATCTCTCTCCCTGAGTGTGTATGTGCAAGGTTACTTAGCTAGGGAATCAGTTACATTACAATTGACTCAATAAAAGGAAAAATCATACATTTGACACACTTGGACCCGATCTTGAGTTGGCTTGAGTGGCTCGCGGTCTTTTGTGCCTGAAACAGATTAGCCAAGCAAAACACACTGGAAACATGTTTGTCATCATCAAAACCAGATTTGCAACAATCTCCCCCTTTTTGATGATGGCAAATATTTGTAAAGTAGTCTGAAAACAAAGGTAAACTAGGAGATCAAACAAAACAAACATTTTTTTTTAATTTTCATTTAACAGCTCAAACAATACAGAAAACATGAAACAGAAAACAGAAACAGACACGACACGACTACAACTGTCTCCCCCTTTTGACATCATAAAAAGGAGGAGGGAAAAACATAAACACAGAAATAAAACATAATATATAACATACACAGAACAACAACACGACAGAAAACTAAAACTAAGGCGGATCCTGATCGGAAGAAGGAGGTAGCGGTGGAGGGTAGAAGTAATGGTGAATGGCCTGAAAGTGAGCTCCAAACCAGGCCATGTCCTGGTCGTGCTGCTGCTGCTGCTGCGCAGCATAGTCCGCAAAGCATTGGAGGTCCTCGTTGTGCTGCTGCTCCTGGGCAACCACGTAGGAGTCAAAACGGGCCTCCCACTGGTCAAAGCACTGCACCAGGTGGTCAAGGGGAGAGGCAATGCGAAGGGGTGCAGGTGCCTCTGGTGCAGCAGGAACTGGAGCAGCCTCTTCCTCTTCTTCCTCAACATCCGGGGCAGGCTCCGGATGTAGGCGGGTGCTGTGTAGGATGTGGAATGAGTTATTTGTGAAGAAGGAAGGAGGGACATCAGGAGGGACAGGATACTGAAGATCATATTTTGTCTCTAAGGCATAGTGAATAAGATGACCTAAAGCTAGATTTGGGCGACGCCTGTGCCCCGGATCTCTAATGGTGGTGAGATGTTCTATGTATCAGATGATCAAATCAGAGGCATTAAATTCTCGACGGGCCATGATGTAGTAGGTGGTCAAGGACAGGAGCGGGGTAATGTGAATCCGATCCCCCGCCTTTGGAATGACGGAGGAATGAAGGACGTGCTGAATGGTCCGAGCGTCCTTGAGAAGGGAAGTGCAAGCATTGTCGTGATAGGGTGCGTTGGTATGGCGAAGGAAGTGATTGGCGACACTCCAATCATAGTCAGGATCGGTGATGATCGTGTGGATCTTGTCGCCAGTGACAGACAAGTTGAGGATATTATGAAAATCATCGGTCGTGAGTTCCACGGGACGTTGATTTTCGTAGGAGCGAAGAGTGGAGTAGTCCGCGAAAATGCGTAAGTTGGCAAAGAAGATGCGAAGGAGTTCCAGATTGAAGGGAAAGGCTAAGGTCAGAATGAAGGTGAGGGAGGTGTGTGCGAACAAATCTAAGATGGGATACGTGAGAGTGCGAGGATTGACAATCTTGGAGTGCGTGATACCAACATTACGATAGCATTCGAAAGCCGCCTGATCGGCGGCATTCGAGAAGCGAGGATCTACATGTCCCCGGGACGAACTGGCCCCCTTTTGACGAGATCTTTTGCCACCAGCCATTAGGAAACCAAAGAGGAGGAAAGGAGAAGGAAAGTGGAGGAAAAACGGTGTGAAAAACATGAAGAAAACCGCTGTTTAAATAGAGAACGGACTGATCGTCCCGTACGATCGCGGGATCGTCCGGGACGATGTGGTCATTTATGACGTTCTGGACGATTGGTCAAAAAGGCGGTCCGATCGTCCAGGACGATCAGAGATCATCCAGGACGATTAGACACAGGCGATCGTCCCGAGGAGTCAGGCTGGACGACCGTTGATGAAAAGTATCGTCCAGGACGATTAGGTGGATCTCCAGGACGATATGCAATAAATATGTCGGACGGGCCGAATTCCAATCGTCCAGTGGCTGACACGTGGATCGTCCAGGACGATGAGGTGGATCGTCCAGGACGATGGGCAATAATTGGTGCAATGTCAGCCGTTTGATCGTATCATGAATATATGGATCATATCGTCCAGGACGATGTAAGGATCGTCCAGGACGATCACCAATAATTGGGGTAGTTTCAGCAGCAGGAGCAGTGGGAATGATTTTGAATGAATCGTCCAGGACGATTTTTTGGATCGTCCAGGATGATCGGTGTATCGTCCAGGACGATGTGAAGAAAAGCAGAAAAGAATGGAGGATGAAGATGATTGATCAGGATCCAAAAAACACAACCATGAAATCAAAATAACAAAAAGACGAATAAAACTTACGTCAAAAACACATAGAAGTATTTTTTTTTTATTTAAAATTTTTGATTAAACTGCTTTTAGAAAATCAGAATTTTTCCTTGACTTTAGATTCGAAAACCAATGACAGGACGAATGACAGCGCTGAAATCTAGAAAAGGTTGGAAATAATCAACATTCGTAGCGCCGACCCCGGGCACCTTATCGATGCAAACCCCTTTCAAAACAAAAATCTGATTCAGAATAAAAGACATTAGATTTGAAAAGAAATCCTTTCAAGCCTCGTTCCAGAAAAATATCTGATATAATAGTGTTACAAAGTAAAAAATCAGAAATCAGGATTTTCAAGACTCAAGCTTTTGAAAATATTAAGTGGCGCACAGATTTTTCTAAGACATTTAATAATCTGAAAGGAAAGAAAGCTTGTGTTGGGCTCATTTTTTGCCTCTTTTTCAAATTGGTTGGCGCTTTGCGCATCTTTTGATTTTTGATACACTTTGTGTATCCAATTTGGCAATTTCGCATCTTTTCAGTTTTGGGCTCATTTTATGCCTCTTTTTCAAATTATCTGGCGCACTGCGCATCTTTTATAAGCTTTCTCCTTTTCATAATCATTAAAGAGTCTCAGCTGTGAGATTATCTTCCAGACATAGGAGATGACTCTCCGCAGTAAGGAAGATCGATTCACAAAACAAAATCCATACAACATATGATAAATGCAATCACTTTGTTTAGAAAATCAAACTAATGACTCAAGACTTTGAAAAATACTATTGATATGAGGCAGATTACTGTAGGAAGATAAAATAATCTCTATTTCAAAAACTAACATTTTAATTTTGAAAAGGATTTTTATTCAAAAGAAACTACACACCAGTAAAGGAGTTAGAGGAAGAGAAACAATTATCAATGTTTCTTCCCTTTAACAGATTCAGCGAAGTCAATCACTGCTTATCAGCTTCCAAACCAAAACAAGGTAAAAACTCTCAGTCAAAAATTCAGATCACCAGAAGTAGTGAGCGGTGATCAGATCTTGAAAACCATAAAACATTAAGTGCAAGATATGAACCCGTAAATAAATAAAAACAGGTAGAAAATTATAGCAAAGTAAATACTCAAATCAAACTAACAAAAAGGGTAACATAGAAATCAGCAGAAGAAATAAAATCAACTGAAAGCAAATAATCAAACCAAAACTAACTAAAAGAAATCAGAAATCAGAATACAAAAACTAACTAAGAGAAATCAGAAAACAGAATACAAAAAACTAACTAACAGAAATCAGAATACCAATCATAACAGTCATAAATCAGCAGTCATCAGAATCAAGCATTTATATCAATCACTCGTAATCTGGTTCTCAAAATGCTGAATGAGTCAAAGGCCAGTGCTTTAGTGAATATGTCAGCCAGCTAATTTTCAGGTTCTACGTGGTGTAGCTCAATGTCCCCTTTTGTAACATGGTCCCTAATGAAGTGATGCCTAATGTCAATGTGTTTGGTCCTAGAATGTTGGATTGGATTCTTAGAGATACAGATGGCACTAGTATTATCACACAGAACAGAAATTGTGCCAACGGGTACTCCTAAATCCAAGACTTGTTGTTTCAACCAAAGAACTTGGGCCACACAACTTCCTAAGGCAATGTACTCAGCTTCAGCAGTGGAAAGATCAACTGAGTCCTGTTTTCTACTGGACCAAGAGACTAACGACTGTCCTATAAATTGACAAGTCCCAGAAGTACTCTTCCTATCCACCCTACACCCCGCAAAGTCAGAATCAGAATATCCAATGATCTCAAAAGAGGTGCTGTGCCTAGGGTACCAAATTCCTAGGTTTGGGGTTCCTAAAAGATATTTAAGAATTCTCTTAACAGCAGTCAGGTGGGACTCTTTAGGATCAGCCTGAAACCTAGCACAAAGACAGACACTAAACATGATATCAGGTCGGCTAGCAGTCAGGTAAAGCAGTGAACCTATTATCCCTCTATACTTCTTCTGATCAACAGATTTTCCATTTGAATCCTTATCTAACTGAACTGAGGAGGGCATGGGAGTATTGATTGGCTTGGCTTTGTCCATTTCATATTTCTTCAAAATATCCTTAGTGTATTTTGATTGATTGAGAAAGGTTCCATCATCTGTTTGCCTTATGCTAAACCCCAAAAAGTAGGATAATTCTCCCATCATACTCATCTCAAACTTTTTACTCATTGTTTTAGAAAACTCTTCACATAAGTATTTATCAGAAGATCCAAAAATTATATCATCAACATAGATCTGGACAATGAGTAAGTCATCTCCTAATCTCCTCAGAAAAAGGGTGGTGTCTACGCTCCCCTTAACAAACTCTCTTTCTAACAGGAATGTGCTAAGCCTCTCATACCAAGCTCTGGGTGCCTGTTTCAATCCATATAAGGCCTTTTTTAATTTATAGACATGATTTGGATATTGGGAACTCTCAAAACCTGGGGGTTGTTCTACGAAAACATCTTGTTTAATTACCCCATTTAAAAAGGCACTCTTGACATCCATTTGAAACAGCTTAAATCCCTTGTAACAGGCAAAGGCTAGTAGCACTCTAATGGCTTCCAATCTAGCTACAGGGGCAAAAGTTTCCTCAAAATCTATCCCTTCTATCTGATTATACCCCTTAGCCACCAATCTTGCCTTATTTCTCACCACCATACCAGAATCATTCATCTTATTCTTAAAGACCCACTTGGTTCCCACAATACTTTGGTTTCTAGGTCTTTCTACTAACTCCCAAACATCATTCCTTACAAATTGATTCAATTCTTCCTGCATAGCTAAAATCCAAAATTCATCCGACAGGGCTTGATTGATGTTGGTGGGTTCAGTCATTGAGATAAAGGCAGAATGGTTTACTTCCTTCCTAAGTCCATGCCTAGTCCTAACACCTTCAAAAGGGTCTCCTAAGATCAGTTCTTTAGGATGACTCGAAGAATATCTCCAATCTCTAGGCAATGGGGTTTGAGGTTCTACCCTTTCCTCCAAATTTGTATTTCCAACTCCTTGGGTAACCTCAATAATCTCTTCATCTTCTACTTCAGATCTAGACTTCTTAGGATCAGATTCATCAAACACTACATGGGTTGTTTCTTCCACCACCAAAGTCCTCCTATTGAACACCCTAAAGGATTTCCCCACACTTGAATATCCTAAGAACACTCCTTCATCAGATTTGGGGTCAAATTTCCCTAAGGGTGACTTCCCGTTGTTCAGAATGAAAACCTTACAGCCAAAGACATGGAGGTGGGACAGATTTGGTGTTCTACCCTTAATGATCTCATAAGGTGTCTTGTTCAGTTTGACTCTCACATTCACCCTATTCAGCACATAACAGGCAGTGTTCACCGCTTCAGCCCAAAAGTATTTTGGAAGTGAATACTCGGCAAGCATGGCTCTAGCGGCTTCCACTAAGGTCCTGTTCTTCCTTTCAGCTACCCCGTTCTGCTGAGGGGTCCTAGGAGCTGAAAAATTGTGACTAATCCCATGATCCTCACAAAAACTTCCAAATCTTTCATTTTCAAACTCCCCTCCGTGATCACTATGGATGGTAATAATCTCACATCCTAACTTCTTCTGAATCCAAGTAGAGAAAGATCTAAACTCATCAAATGACTCAGATTTGTGTGACAAAAACTTAACCCAAGTGAACCTTGAATAATCATCAACAATCACAAAACCATAGACTCTCCCCCCTAAGCTGGCAATGCTAATGGGTCCAAAGAGGTCCATATGAAGAACTTCTAAAGGTCTAGAGGTGCTAATGTCCTTAACTGAGTGAAAAGAGGACTGGACTTACTTCCCCAACTGACAGGCATCACACAGGTGATCCTTAGTGAACTTAAGCTTGGGCAAACCTCTAACTAAGTCCTTTTGGGTAACTCTCCTAAGGGTTTTCATACTGGCATGACACAATCTCCTATGCCATAACCAAGACTCATCAGCAACAGTTTTTAAGCAAATTGAATTATCAGATTTAATGCTACTTACATCCAGCTCATAGACGTTGTTGATCCTTTGCCCCTGCAAAACAACTTCATCATTTAAGCTTAAAATGCAGCCAGTGGGCAGGAATTTGATGCTGTATCCCTTGTCACAGAGTTGACTGATGCTCAGTAGGTTGTGTTTCAGTCCATCTACAAGCAAAACATTATCAATCATAAAGTTCTTTGAATCACCAATTATACCTGTGCCTACCACCTTCCGGGTGGTGTTATCTCCAAGTGTAACCTTGCCTCCAGCTCTGGCCTCCAGCGAAATGAACTGATTTGCATCTCCAGTCATATGTCTAGAACATTCGCTATCCAGGTACCACATGCTCTCACGAGGTCTTGTGTGAGAGCACACCTACAAAATCATCAAATGTCACTCTTAGGAACCCAAACAGGTTTGGGTTCCTTCTTATGAAAAGAAGAATGTGATGCATGCGTGCTGTGCTGTGCAACAGGCAGTTTGGGTCTCCATACCCAATGTGTACTACGGTGAACAGTACAAGTGTGTGATATGTGTCCTAACATGCCACATGAAAAACATCTAACACCAGGAAAAGGATTAACTAAACATCATGAGTGATAGTGCCTCTTCCTAGTAGTGTATGAAACATTCTTTGATGAACTTGCAACAGAATTTTTAAAAGGTGGCGGTGCATAAAATTGTTCAAAAGTAGGCGGTGTTTTGTTATTTTCAAAAGCACTGATTTTCACTTTCAAAAACTCAATGTGTTTGTTTAAACTTCCAATTTCAAACGTTTTTGCACTTTCAATACTTTCTAACTCAGATGCCAAATCATTCACTTTCTTAAAAGCAAGTTCTAATTCACCATGTGATGTTTTTAACAAGTTATGCTCAACAATTAAATCAGAATACTTTTTATTCAGTTCATCAAACTCATCTAGTAAAGACATGTGATTGCTATGAATGGTGGAATGATCCTTAATCAACACTTCATGCTCTTTTTGCAAAGTCAGATAATCTAGTTTCAAACTAGCATGGGTTTTCTTAAGCTTCCTATACGATGTATGAATCTTTTCAGAAACTTAAAATAACTGATCGTAAGTAAGCTCACATACCTCTTCCTGGTCCGACTGACCAGGGTGATCATCCGCCATCAGACACAAGTTTGTTTCCTCCTCTTCAGCTTCAGTCTCAGAAGAGTCGGATGTAGAGTCTGCCCAGAACACCTTCTGAATCCGCTTCTTATCCTTTCTGAACTTTGGTTTCTCCTCACCCTTCTCCTTGCTTGGGTGAGCTTTAAGTGTTGGATAATCAGCCTTAATGTGTCAAGGCTTCCTGCATTCAAAACAAACCGATTCAGATGAACCCTTAAAGTTTTTATTGAATATACCCTTGTTCCACTTCTGATAGTTCTTATGTTTCTTCCTTAGAAAGCTTTTGAATTGCCTTGTGATTAAGGCAACTTCATCGCTATCAGACCCGGAAGTACTAGCATCTGAATCTTTGGCCTTTAGTGCCACGGTCTTCTCTTTCTTGCGTTCTCCTGCATCAAGTTGCCTTTGGTTCACCCCTTGCTCATAAGCAATGAGTGATCCAAGTAAGCTATCAATAGAGTAAGTATTTAAATCTTTGGATTCAGTAATAGCAGTAATCTTAGCATGATAAGAAGCAGGCAAACATCTAAGAATCTTGTTCACTCTTTCGTAGTTGGTAAGTTCTCTACCTAAAGAATGCAAAGAGGTAACAATCTGAGTGAACATTGTGTACATTTCTGAAATAGTCTCACTAGGTTTCATGCGAAAAAGTTCGTAATCATGTAACAAGATGTTTAACCTAGATTGTTTGACTTCAGTTGTACCTTCGTATGTTATACATAACCTATCCCAGATTTCCTTTCCCGTTGTACAAGTAGAAACACGCATATAGTCTTCAGATTTCAAAGCCAAAAGAAACAGTTCAAACATTTTGCATTCAACTGTGCTCAATCACGATCATCAAACGTCCAATCAGCAAACGGTAATTCAGTTTTCACATTGTTAATCATTCGAAAAGGTGGTTCGTATCCGTCCTTAACTAACATCCACATGCGATAATCAATAGATTGCAGAAAAGTAGACATGCGTGTTTTCCAAAAATCAAAAGGAATATTGTCAAACAACGGTGGTCTAGTAATAGAATAACCTTCACCAGTATTACGATTGTTACAATTAGCCATTGGATCAAATTCAAAAGTTTTTAAACAGAAATTTTTAATCCCGCTCTGATACCACTTGAAAGTTCGAAAGGGATGTTAAGCCCTAGTGAACTAGTCCCGAGGCTAACCAAGAGGGGGGGTGAATTGGTTATTTAAAAATTTCACGATAACTACAAAAATCTTTTCGATACTTAGCAGCAGAAACAAGTAAATAATAACGAAAAGATCAACCAACGATATTCACCCAAGCAGTTTATATTGAAAAGTAAAATGCAAAACTGAATCAGAAAAGCAAACCAGATTTTATAGTGGTTCGGTCAACTTGACCTACGTCCACTCCCCGGAGCCTCCCCTCCGGGTATTGCACTAAACGAAAGTGACTCTCCTTTTGCTCCCACAGCAAGGCGGAGAAGCCTGTACAAAATACCTCCTTTTCACCACACGGTGAGGCAGAGAACCTGACCTCCTTTCGCTTCCTCCTGAAGCAGGCAGAGAACCTTCGAACTCCTTTCGCTTCCTCCTGAAGCAGGCAGAGAACCTACGAACTCCTTTTGCTTCCACCTGAAGCGGGCAGAGAACCCGGATCTTCTTGCTAACGATCCTCCCACGACGAACACTGACTAGACGAAAGACAACGAGCGGAGAAGACGACTCTGATCCGTCCTCGGAGCAACCTTAGTGAATCCCTCACTAACTCCCCCTTACAAGATCTCTTCTCTCTCTCCCAACTCTCTCTCTCTCTAGGATTTCTCAGGGAAGGAAGGCAGCAAAAGATTTTTCCAAAAATTGGAAAAAGTTCTTTTAAAGGAGGGCTTAAAATTTGCCCTAAATCTCAACTTGTCAGCCAAGATCATCCAGGACGATCTGTAGATCGTCCTGTACGATCAGTTCAAATTCAGCTGTTTCAGCCTGGACGATCTGGCTCTTCTAGACGATCAGTAGAAAAAGTTGTTCATATCGTCCCGTACGATCCTGCGATCGTCCGGGACGATTAGTTTAAATTCAAGGAAATCATCCAGAAGACAGTTCGGGTCGTCCAGAGAAATCTTTGCTGGACGACCAAAAAATGACTTGATCGTCCCAGACGATAGGGTAATCGTCCGGTACGATTAGTTCAAAAAGGCCCCAAATCATCCTGTACATAGTTCTGGACGTACAGCTGAAATGCACAAGACGATCACGATCGTCCGGGACGATCCAGCTATCGTCCAGGACGATGTGATCGTATCAATTAAACATTAATTGCTTTCCTTAATTACCAGACTAATTTAGGCATGATTGTAGTGAATCGTCCAGGATGATACACGTATCGTCTGGGACGATCAGACCAAAATACTTAAAATAAAACTTGCCTAACTTAATCTGGCGGCTGAGAATTTCTAATTTGGGAATATCGTCCCGTACGATCCGTAGATTGTCCAGGACGATCGGCTCAATCAGTCCTTCTTAACTTAGTCGCCCTAATTAGGGTTTCTGTTTTAACTGGATCATCCAGGACGATGTGGATATCGTCCAGGACGATATGAACAAATTTTCAACAGAAACTCTAATTCACTTAATCTCTCTCCCTGAGTGTGTGTGTGCAAGGTTACTTAGCTAGGGAATCAGTTACATTACAATTGACTCAATAAAAGGAAAAATCATACATTTGACACAGTTGGACCCGATCTTGAGTTGGCTTGAGTGGCTCGCGGTCTTTTGTGCCTGAAACAGATTAGCCAAGCAAAACACTCTGGAAACATGTTTGTCATCATCAAAACCAGATTTGCAACATGATTGTCTTCCATTGAACGAACCAACTTTCATCCTTGTAGATTCTTAATCAGTAGATGATTGGAGGTGGCCTTGCTCTGCCATCTAGCAGAAAAGACATGTAGGAAACCATCAGTAATTCAAAATCTTCTCTCTCCTAAAAGTTTCGTAGCAATCAAGTATCTTACTTGGATGGTTCTTTGACAAATCATTTTGTAATGTGCTTGAATTAAGCATGATTAATACAAATACAGGTTCTATTGAGCTAGCTTTCGCTTCTCTTCTAGACCTTTGAGCTCTTCTAATTAGAGTCTAGCATTTTATTCATATATTATATTATAATTTATTATAATTCATAGAGAAGGAAGTTATACCTCCAAAAGGTAGAATAACCTCAACTCCAAGAACATTATGTAATAAAGTGCACTCTTTTTCCCATCCTTATTAACTTGAGCTATTAACAATATACAATATTAATGGCTTCCTAGGTATGGGAGTAGCAAAATTGAAGGATTCATTATATACTTCTTTATACTATAGAAAGCCTTCTATATTTGTCATTCCATTAAAAATGCATATCTTTCTTTCACAAGGTTATGAATAGTTGGCATCTTTCAAAATAGTTAAATATAAGTATTCTTCAACTTATTATCTGACCTTGGAAAGATCTTGATTTGGTAAGACTTCTAAGTGGTTACATATCTAATATTATTTTAGTTTTACTATAAATGATTTCAATTTAAAGTGTCTTACTATGAAACATAAAACTTCCTTTAAGTAATGCAAGGGAATACCTTTGAGGCTTCATTTTAAGATTATACTGGTGTAGTCGATCAAAATAGTTCTAGGGTCATTTAAATTTTAATCCCTTTCAGTATTGTTAATGACTAGATCATCATTAGAATACTCCACTTATTACTGGATAAGTTAATTATTGACCTCATTTTTGTATGAGGTCATCAGGACCTATCCAGACTCTTGATCATCCATCTGATGGTTGACAATCACCTACCTATCAATCATCTAGCACTCAATCAATATATATATATATATAATCAATTCCATGTTCAATCAATCATCTAGCATTCATCCTATATATAAATCATATACTCAATCAATCACCCTCCATTTCAGCAGTCTACACTTCAATCAATCATTCAATCCAGCTTTATAACCATCAATCAATCAAATTTCAATCATTTAACCATCATTCTTCAATCAAATCAATAAGTCAATGTTTACATGTAGTTGTACCCTTACATTGCAGTCAATTGATCCAGTGCATTGCCTAGCTTAGTATGCTGATACCATGGGCTTCAAACCTAGCACTACATATATTCAATCAATTTTTCAATCATCAAGCAAAACATCAAGTAATCATTCAAACTCCTAGTATCCAATCAAGCTTCAATCACCTGTAATTATAACCTTCTATTGCAATCATGTAGCTTAGTACATTTGCTTGTACAGTGCATTCGTACTGATGTCTTCAATCATATCCAAATCACATTATTAGGAGCTTTAGGCAACAAAGCCTTCAACCTTTAATTGACTCATCTTACTCGGTTGAGCTAGCTCAGACTATCTCAATTGATTATGAACATCAATTTACACTTAATAAAACCTCAAATCCATTCTAAACTTCCCCAAAACTTCCTGATCAATCCCCCATGTGAAATGGACCTGACCGGTAACCCTGAACAAGTAAATGGTTGACTTAGTAAATTAGACCCATGATTGGTCCAAATTGATTCATATGGGTCAACTAAATGCATTCAATAGAATAAAGTATGCCAAACTTCATTAAGACCTCCATAATTATTCCATTTAATGGCTTAAATACATCTAAAGCATTATTGAGCCAAAGTCTAGTGGGTTTTACCAAGTCAATCCATTAAAATTTGGTCAAATGCTCATATACACTTAACCTACTCATTTGAACCTTAATCGCATTGCTCTAAACCCTTAGTCATCCACCAAAATGCTCATATAACTGTATTAGTTGACTGGTTAACTCAATCAACAAGCATTCAAATGGGCTTAAGTGATCAATTTGGCTTAGTCAAATCCTTTCCCACCAAAACAACTCATTCTAGCCATTCAAAACCTCTCTAGAAGATTCCTAAGCTTCACATAAACTGGTCTTGACAAGTGATGCTTTCCCCATGTGAAGATAAATGTGACTTTCCACATCATTATACCTTATCCTTTTGATTCCCTACCATTATAACTACTAGGGACACTTGTCAAGCATCCTAGAATGCTTCCAAAGTGATCTTAGCCATCAAAATATGCTAAGGAATTTGAATTGAGCTTTAAGGTTAAGAAACACTGACTCAATCATATTGCATTATCTCACTACTCTCAAGTCAAAAAGCCCGGGTGTTGTCATTCGTGCTCCCAAGAACCTCCTCTACACTTCTCAAGGCAAATCCCCACTGTTTGAAGGCTGCTAGTGGTGAAATTCTGGCCACCCCATTCATAGTTTAGTCCAATGCCCACAGCTTTGAGATCTAGACCTTCTCAGGCCTTGAATCCTTTGAGAGAGTTGATCTACACTTCTCAACAAGCAAAATGAACATATGATTGCCCATTTACATATGGTAAATTGAGGTAAATCCTAAACCCTAGTTAGAAACATTTAGATTTAAATAACTTTGTGAATATCACAATTTAAAAATGAAAATCACTTCCCCATTGTTCGATTACTTCTAATAAAGTTCTGTCCAAAATTTTATTAAATTTGGTATGGCCATTTTAATGTTTAAAAGCTTCTACATCTTCTAGGGTATTTTAATTAAGCTTTTAAATTATACAAGATTAATACTATTGATCGAAGATCAGTGATCTAAATCCAGCCATTCTATTTCACGTTTGACCACATAGTGCTTACGGACATTTGAATCTAGATCTAGCGGCATCCCAGCCATTAATTTTAAATTGAACGGTGGCGAATAGGTGCTAACTCTGATAAGTAGAACTGCATGTGCCATCACTGCAATTTTAAAATTGCCAATTATTGCAATATAACATAATCATTGGACATTAATGCTGCGGTCACCGCAGTTTTGAATCAACCAATAGGAAGACGGCACGTGGAACACCACTGGCACCGCTAGTTCAAATTAATAAAATTTATTTTAAAATATGTTCTAAATAATATAAACTCTAAAAAGTTATATAAAATTAAATACTTAGCCAAATTTTTTATGTAAACTTTTTTTCTTCAAAATTTCACTCTCTTTCATTTAAAATTAATTTTAAAGAAATATATTTTATATTTATTAAGCAAAATCCATTATATCATTTTTTAATTTTTAATTAATTATAAAATAAATATATGTTTAAATAATCTAAGATTTAATGGAGATGATTTCTAGCATGTTCCTCACCTACCATGATTTTCTAAACCCCATTTGAATTTTAATTTAATTATAACCAATTTTCAAAGTTCAAAGGCCATAATTTGGCCTCTTCACTTTGAAAATTAACTATAATTACATTGCAAAGCCAATTCATTCAGCTAAATACTCATTGGAATTACTAAATAGAGCTTTATTAAGGAAAAATAGATTCATGGGGATTTATTGACTTTTTGGAGAAAAATTGCATTAGCATTGAATTCCTATTTCCCTTAATTATTCTCCAAATCCTCACTAGGTTGGGTTCAATTTTTGCTAATGTGATACATGATACCTCATTGATATAACTTAGTCTTATTAAACCCATGTGATATACCATTGTCTCTCAATTAAATTTCAAAATACTTAAGTCATGATTTGACTTAAATAATTCGAAATTCATTTGCTCTCATGATATCTTGTTTTATTACATTTATTTGATGTGGTGTGATTGTTTGTGTATATGAAAGGGTTAGTAAACTTTATTGCAATCCTATTCAAACTTAGTGATGTCTAAGGACAATAATTAAGGATGTATTTAGTGAACCTAGGCATTTCTTAGGATCATTCACATATTCGTTTTGGAAGAAATATTAAACATGGAAAATTTAGTGTCATACACCCTATAATTGAATTCATCCCATTTTGACATTAATCGACCTTATAACAATGATCAATTTTAATTCACCCTTCATTAAGGGTTCAAACATTAACAAATTCAAATAAACCAAATAAAATTCTCAAAATTATAAATCAACCATCAATTAACTCTAAATTTATCATACAAACATTAAATATTAAAATATAAAATTAATTTCTATTTAAATTAAATTAATAATTAATTTACCCTAAATTTAATATTGATTAAATAAATTCATTAAAAAGATTAAATAAATTTCAAAATTTCATTAAAAATTAATTAAAATTAAATAAAATTTAGAGATCAATAATTGAAATTAAAATAAATTTTTTTGGTATAAATTTTAATTAATTAAAATTATTTAAATTCTTTAAAATTTTTTAAATATTTAATAAAAATAAAAAAAATTGAATAAAATTTTAATTCATTTAAAACAAATTAATTTGATAATTTGATTGAATAAAATTTATTTTGATCAATTAAACTTGATAATTAATTAGGAATAAAGGAATTTAAGCCTTTATGCCTAATGCTTGAATCCTTTTGAAGGGCAATTTGGCATTCAATTTTAAGGCCTTTAAAATATTTTAAATATCCAAAAGATCCCTTATTTGTTATGCATAACTCCTTTCATGAATGCACTAATACATTGGATTACGAGATTTTGGAGGGCATATATATTGAATTTATTGAAAGTTCGATAGGAATGTTAAGCCCTTATGAACTAGTCCCGAGGCTAACCAAGAGAGGGGGTGAATTGATAGTTTTAAAAATTCGAGAGCAAAATAGTGGTTTAGAAAATCTTTTTGAATGTTTTAAAACTTTTGCAATTACACGATGATGTGCAGATATTCATCGATAACAGAATAATAATCACAATCACACAATCATCAACAGAAAAATAAATGTGAAAAATAATCAGAAAGAACACACCAGATTTTATAGTGGTTCGGTCAACTTGACCTACGTCCACTCCCCGGAGCCTCCCCTCCGGGTATTGCACTAACACTAAGTGACTCTCCTTCTGCTCCCACAGCAAGGTGGAGAAGCCTGTTCAAAAACTCCTTTCCACCAACCCGGTGAGGCAGAGAACCCAAACTCCTTTTTCTTCCTCCTGAAGCAAGCAGTAAACCTAGACTCCTTTCGCTTCCTCCTGAAGAAGGTAGAGAATCTGGACTCCTTTCGCTTCCTCCTGAAGCAGGCAGAGAACCTAGATCTTCTTGCGAATAATCCTCGCACACAGACACCGAGAAGACAAGAGATGACGAACGGAGAAGATGACTCAGATCCTTGCTTGGAGAAACCTTCATGAATCCCTCACAAACTCCCCCTCATAAGATCCTCTCTCTCTCTATCTTAAGGTTTTCTCTGAAAAGAAAAGTGGCAAAAGATTTTTCTTGCTGGAAGAAAAAATCTTAAATATGAGGGCTCAAAAATTGTCCTAAATCTCAACTAGTTGTCAAAGATCATCCAGGACGATCGGTCGATCCTCTTGTACGATCAGTTAAAAATCACATGTATCAGCCTGGATAATATGGTTCATCTGGATGATTAGTAGATAATATTTGTTCATATCATCCCGTATAATTCTGCGATCGTCCGAGATGATTAGTGTAAATCAAGAATTTTGTCCAGAAGTTAGCTCTGGTCATCCGAAGGAACTTGTGCCTGATGATCTCAAAATGACTTGATCATCCAGGATGATATGTCTATCGTCCTGTACTATTAGTTCCAAAATGACAAAATTATCTTGCACACAACTCTGGTCGTACAAGTCAGAACATGCTGGATAATTTCAAAATGACTTGATCGTCTGGGATGATATGTCTATCGTCCGGTACGATTAGATCAAAAATGACAAAATCATCCTGCACATAGCTCTGGACATACAGGTGATAGGCATTGGGCGGTCAGGATTTTTAACATATCATCCCGTACGATCTCGTGATTATCCAGGATGATATGATCAAATCAATTAAACCTTAATTACTTTCCCTAATCACTAGACAAATTTAGGCATGATTATATCGTCTGGGATGATCAGACCAAATCCCTAAAAATAAAAACTTGCCTAACTTAATCTGGCAGCTGAGAATTTCTTATTTAAGCCTATCGTCCTATATGATATGTGTATCGTCCAAGATGATTGGCTTAATCAAACTGACTTAACATGATCATCGTAATTAGGGTTTCTGTTTTCACTGGATCATCTAGGATGATATTAATATCGTCCAGGACGATCTGACCAAAAAATGAACAGAAACTCTAACTCACTAAAACTCTACCCCTGAGTGTGTGTGTGAAAGGTTACTTAGCTGGAGGATCAATTACATTATATTTGACTCAAAAAAGGGAAAAATTATAATTAAACACACACGGACCCAATCTGGAGTTGGCTTAAATATCATTTGATATTTTCTACCTGAGATGTTAGCCAGTCAAAGTAGAACACAAAAATATTTATTATCATCAAAATTATAATTCCTAAATCCAGGTTTATAACAATCTCCCCCTTTTTTATGATGGCAAACATTTATTTATAGTTTCAAATCAACTAGATTACAGTAATTAAAGCACAAGCGAGAGATCATAAATTTTACTAATCATTGATAACTAGTGACATTAAATATAATAAAGAACACAACTATAACAAAAATAATAAATGAAACTACTATAACACAAAATAACTCCCCTTTTGACATCATAAAAAGGAGAAATAGTAAACATAAATAAACAACAGCAAATAAAAAACATCACAACAAACTGACACAAAATAACTTAATAGAGAGGCGGATCCTGATCAGATTGAGGAGGTGGTGGTGGATGAAAGTAACTGTGAATGGTGGTGAACTGCTCTCCAAACCAGGCCATGTCTTGGTCATGCTACTCCCGTTGGGTAGTCACGTAGGAGTCAAAATAGGCCTCCCACTAGTCGAAATGCTACACCAGATGATCAAAGGGTGATGCAATATGAAGAGGAGTAGGTGCAGCAGGTGCAACAGGTACAGGAACAGCTTCTTCCTCTTCCACCTCAACATCCGTGGCAGGCTCCGAATGAAGTCGGGTACTCTGGAGGACATGAAAGGAGTTATTTGGGTAGTAGGAAGGAGGGACATCGGCAGGAACCAAATATTACAGATTATATTTTATCTCAAGTGCATAGGCAATGATGTGGCCTAGGGCTTGATTTAGGCATCTCCTATGGACCGAATCCCTAATGCTAGTGAGATGTTTGATGTATCAAAAGAGAAGATCAGTAGCATTGAAATCCTGATGGGCCATGATGTAGTAGGTAGTCAAGGAAAGTAAAGGTGTGATGTGGATGCGGTCCCCAGCCTTTGGGATGATTGAGCAACAAAGGACATGTTGAATTGTACGGGCATCCTTAAGTAGGGAAGAACATGCATTGTCGTGGTAGTGAATGTTAGTATTTCGAAGGAAATGATTGACGACACTCCAATCAAAATCAGGATCAGAAACTATGGTGTGGATCTTATCACCAGTGATTCAAAGTTGAAGGATATTATGAAATTCATGTGTGGTCAATTCTGTCGGTCTCTGATTTACAAAGGAGTGTAGTGCAGAGTAATCAGAGGTGATGCGAAGATTGGCAAAAAAGATCCTAAGAAGTTCAGAGCTAAAAGGGATGGCCAAGGTGAGAATGAAGGTAAGGAAGGTATGGACAAATAGATTTAGTACCTGGTAGGTAAGAGTGCAGGGGTTGATGATCTTTGAGTGAGTGATTCCAATGTCAAGGAAACACTGGCAGGAAGCCCGATCAATTGCATTAGGAAATTGGGGATCGACATTTCACCGAGATGAACTTGCACCATGATGCCTTAATCTTTTTTAACCAGCCATGAAGAACAAAATGCAAGTGAGGAGAGGGAAGAAGTGGAGTGAAATAGTGAAGAGGGTCTGTATATAAAGAAAATAGACTAATTATCCAGGACAATCGCAGGATCGTCCAGGATGACAGATGCAATAATGACGGCCTGGATGATTGGTTAAAAAGGTGGTCTGATGTCCATGATGATCAGATATCTTCCAGGATGATTAAATACAAGCGATCGTCCCGAGGAGTCCAGCCGGATGACCTTTGATGAAAAGTATCGTACAGGATGATTAGGTGGATCGTCTAGGATGATATGTAATAAATGCATCGGACGGGCTGAATTTGAATCATCCAGTTGCAGACACGTGGATCATCCAGGACGATAAGGTGGATCGTCCAGGATGATCACCAATATTTGGTGCAAATCAGCCATTGGATCAAGTGGGGATGATTTGAATGGATCATCTAGGATGATGAATGGATCGTTCAGGATGAAGAGGATCATCCAAGACGATATGAAGAAAAAGTGAAAAAGATGAAGGATGGAGAGGAAAGATCAGGGATCCCAAAGAAATAAAAAAAAAAGAAAAACCAAAATCACATCAAATAAAAAATAGAAACGAGAAAAATAATAGTGAAAACAACAAATTTTTTTTATCAACTCTAGTAAAACAAAATTTTCCCTGATTTTTCATTCAAAAGCCAACAGGAAGAAAATCAACAACACTGAAATCCAGAAAAGTTAGAAAATTTACTTTTGTAACTCGTATCTCAGACACCGTACAGGTTCAAATTCCTTTCAAACAAAAGTCTAATTCAGAAGAAAAGAAATTAGATTTGAAAAGAGATCTTTGCAAGCCTCATTCTAAAAAAATATTTGATATAATAATATTACAAAGTAAGGAATCAAAAATCATAATTTTTCGTCTCAAGCTTGTGAAAATATTAAGTGGCGCATGGATTTTTTTAAGACATTTAAGGTTCTGAAAGGGAAGAAAGTTTATTTCATTGTGGGCTCATTTTGTGCCTCTTTTTCAATATGTTTGGCGCTTTACACATCTTTTGATTTTTGATACACTTTATGTATCTTTCCAATTTGGCGACATTGCACAACTTTTCAGCTTTGGGCTCATTTTGTGCCTCTTTTCATTTTGGCTCTCTTTGCGCATCTTTTGTAAGCTTCCTTTCTTTCATAATCATTAAATAATCTCAACTGTGAAATTACCTTCCAGACATAAGAGACGATAAAACTCACTCTCTATAATAAGGAAGAGTAATTCACAAAATAAAAATCATACATCATATGATAAGTGCAATCACTTGATTAAGAAAAATATAACAATGATTTAAAACTTTGAAAATACTATTCATATGAGGTAGATTACTGTAGGAAGATAAAATAGATCTCTATTTCAAAAACCAACTTTTTAATTTTGAAGAAGATTTTAATCCAAAAGAAGCAATACACCATTAAAGGAGTTAGAGGAAAGAAACAATCATCAAAATTTCTTCCCTTTAACAGATCCAGAGGAGTCAATCACTGCTTACAAGCTTTCAAATGAAAATAAGGCAAAAGTTTTAGTCAGAAATCTAATTTTTTAGCAATAGTGAGCAGTGATCTGATTTAAAAGTGAGTAATCAATAAATAAAAATAAGAAGGAAGAAATACAGACATGCAAAAATCAGTAGGAAATATTCAAATCTGATAAGCAAATCAAACAAGGAAAATCAGCACGAAAAGAAAATTTCTAAAGTAAAACGGACAATCAAAGCAAACAAGAACTAAATGTAAAATGAAAAATAGAAAATTCAGAAATCAACAGTCATCAGATTCATGTATTTATGTCAATCACACCTAATCTTGTCCTCAAAATGATGAATGAGTCAAAGGCCAGTTGTTTAGTAAAGATGACAGCCAGTTGATTTTCAATTGCTACATGATGTAGCACAATATCCCTTTTTGTAACATGGTCCCTAATGAAGTGATGCCTAATAACAATGTGTTTGGTTCTAGAATGTTGGATTAAATTCTTAGAAATATAAATGGAACTAGTGTTATCACAAAAAATTAAAATTGTGCCAACAGGTAATCCTAAATCCAAAACTTGTTGCTTCAACCAAAGGACTTGGGCCACATAACTTCTTAATGCAATATACTCAGCTTCCGTAGTGGAAAGTGCAACTGAGTTCTATTTTCTACTGGACCAGGAGACTAAAGACTGTCCTATGAATTGATAAGTTTAAGAAATGCTCTTTCTATCCAACATACACCCTACAAAGTTAGAATTAGAATATCCAATAATCTCAAAAGAAGTGTTGTGCCTAGGGTACCAGATTCCTAGATTTGGGGTCCCTAAAAGATATCTAAGAATTCTCTTAATAGCAGTTAGGTGGGACTCTTTAGGATCAGCTTAAAACTGAGCACAAAGAAAAACACTAAACATAATATCAGGTCAGCTAGCAGTCAGGTAAAGTAGTGATCCAATTATTCCCCTAAACTTCTTTTGATCAACAGATTTTCCATTTGAATTCTTATCTAATTGAACAGTGGAACTCATGGGAGTGTTGATTGGCTTAGCTTTATCTATTTCATATTTCTTCAAAATATTTTTAGTGTATTTTGATTGATTTAGAAAGGTTCCATCATCCATTTGCCTAATGCTAAACCCCAAAAAGAAGGATAATTGTCCCATCATACTCATCTCAAACTCCTTACTCATTATTTTGAAAAATTATCACATATGTCTTTATCAGAAGATCCAAAAAGTATATCATCAATATAGATCTGGATAATGAGTAAATCATCACCTACTTTCCTCAAAAAAATGGTGGTGTCTACGCTCCCCTTAACAAACTCTCTTTCTAAAAAGAATGTGCTAAGCCTCTCATACTAAGCTCTAGGTGCCTGTTTCAATCCATATAAGGTCTTTTTTAATTTGTAAACATGATTTAGACATTGAGAACTCTCAAAACCTGGGGGTTGCTCTACACATTTAAAAAGGCACTCTTGACATCCATTTGAAATAGCTTAAATCCCTTATAACAGGCAAATGCTAGTAGTACCCTAATGACTTCCAATCTATCTACAGAAGCAAAGGTCTCCTCAAAATCAATCCCTTCAATTTGATTATACTCCTTAGCCACCAATCTTACCTTATTCTTAACCACCACACTAAAATCATTCATCTTATTCTTAAAGACCCACTTGGTTCCCACTATACTTTGATTCCTAGGTCTTTCTACTAACTCTCAAACATCATTCCTCACAAATTGATTCAATTCCTCTTGCATAGCTAAGATCCAAAACTCATAAGAAATGGCTTAATTGATGTTGGTGGGATCAGTCATTGAGATAAAGGCAGAATGGTTTACTTCCTTCCTAAGTCCATGCCTAGTTCTAACACCTTCAAAAGGGTCTCCTAAGATCAGTTCTTTAGGATGACTCGAAACATATCTCCAATCTCTAGTCAAAATGTTTTGAGGCTCTACCCTTTCCTCTAGATTTACATTTTCAACTCCTTAGGTAATCCCTCCTACTTCTTCCTCTTCCTCAACTCTACTCTCCTTAGGATCAGATTCATTAAACACCACATAAGTTGTCTCCTCCACCACCAAAGTCCTCTTATTGAACACCCTAAAGGATTTCCCACACCAGAGTAGCCTAAGAACACTCTTTTATCAGATTTATGGTCAAATTTTCCTAAGGATGATTTCCTATTATTCAGAATGAAAACCTTACAGCCAAAGATATGAAGGATGGACAGGTTTGGAGTTTTACCCTTAATAATCACATAAGGTGTCTTACTCAGATTTGATTTAACATTCACCATATTCAGCACATAACAGGTAGTGTTCACAGCTTCAGCCCACAAGTATTTTGGAAGTGAATACTCAACAATCATGGCTCTAGTGGCTTCCACTAAGATCCTGTTCTTCCTTTCAGCTACCCCGTTCTACTGAGGGGTCCTAGGAGCTAAAAAATTATGGCTAATCCCTTGCTCCTCATAGAATATTTCAAATCTCACATTTTTAAACTCTCCACCATGATCACTATGAATAGTCAAGATCTCATAACCTAACTTCCTCTTAATCCAAGTGGAGAAAGATTTAAATTCATAAAATGACTCAAATTTATGTGACAAAAATTTAATCCAAGTGAATCTCGAGTAATCATCAACAATCAAAATCCATAGACTTTCCCCCCTAAGCTGGTTGTGCTAATGGGTCCAAACAAATCCATGTGATGGACTTCTAAAGATCTAGAGGTGTTGATGTCCTTAATTGAGTGGAAAGAGGAGTGGACTTGCTTCCCTAATTGATAGGCATCACACAGGTGATCCTTAGTGAACTTAAGCTTAGGGACACCTCTAACTAAGTCCTTTTGGGTGACTCTCCTAAGGGCTTTCATACTGGCATGACATAATCTCCTGTGCCACAACCAAGACTCATCAGCAATAGTTTTTAAGCAAATTGAAGCATTAGTTTTAAAGCAGCTTACATCCAGCATGTAGACATTATTGATCCTTTATCCCTGTAAAATAATTTTGTCATTTAAGCTTATAATGCAGTAAGTGGGCAAGAACTTGATGTTGTATCCTTTGTCACAGAGTTGACTTATGCTCAGCAAGTTATGTTTTAATCCATCTACAAGAAAAATATTATCAATAATGAAATTTTTTGAATCACCAATTAAACTTGCTCCTACTACCCTCCTGGTGGTGTTATCTTCAAGTGTAATCTTGCCTCCAGCCCTGGCCTATAGCAAAATGAATTGATTTACATCTCCAGTCATATGTCTGGAGCATTCGCTGTCCATGTACCCTATGCTCTCATGAGGTCTTGTGTGAGAGCACACCTACAAAATCATCAAATATCAGATTTAGGAACCCAAACAGGTTTGGGTTCCTTCTTATAAAAAGAAGAATATAATGCATGTGTGCTGTGCTGTGAATCATGCAATTTGGGTCTTCACACTCAATGTATACTATGGTGAATAGTGCAGGTCTGAGAGATATGTCTAAGCATTCCACAAGAAAAGAATCTAACACCAGGAAAAGGGTTAACTAATCTACGTGGGTGATTGTGCCTCTTCCTAGGTTTGAATGAAACATGAATTGATGATTTTGAAATAGATTCTTCAAAAAGTGGAGGTGCCTAAAATTGTGTAAAAGTAGGAGGTATTTTATTTTTCTCAAAAGCATAAATTTTCAGTCTTAGAAATTCAGTTTCCTTCGTGAGACTTGTAATTTCAAATTTTAATGCACCCTTACTACTCTCTAAGTCACATGCCATGGTGTCTAATTCTTTAAAAGCTCTTTCTAAATCAACATGCGAGGTTTTTATTGAATCATGCTTAGTAATCAAATCAGATGCTTTTTATTCAATTCATCAAATTCATTAAATAATGACATGTGATTGCAATCTAGAGTAGAATGATCTTTAATAAAAATTTCATGCTCTTTTTATGAATTTTTAAATTCTAATTTCATACTAGCATGATTTTTCTTAAGCTTCCTATACGATGAATGAATTTTCTCAGAAACATCTAGCAATTGATCATAGGTTAGCTCACATTCCTCTTCTTGATCAGACTGACCAGGATGATCATCGGCCATCAGACATAAGTTCGTACTCTCCTCTTCAGCTTCAGTCTCAGAGGAGTCAGATACAGAATCTGCCTAGATTGCCTTTTGGATCCGCTTCTTGTCCTTCCTGAACTTGGGTTTCTCCTCACCCTTTTCGTTGCTTGGGTGAGCTTTAAGTGTAGGACAATCAGCCTTTATATATCCAGGCTTCCTGCATTCAAAGCAAACAGTATCAGATGAACCATTATAATTTTTACTACTCTTACCTTTATTCTATTTCTGAAAGTTCTTATGTTTCTTCCTTAGAGAGATTTTGAATTGCTTAGTGATTAAGGCAACATCATCGCTATCAGACTCGAAAGAGCAGTGTCAGTATCGTTGGCCTTCAGTGCCACAGTTTTCTCCCTCTTCTTCTCACCTACATCAATTTATCATTGGTTCACTCCTTACTCATAAGTAATGAGTGACCCAAGTAAGTTATCAATAGAATAAGTGTTTGAATCTTTGGATTCAGTAATTACAGTTATCTTGGCATCAAAAGAAGAAGGAAAATATCTCAGAATTTTGTTCACTTTTTCATAGTTTGTAAGTTCTCTTCCTTAAGCATGTAAAGAAGTGATAATTTGAGTGAACCTAGTATACATTTCAGAAATTGATTCACTAGGTTTCATGCGAAAGAGTTTGTAGTCGTCAAGTAAGATGTTCAATCTAGATTGCTAAACCTCAGATGTGCCTTCATAAGTAATATATAATCTATCCTAGATTTCTTTACCAGTAGTGCAAGTAGAAACATACATGTAATCTTCAGATTTTAAAGCACAGAAAAAATAGTTCAAACATTTTGCATTCAGTTGTGCTAAATCACGATCATCAAATATCCAATCAGTGAAAGGTAGTTCAGTTTAACATTATTAAACATTCTAAAAGGTGCTTCATAGCCATCCTTAACAAGCATCCACATGTGATAATCAATTGATTGTAAAAAGGTGGACATGCGAGTTTTCCAAAAATCAAAAGGTATGTTATCAAACAATGGTGGTCGTGTAATTGAATAGCCTTTAGTAGTATTACGGTTACCAAAGTTAGCCATGGATCAAAATTCAAAAGTTTTTAAACTTAATTTTTGAATCTGCTCTGATACCACTTGAAAATTTGATAGGGATGTTAAGCCCTTATGAACTAGTCCTAAGACCAACCAAGAGGGGGGGTGAATTGGTAGTTTTAAAAATTTCAGAGAAAAACAATGATTTAGAAAATCTTTTTAAATGCTTTAAAACTTTTATAGTTACACGATGATGTACAGATATTCAATGATAATAGAATAATAATCACAATCACACAATCATCAATAGAAAAGTAAATGCAAAAAATAATCAGAAAGAACACACTAGATTTTATAGTGGTTTGGTCAACTTAACCTACATCCACTCCCCGGAGCCTCCCCTTCAGGTATTGTACAAACACTAAGTGACTCTCCTTCTACTCCCATAGCAAGGTAGAGAAGCCTGTTTAAAAACTCCTTTCGACCAACCCGGTGAGGTAGAGAACCTGAACTCCTTTCACTTCCTGCTGAAGTAGGTAGAGAACCTAGGCTCCTTTCACTTCCTCCTGAAGTAGGTAGAGAACCTGGACTCCTTTGCTTCCTCCTGAAGTAGGCAGAGAACCCGGATCTTCTTACGAATGATCCTCCCGCAGAGACACCGATAAGATAAGAGATGACGAACGGAGAAGATTACTCAGATCCTTACTTTGAGTAACCTTTGTGAATCCATCATAAACTCCCCCTCACAAGATCCTCTCTCTCTCTCCCAAGCTCTCTCTCTCTCTCTCTCAAGATTTTCTCTGAAAGAGAAAGTGATAAAAGATTTTTTCTTGCTCGAAGAAAAGAACTTAAATATGAGAGCTCAAAAATTACCCTAAATCTCAACTAGTCGTCAAAGATCATCCTGTATGATAGGTTCAAAATCACGTGTATCAGCCTTGATGATTTGGTTCCTTTGGACGATTAGTAGATAAAATTTGTTCATATCGTCCCGTATGATTCAGCGATCATCCGGGATGATTAGTATAAATCAGGAATTTTATCCAAAAGATAGCTCTGGTCATCCAGGGGAACTTATGCTGGACGATCTCAAAATGACTTGATCATCCAGGACCATATGTCTATTGTCCTGTACGATTAGTTCAAAAATGATAAAATCATCCTGCACATAGCTCTGGACGTACAAGTCAGAACATGCTGAATGACTTTAAAATGAATTAATCATCCAGGATGACATGTCTATCATCTGGTATGATTAGTTCAAAAATGACAAAATTGTCCTGCACACAACTCTGGATGTATAGGTGATAGGCACTAGGCGGTCAGGATTTTTAACATATCGTCCCGTACGATCTCGCTATCGTCAGGATGATATGATCGAATCAATTAAACCTTAATTACTTTCCTTAATCACCAGACTAATTTAGGCATGATTGTAATGGATCATCTAGGATGATACACATATCATCCGGGACGATCAGACCAAATCTTTAAAAATAAAAACTTGCCTAATTTAATCTGGAGGCTGAGAATTTATGATTTAAGCCTATCATCTTGTATGATTTGTGTATCATCCAGGACGATCAGCTTAATCAAATTGACTGAACATGATCATCATAATTAGGGTTTCTATTTTCACTGGATCATCCAAGATAATATTAATATCGTCTAGGACGATCTGACCAAAAAATGAACAGAAATTATAACTCACTAAAACTCTCCCCTTGAGTGTGTGTGGGCAAGGTTACTTAGCTGGAGGATCGATTACATTACATTTGACTCAAGAAAGGGAAAAATTATAATTAAGCGGACCCGATTTGGAGTTGGCTTAAATTGTATTTGATCTTTTGTACCTGAGATGTTAGCCAGTCAAAGAAGAACACAAAAATGTTTGTTATCATCAAAATTATAATCCCTAAATTTAGGTTTGTAACATTTTTAAAGTCCATTCTCTATCTCTAATAAATCTTTAAAGGCATATGATCATCTATCCTACACAGAGGATGGGCATTTCATTTGAAAGCCATAGGATTTATAAATTATTAACCCTTGTAGGGTTATTAATCTATAAATTCTTTAAAATTAAATAAATAACTTCAATATTTAAAACTCAAATAATAAAATGAAAATACATATCATTTAAATTTTAATTAAAAATTCCTTTTAGCCTTTAATAAATAAACATTAAAAATACACATAATATAAATATTAAATTCTTATAGGATATATGAAAGCCACCCAACCTCTTCCACACACTTAGATGGTTTTCTAGGACAACCAACTTTAGCCTAGGTTAAGCTGGTAGATTGGTTTGATTTAACGGTGGGTGTCTTTGGCTAGAGGGCACCCATGTGTGTTTTCTTACTTTATGTAGAATCTGGATGTCAAATTTACTTTTTCTATAGTGCAATATCGAGAGGAGTGAAAGAAATCAGAGCAATGCAATTTACTTTAATTTACTTTTCTATATATATAACTACTCACACTATAATGTCATATTTGCATTTTATTATTCTACTATTTATATTTCGGCAAAGTAGAATGTTACTAGGTAATGATGTGTATTAAAAGAGAAATGTATATTTAAATTTCATAAATTTTAGGATATAGATCATGTTGTAAATTATTGTGTGTTGTAAAAGAATCAAAGATAAATGCTTACATATATATTAAGTGGGGCTAAAAAAAAAAGCAATGTGCTTTTCCTAAGAGGTTATTTACGTTTTGAATTCTATAAAAGATTTGGAACTTAATAAGTATATATATTTGATTCTATATGTATATGATAGGATTAGAATCCGGGTTTGTTGTTGGTGGGGCCTGACCATAATTATTTTACTGCAAACCCTATGTTATACTTTATAAATTCATAAATAAATAAAATCACCTATTTTATACATTGTTGTTCATGAATCTTTTATATTATACAAGTAGTTTCAATTTTTTCTAACCATGTTGTATATCATTTGATTTAAAATTTTTTTAATAACAACTCTTTGACTCTTTGAATAGAGCATACCAAATCTTGCATATATATGGTGATTGTTGTGCTTAGGACTATTAGCTGATAGCTCACTCTAAGCAAGTGATAAGTCCAAATTATAAACACTCCTCTCCAAACACATCCTTCCTTTATTCAAATCAAAATTTCAAAAACCTGTTTTAGAATTTCTAATCTAAAGCCTGTGTATCAAAATCTAAGTTGCTCAAGTATTTTTTTAAATTTATATGAATTTGGAATCCTTTAGTCTTCATTTTAATCAAGTGTATTCTCTTAGGAGATGTAATGGGGGGTTTAGATCCTCGAATAAAATGAACCCTATCATAGTTCCTTTCTAAGGTAGGGGAAAAATCTGTGAATGCAGACTAGCTTTATCTATATTCAAAATTTAATTTCATAATCAAAAGATATATGTATATTTTGTTTGCTTTTATGGAAAATTGAATATCCTCTATATTTGATTATGGAAAAAAAATTATAATTTATTCTTCATATTAGAATGATAGGACAATATGTTATTCATACATTGGGATGAATTGAATATTACCTATGCTGCATCATATTAGAAAAATAAATTATAGTCTCTCTCTCTTTTAAATTGATAGTAGATCATTAGTCTATCTTTTGGGTTGGTATAATGTTAAGCAATGCAGGTTTAATTGGAAGAAATTAATAAATATTTTTAAATCAAATCAGTGGGTACAATATCCATAGCATTTTTTTATTTATATAAAAATAATTATCCACAAATTTTTTTGGCGACTCCACTGGGGACTGACTTCTCTCTCCATCTTAAATGAAGACTAAATTTTTTTAAAAATATATACTTGTTTAATTAATTACTTTGGCTACAAGATTTCATCTAAATGTTTGTTTATTTAAACTTTGGTCATGCATATTCATATTATGTATAGTCTTGTGGGATCATGCTTTGTATAGTCATATATACTATTGTATTATCTATTATGTCTACCCAAGCAAATCATGTTTACGCATGCCTTCTTGAGCCTTCCATTTGCATGTCATTCATATGTTTAATTTGAGTCTCACAGCTTGAATGCATAATTTTCATGTGAGTGAGCATATCTTATGGCTACTTGGGTTCATCCTAAAATCCAAGTAGACTAGGCAAACTAAAATACCATATCGGACCTATGTTTGGTAGGGGTTCTGTCCATTTTTCGTCTTGTATTTACATGTCATTTGCATGTTTAATTTGAGTCTCAAGGTTCGCATGCTTTATGCTCATGCGAGTGAGAATATCCTATGGTTACTTTGCTTCATCCTAAAAGCTAGGCAAATTAGGCCAACTGAAATACCAATTTGGACCTAAGTCTAGTAGGGGTTCTGCTCATTTATTGTCTAGAATTTGCATGTCATTTGTATGTTTAATTTGAGTCTCACAATTTTCATGCTTTATGCTCAAATGAGTGAGCATATCCACTGATAAATTGGCTTCATCCCAAGCAGACTAGTCCAACCAAAATACTGATTCGATCTTAGGTCTGGTAGAAGTGCTGCCTATTTGTAGTCTTGCATTTTTGTATATAGTGCAGAATTGAGTGGCTACGTCAATTTCAAGCTTTAGATTATAAATTCTTAATTTGTCCTCCTCCCACCTATAAAATCTTCCCATTTATGTCATTCCACAAATCCAAATCTAAATTCAACTCATATTTATTCCTACATTATGCACTTGAAATCTTTTGGACAAGGGTCCTTACTTAATACTCTTTTAAATATAATTTCAAAATTAACTTCAATACATAATCAATCATTCTTCCAAATATACTTCATGATGTTGCTTTCTTTGGTTTGGGTCTGTAGCAAGGTTCCTTCACCTTCCAATCCTCAATCATCTATGATTTATCTAAGTCATCAAGCAGACTCAAATTAGTGACATCTTCTGATTGGGCATTCAATATAGGGTCAAAAAGTTTAGTAACTAATTTGTATTTTCCCAATAAAATAGAGCAAATGCCTTGAAAATTGATCTACAACATCAACATACTCCCACCCAATCTGCTGAGGGCTCCCAAATCAGATTTGGAATTGGGTTTGAGAACTTGCAGATCACTTTCACTCCACCACAAGATGAAATGGCACCATCTACTATTGAATTTATCAAATCAACATCCCTCAAGGTCAACATCAAGGGTGGGTCTATATTTGCCCCCGTAGCTACTAAACCCGTAATCTTTTCATGCTTGCTTTTACCAATCAACTACGAGGACTAAGGGGAAGTCTCTTGTCAACTCAAAAACTCCCGTATTCAAAAATTTTGAGATGGGGTCATCTTGTGGATTCTAGGAGATAACTAAATCTCAACGCCATAACATAAAACACTGTATGAGGCAAAGAGATAAAAAAGCTAAACTATTAGAGGAAGATGCCCTGATTGCCACTGTAACTGAAGCAGTAAAGAATATAGATAATGAAGTACCTCAAGGATATATTAATTATCCTCGGCTATCTGGTAGTAGATTTCATCCACTATTCGCTGCTGCTGGAGAAGAGAGCATACTGCGTATAGAATATTCTCCTCTTACTCAATTTTGTGAAGATCATGTCCTTCATTCTCTATTTGGAAGGAAGAGAAAGTTTAAGTTTATATAGAAATAGTTGATCCAGGACAGAGAAAGAAGATTTAGGTAGTGAAAAATGGAATTTGAAAAAAATGTCAAAGATGTTATCTCAACTGAAGTGCATCTACACTAAACTAGAAGATAAGAAGGGTCCCCACCTACATAAGAAGAGTACATTTTAAGGAATACAGTCCAAGTAGATTAGTTGTTGTTATAGATCATTATAGGGAGCCAAAGAAGATCTCATATCGTTATCAGCATGTTGTATAAGATCATCAACATAGTAAAAAAAATCTTATTAGATCTTTGGGGTATGGAGCATTAGCCTATTGAGGGTATAATCCCATATCTCCTCCATCTTCAAATAAGTCTTGAAATCTTCTTGTGAGAAGTTTTTATCATCCTTTAAATCAGCATCATCCAAGGCTGATTGACACCATATGTGAGGTAGCGAATCATCTTCTAGTTTTTATAGTAGGAGACAAAAATTCACAAATATGTCAACTTTATTATCTAACAGGGAGAGGATTTGGTGGTCAAATATTATTCCCATTTCAACTGCATTAATGATTCAGGGGAATATCGTAGTGGATAAAAGATCAAGGAAGTGGAAGTTTATAATAGAACTATCTCCATCTGGAGAATATACCTCAGTAGACCCACATAATATGGAAGGAAAATCAATCAAGGAGATGGTGGATCATCTGAAAGAGTGTATCCACTAGATCAATGAATAAGAGATTATAGAGGATAAATACATTTATGAAGAGATGTCTGGAAATGTCAATATTGTCAACACCCATTCATCTCTTCAAAGAGAGAAGGAGAAAGATAAAGCTAAAAATGGGCCTACTAATAATGATGACAATGAAGATGATACAATAGATTAAACTCATCATCTGCTTAACCAACTGAGTTAGAAGGATGAGAAAATACCAAGAATGGAGAAGAAGTTGAGGAGATGATGGCCATTATTTCTATCATGCAAGGCAACACTCCTCCTATTTTGGATGCCCATGTTAAATCTTCTCCTGTTGAATTAGTGCAGTTGAATATCAAGAATAAAGAAATTAGGATAGAGGAACCTGAGAAATTGGTGTAGAAACCTATCAAAGAAGAAGAACCATAAGTACAGTAAGTGGGCATCAAGTAGTTGGTTGAACAACAAGTTAAGTAGGCATTAGCTAAGGCTTAGAGAACCTCATCTATTTTGAAGGGTAGGCCATATCTAGATGAATACGACTTGGTCCCTTATCCAAAAGGATTCATATCCCCTTCCTTCAAAAACTTTGACAGTACAGGTAATTCTAAGAAATGCCTCGCTCACTTCAGAGCCAGTTGCAGCAATGCAGGTGGTAGTGATGCATTGTTGTTCAAATAATTCATCAGCAACTTATCTTTGATTGCATTTGAAGGGTATACTGAATAACCCAAAGGGTCGGCCTGTAACTTAAATGATCTGGAATCTATATTTGTAAAGAGATTTATCAATGCAAAGCGTTATATCACCATCAGTAAATTTGTATTAGAGAAGCAGAAGCTAAGTAAAAGCCTAGTAGATTAAACCCTAAACCCTAAACCCTAAACCCTAAATCCTAAACCCTAAACCCTAAACCCTAAACTCTAAACACTAAACCCTAAACCCTAAACCCTAAATTCTTGAGATAGAGGAATCTTTGCATGAGATGTGAGCCTCAACTACAAGAACAACATGTTATAGAGATCCTTCGGAAAAATAACCACGATCTAGTTACCTTTCTACTCAAAGGTTTTACAATTAAAACCTTCAAAAAGTTGTTAAGTAAGGCCTTTAATCTCTAGGAGAGGAAGCTTCTTAACTAACATTCTTAAAGGATCAAGCTTCTTTAAAAAAATAAATAATTTAAAACCCCAGAAAGTGTTAGAGAAGAGGTTAGGGTTAGTTTATGTAGTTGATAAAGGGAAATAATCGATAAGGATTTAGATAGAGAATTTGAGTAGACCTTCATAGTATCAGTAGTACAATGGGTATCAGGGTGATTAGCAGTCTAGACCCTAACTTTTTCTAACTCCAGAGAAGTAAAAAAGAAAAGTTTGATTAACATAAGATTAAAGAATATCCTTTTGAATGAGAGGCCATCAAGAAAATGTTTAGGAGCCTCGTAAAGAAGCAAGGATTCAAGCTTCCTGAGCCTAGAAGGTAGAAGAAGTTAGTAAAGCGTTGCAACCTAAATATTATCCATATCATCAAATGCCAGGTCATGAGTTCAAAGACTACCTAACTTTCGAAGAGTTCCTCCATAGAAACTATAAATATGGTACAGTTGTGATACCGAAAGAATTCTCAGTGGATTCGAGTCAAGGATCCACTAAGTGTATATTTAGTGAGCTTTCTGCACCTCCTCCTATTTTAAAACCAAATGATAGATGGTATATAGTTCTATCTCATCCTTCTAAAAGAACCCTTAATAAAATTTACTTTTCAGCTTTCCAGGAACCTTTAAGAGTCTAGAATCCTATCTAGGTTAATTTTGCAGCTTATGAGGAAAAGAAGAATATAACTTCAATTAAAAAGCCTAAGAAATGCGAGTTGATCAAGCTCCTACATCTCTGATAGAGGAAGTAGAGAATAAAAATAGTTAGGCTCTGATAAATTAGACATTCCTACAAATGGTGAACATATGTCTCTAAAACCTTTAACCATATATAACTTTTATTTAGTCCCTACTCGGACTAAGAAAGTAACAAAAAAGGTTCTACATATGTCATGTTTATGTTTACTAATGAATATTTAGATCAAAACCTAAATAAAAATAAAAGAAATTCTAAAGGAATACATATAAATGATGTAGACGAGTAATTTTAATACTATCATGATAGTGATTCCCCTATACTAGTCATAAAGGGTGATCCTATCAATATAGAATTAAAATTATCTGGATCAGAAACACCGCCAGAGGATAACCAGATGGAAATCAATGATCAACAACCAAGGCCCAGTGAAGTTCCATTCTTTGAGGTAATATAGGTTGATGTTCATAGTGGTAAGTCCTAACTCCATGAGTTGAAGCTACTGATAAAGGGAAGAAGGTTACTGATAATCCAGAAGCTTTTAATCAACCTTATCAAGTTTAGCAACTAGATATATAGAGTACTAAGATTCTAAAGGTCGATTACAATGTGCTAACACATCTTAGAAAATGGCCCATGAAATAGAGTATTTATGATGCTCTGGTTCTTATCAAATAAATGAGGGAGGCTTTAGTCAAAACTTTACTCAATCAAGAGATCTATATGGCTCAATTAGCATCAATGTAGTATGAAAAGGAAGTGTAATACTTCAAGGATGTTTTGGAGTCACATTTTCAAATGAAGATTTGTTACTGGGAATAGTGGATCATAATCATCCGTTGTACATCTCCATGAATATTAATAACTTTGAAGTATCCCATATGCTTGTTGATCTGGGTGCATCGATCAACATCATGATTCTTAGAACTCTTGCATTGTTAAGGTTGGATACTCATAAACTCTACTTTGATAAGATGATATTGCGAGGATTCAACGAGAAGGGCGAGAGGGCTTTGGGTTCAATAACTCTACTTTTACAACTAGAAACTCTAAAAGCTAAGGCCAAATTCCATATAATAGATTTTGAAGCCTCTTTAACACTCTCTTAAGTAGACCTTGGCTTGATGAATATAGAATGGTAAATTTCACCTTACATCAATATATAAAATTCTTTTGAGAGGAAATAGAGCACTGAATCAAAGGTGATTTACGATCATTTTTTATTCACAAAGTTAGTATATATGAAGATGCTTCATACTATCTACCTAAGAAGAAAATAGTTTTCTCTAAAATCTCCATTTGGCTGTAACAGAAGTAAAAGAAAGAAAAGAGAAAGAAAAAGAGGAATAAAAAGAGAATGAACAATGTCCTAATCATGAACACGATGTTTGTTGGTCACTTGCTCTCCCTTATAAAAGAAGGAAGAATGTCACAATGATCTTGAAAAATAATAATTATTATTTTTATTGAGTATTAAAATATGGAAATATCTCAGTAATTAAATCTTTTAACAAAGAAAAAAATTAAATATCTTTTAAATAGACTCATTTCCCCCATCGATACACATTGTTGTTACATTATCTAATAACACAACGAGTGCTATGATATTTCAAAATTCAAAATTCAAATCAATTTTGAGGATATTAATTGGGTGTTATTTTTATAAACATGATGAGAAAATTGTAAAAAATTGATCTTCACTTTTGACAATAATCAGACTATCTATGAAATTGATTATGGAAAGACCATTTAGTTCAGGTTAGGCTTTCATACCATTGAACTGTCGGTAAATGGTAACAAACTTGGTTTATTTAGATTCTGATAAAATATGTACTCTTATAGTAAAGCTAATTTTAGGATTAGGGTTTGACTACTGCAACCTAAAAATAGGGCCACTATCACTCATGTGTCTGCTACACATTTATTTAGGGAGGATAAGAAGTTAAAATTTGAAGTCAACAATCAAATTCTATCTATGTTTGAAGTTGGTTATAGTTATTTTTTTTCTTTTACAAAAAAGACTCAGAGGACAACCTAACTCAGCTGCGTAAGCAAAAAAAATTGTTAAAGGAAAATGGCTAATTTTGAATTAATGGAGCAATTTAAGGTGAGGCTGCTAAGGAACTACCTATTCCTCCCACTTCTCCTCTCTTAGTTGGAAGCCACTTCAACCCCTTTCTATTATATAGGGAGAGGATGATATAGGTAGGATAGCTCATTCTCCACCATGCCCACTAGACTATTTGCTTGAGAAGAATCCTAAGGTGGAGAGGATTCAAAAAATAAACTTATGGAATATTATTCACACTTGCTGCACAAGCTAGTGAGACTAAGGAGAATTTTTAAAGATATCCTAGAAGTTTGTGAAGGAAATTTTTAAAGATGAAAAGTATGATGTTAAGGTAATGACTCCCCACTCCCATAATAACTCTAGGAGGTTTACTAGGTAGCTAGTCACCTCAATGTTTAGTTGATGGGTACCATTGGGTACCTAATGAGCCATCTAAAAAAATTTGAGGAGATCAATTTGGTTTAGTCAGGTGAGAACCAAAAGATTAGTGGCAAGACTCCATCTTATTCAGTAGTCTCAAAAACTACCATGTAATTCAGTTTGTTTTGCTGGAAAAGCTAATAGTAAGCATTATTTGAAGAGGTCAGGAGATGTTAAGAAGAAGTTAAATCCAAAGAAGATTAGAGGTGAGCAATCATTTACATCAAATAATAAACCTCCTTTCCTTGGTTATGACACTTCATTCTCTCAGATGAAAAGTTACCCTTATATAATAATTTGACATCCATAGAGGAGGATGTGAATATACCCATAGCGAGTGCCACCTTTGAGACTGTTGAGAAAGAGAATAATCAAGGGGGAAAGTAAAAGAAATAAAAGGAAGAAGAAAAAGAGATGTTAATCGTAAAATTATAGATAAATTTTTTTTAAGAATGTAATCAAGCCATTCAAAAGTTAAAAATTAGTAGAAAAATGAGTAGTTGGAAGAGGGAAATAGGGAGTTTCTTCCTATTAGCCCAAAGAAGATTGTAGGAAATTCCATTAATGATGATGAACAAGAGATCAGGGATCTCCTGAATAAGATGGAGGGGATAATTAAAGCCTTTGACCCGAAAGAAAAAGATATTCTTGTAGATTATGATAAGTTTAATAATCTAGGTGTTGATATTTTCATGGTAAACACTAGAGCCTCATCTTTGAAGAACAATTTGGTTAGGTAGAATGAAAGGAAGAAGACTAAAAAGTTAGCATTGAATCAACACCTGAATTGAAGGATAAGTTCAATGATAAGGGTGATTAAATTAAGATATTAGAGAAAAAAATAGTGGAGTTGATGATAATGATAATAGAAAAGTAGAGTCAGATTTGAGAAAGTCAGCCAAAAAATGATAATGGTCCTTCTATAATGAATGTATGCAAGGAAAGGGGAAAGGGTCAAGCAAGAATGCTGAGGTATCCCAAGTTGATGATGATTAAAATAAATGATAACGAGCAAGGTTAAGGAGGCCATAGCCTAATCCCAATGGACATTATCTATTCCAAAGCGTAGACTCTACTTAGAGTTATTTGATATAGTTCCTTACCCGAAAGGCTTTGTGCCACCTATAATTCAAAGTTTTCAGTAGTATAGAAAACCCCCAAAAGCATTTGGCTCACTTCCAAGTGAGCTATTACAATGTCGTGAGTAAATATGCTTTATTATTTAGATAATTTGTCAACAGTTTAACTAGGGTTGCTTTTCTTTGGTATGCGGACCTACCTAAATTATCAATTAAAACTTTTGTAGTTAAAAAGCTTATTTTTAAAGAGGTTCATCAAAGCTCATTAATATATCACTGTAGGAGACTTAGTGGTAGAGAAGAAAATACCCAGTGAGTATTTGGGGAGTACATTCAAAGGTGGAGGAATTTATCTATGAACTATGTACCATAATTATAGGAAGAGCATGTAGTAGAGATCATTTTGAAGAACATTCATGATCTTTAAACATTTTCATTGAAAGAGTTCACTATTCATACATTTGCCAAGCTATTGAATAAGGCTAATAAATCATAATAAGAGGTGGCTTCTTTACCATTTTTGAAAGAACTCTCAAATGATAAGTACATAATTAGATCTCAAAAGGCCTCTGAAATGAAGTCTACATCAATATCATCTGTGAGTAATGGGAAGCAGTCAGTTAAAAGTTAGTTAGAAAATCTACATCATCGACGGCTTCAGGTATCTTCTTATCATTCTGGAGTTCCTTTCCAAAAATCTTTTAAAGATAAATTTAGTAAGGTTTATCCATTTAAAAGAGAGTCTATTAGGAAAATTTTAAAAATTTTAATTAAGAAAATAGACTTCAAATTATCATAGGCCAAGAAGTAGAAGAAGCAAATTGAAGGGATGACCCTAACTTCTGCTCTTACCATTGCATGCTAGGCCATATAACTAAAGGTTTTTTTTTTTACTTTCAAAAATTGATCAGAATGGAATAATAAGTAGGGGAACATGATCATCCTAAAGGAGTTTATCCTAGATCCAGTCAGGGTCATGAAAGTCATCTTAGGTTAGTCCCCTACTCTAATCATAATATCTATTATAGAAAGTGAATCTAAAATCTTTTCAGATCAGGGAGTTATCATAATAGATTTCTCAGATTTTGATTCCTTTCTAGAAAATGAGTCAAAGTTATGAAAGGGTAGTGTATATCCTATGATCGATTATCATTTAGAAGAGATCATGGAAGTACTAATTAATAGTGGCAAGGTCTTAGCACCTAGGTTGAAAGATAATGAGAAAGGCTAGCATGTCATGTCTAGTAATCAAATTTATTCTTCTACACAACAACTAAATCCTTCCACAAGTGCACTTGGTCCTAATCCTGATGTTTCAAAGGTTGATTACAATGTGCTAGGTCATCATAGGAAATTGCCAGCTAAATTAAATATTTTCGATACCCTTATTCTATCCTAAGAAATATGGGAGTCTTTGATTAAAGAACTTCTCAAACCTAAGATTTGTTTAGCATAGTTAGTTGCAAGTTAAAAAGATGAAGCTTCCTATTTCAAAGAAATCCTTGAAGTAAGCTTATATGATGATAACAAACATTATTGATTGAATTTTTATTTCTCCTAGCATATGTACTACATTTTATTTTTTGTATGTACTAACATTTCAGTTATATTATACAACGCTCAAGAATAATTAAGGCATAAGTTTAGGTAGAATATGGTGCTTTTCAAAAGAGTCTATATTTTTAATTTATTTTATTTTATTTTCTTAAGCTTGGCAATGTAAGGGTGTATGCTAAATTGGTGACCATGTACACACACAGGGGAGTGAGAAAAATGAGTTAAAAAGTTTTATTTACAAATCACACTGAATAATTTAGATCATACTTTACAATCAGCTATACAAAAAAATTAGTTTTAATAGCTATTTTATAATTAATGCTTATAAACTAATTATACTGTATGATGTGGATAATACTGCTTGATTGATTTCCATCAAGAAAACCTAGCCGCTAGATGATTTAAGTATGTATTTTGAAATACAATTTTTATACTAATCATACTGTATGATCCCAATCATCATGTATGATATATAAAATCTACTTAGATTAATTTCCATGATGAATAAATAAATATGAAAAATTAAACTGTACAATATAGATTATACTATCTGATTGATAGAGATGAAATTCATTTATCTCGAATATTATGTTAGATGAAACCTAATTTTTTGAACTAACTAAATAGTATGATGTTAATCATACTAAACAAACCCTAAATGTTTGAACTAAATATACAATACAATGTAATTTGTACTTAACGATTGATAGAGATGATTTCAAATCATCTTGATGATCGTCCTGTACGAATAAAAGGAAATTAAACTAATCGTACCATACAAACATCAGATCAAACTAAAAGATAAGTAAACTTAAATTAAATAGTTTATCTAAAATATTATTCCATCATACTGAATAAACCCCCAATTTAAACTAATCATACTATGCCAACGTAGATCGTACTACAAATAATGACTGCTTAATTGAAAACTAGTGTTTTTTGAAGCCTTGTTTGTAAGAAATTCAAACTTATCACCAAAAACAGACTTTTAGATTTTAAAGAAACTCTAAAGGAGAATTCTTGAGAGAGCTCTTAGGCTTATAGAGGGAGAAGGTGAGGTTGTGCTTGAAGGGGGATTGTGAAGGGTTTTCACATGGTTGCTCTAGGCATGCTTGTACCTTCCTTCCTCC